>JANZLQ010000079.1:47149443-47192614 GCA_026212715.1 Elanus axillaris
CTGACACCCAGTTAGCTCCTCAGCAGCAATACTCCCCCCTCCTTCCTCCCCCCGTTTATCTACTGGGCACGACATCCCATGGTATGGAATACTCCTTTGGCTAGTTTGGCTCAGCTGCCCCAGCTGTGTCCTGTGCCAACTTCTTGTGCCCCTCCAGCTTTCTTACTGGCTGGGCATGAGAAACTGAAAAATCCTTGACTTAGTCTAAACACCATCCAGCAGCAACTGAAAGCATCAGTGTGTTATCAACATTCTTATATTGAACCCAAAACATAGCACTATACCAGCTACTAGGAAGAAAATTAATTTTATCCCAGCCAAAACCAGGCTAACAGTTTAAAGGTGTTTGTTGTAATATCATATATTTACAGCACCGATGAGACAACTCAGTTTTGGCATCTGTACTTCAAAATAATTTTGGAAGTCTGAAAAAATTCTGAGTGAATTACAAAAATAGTGTGAAGAATTAAGGAAACATTTTGCCTCATGACAAATGCTTTCAGGAACTTAGTTTAATAAGTAAAATCAAAATACACTGTTTAAATTCAATTATAAATGTCTGCCTAAGTTTCAATAGTAGGTAGCTCTCTAAATTGACAAACAACGTCATAGTATCTAAGACCCATAAACAGAAGCCTGGCCACTGTGGACTGGAAATTACCCAAGAATATTAATTATTTTATAAATTGAATTGATCATTATAATTTATTACTTAAGTATGCAACATAGTGAATCATTTTTAAAAATAAGATTGAGATTATCACTTTTCATCAGTATAACCTCAAAAATTTTAATTTTTATTTCTATTTTGTTAATTTTTTTTAAGTAACTGATGTTTCAAAACAAAAGGCTATTGTAAAACAGAACAATCACATTTGTTCTGAAAATTTTTAAAGATGCTTAGAACTTGATAAAAAAATTATAGAAACTGAGTTTTTCTTGGTTTAGTTTTGATGAATCTACATTTTCTCACAAGAAAAAAAGTTCACCATATATACTGTAAAATATTCGCAAACAGTTATAACCACGACCACTCAAAATGAGAAAACATGGTGTTTTCTGGTGATAAGCATCTGAAAAAAAACATGCAGAAGCAAAGGTTCTGTTTTCTTTCCTGCAAACCAGGCAGAAACAAGATGAAAGCATCAGCTCAGCAAAGACTCCCCTGGCTGGGCCACACCACTGATCTCTGTGGTGCCTACAATATGGAAGAAAATTCTCCATTGACAGAAACATCGGCACACACTCAAGCATGTTTTATACCAAAATTACCTCATGGCTGCACACCAGAGGAGAGCTCCATGGGAGCGTAACTGTGAGTAATGCTGAATGACAGGCTTCTGTAGTGTTTTATCCAAATGTGTTAGAAATGTGGTACGGTAGTCTGGTTTTATCTCTCACAATTGCTACAGAATTGATGGAAAAAGAAGAGTAAGTGCCTGATGAGAAGAAATTGCCTTGGGTGACCTGTATGTTTAACAGCAAGAGGTAACTCGCTGTGCCTCCAGCTGAAGAAAGCATTGTTTCATGGATTAACAGTCAGTCATTAAAGCTTTAATCTAGCTAACCAAGTTGGAATAGCCATAAAGTTTTCAGAAGGACTTAAAACCCAGTCTCTAGATGTCAACCAGACATTCTGGGTATTCTACCTCAATTTCTGTTTCATTCAAAAAACTCTCAACATTATCATATCTTTCTTATGACTGTTGTTCATTCTGCCTAGGAAACATAGCAGAGATCTGCCCACACATTTTACACATAGAAAGGTCTGTAATGCTTCACACAAAAGTCAATGTTAGCAAAAGCATCCTGTTCAATTTCCAACGTAGGTAGATGCAACAAACCAAATCTCATTATGGGTCACCCCAAGTCTTCCAAAATTACATTCCAGGTCTCCAGGAGTGATGATGTAAGATTGTTTTTTATTTGCTCACCTTCATTGAAATCACTGGAATTCACATATTCAGTATGTTCCCCATAATCAATATAACTGGAAATTGCTTTTTTCCAAGTGGAAGAAAGATTACCTCCTTATTGTTTACAGTATCATGACTACATACTCTTAAATAGATACCACTATCCACAGAGCAGATAGATGCTGTCTATCTTTCATAAAAAGCAGAAGAAAAATTCCAAAGCTTTGAATGTTTGCATCTATCCTGCCCTTTAGGTCATTAAAGGAACATACCCATATAAACTAAAACCAAACCAAAATTGACATAGTTTCAGACAGAGAATTATCAGAGATATTTTCTAAGATATTCTGTTACAATGCCATAAATAATAATAAATCTTTTCACTAACGCTGCATTATCGCTAGCAGATGATTTAATCATTAATTCTTCTTTCCTCTCCAAACGCCTTGCACTGAAGTCATTATGATTTTTTTAAACCATGACCTCATTTTATTTTTCTTCCTGGGAGGACTGCACGGAGACTACCAGTGATCCATCTATCCCACGTGAAACAAACTACATAAAACAAACATTAGAATTATGCTATCAAGCTTCAAGACTCAGAGATGTACCAAAGCTAAGACTCCTACAATCTTAATTATGCTTCCGAATATATACATATTCATATATAAAGGACCACACTACAGTCATTAGCTTTATGCATTTAATTTGCGCTTTTGTAAAATCCATCATGTATGACCATGCATGGTCCCGTACATGTTAAGTAACAGGAACCTGCACAGAGCACTTCTGTAAACAGGATGTGCTATTTATACAGAATATGCTATGTAAACTGTGGTTTCACTTTCTGGAACGTCAAAGCACTTCAAAAAAAGCTGACAAAGTTATATGTAAATTCAATTTGTGCATCTCTGTGCCCAGACCCAACCAGAATCACCAGTTCTATTGTAAAACTTCCTATATTGAAGTTATAGCCTAGCCCAGCCCAGCCTAGGTATATATCGTCAATGACATGAAAACTGCCACACCGGGCATCTTGCCAGCACTTAACTTTACTCTGACCTGTGCAGATAAAAATGTGTTAACATACCTTTGATACTACCCCTGTTGATTAGATGCAAATTTCTGTGGGTATGCTTACAACTCAAGTGTGACTATAACATAATAACAAGGAAATAACACAATAATATGTAAGGAAGCAGCCATAAAACTGCATGAAGATTTAAGAAAAGGTAATTTATAAAATTACTTTTCTGGTTTAAGTGTCAAATTCCTCTATGTTAGTCATACAACCAAGGATCTGTGGTGCTTGGGTAGAATTAAAAACCTTTAATGGCTTGGGTTGACAATTACTTCACCATCACTCAATCTTATCATTTCACAGGTCTCATCCACCTCTGCCAGTACTGTCCCATAAAATTCCCACGCACCAACACTGCAGGCAGGGCAAGTGTAAAGCCCTAAGGTAATGAATTTCAGTGAAAGATCAAACTCTGCTCCCAGTGTAGCTGTGAAGGAAAAGAACATAGTTTGCTGGTTTTCTTTAGCTTGCAATTCCTGTAAATGTTCCTGATTTTCTTTAAAAACCTTATGTGGAACAAACCACAAATGACCAATGCATTACTTAAAATAAATGGCCCTCTACAGCTTTGGTGTGATTGCTTGTTCCTGTGAGTGTGAGGAATGCGTAAGTTGCTCTGTGAGTTCAAGTTTTGGGGATCCCTTTGCTGGTTGTTTTGGAGGGTGAGGCGGGGAGGCTGACTACAGACCAGCTGAAGCTTCTAGGAATGACTTTAAGAGTTTCTAACAGACTTGGAAGCTTACAAGGGAACTACACACTGAAGACTCCCTACAACCACCATCATTCTCAAGAAACAATGTACCTATACATGTGCACATGTATTCTGCTTTTGCTTTACTCTTAACTAAAAATGCTGCTACCACCACTGCAGAGATGCTATGGATGTCAAACACACAGACAGATTCAAAGAATTGTTAGTCATATTCATAAGATAATTTGCCAGTAAGGGACACAAAATAGACACAAAATGCTAAAAGCCTTATAATGAAAAATATCATTGTATACTTGCATTGCATACCTCAGATATCTTGGCACTCGTTACTGCCTAATGTCAGAGATCAAAACTCTGCATTTTATGGATTGTTTTCACCAGTCTTTAGATTCTTATGTCCTAGAGAGATGGAACCCTGACTGAAAGTCTACTCTCACTCAAATCGTCAAGGATTTTGCCATAAATATTTACAGGATCAGGATGTCACACAACCTAATCAGCAAAAAAACCCACACAAAAAAGGGAAAAAAAAATCTCAAATGTGGTGTTGCAGAATATATACACAACTAACAATTTTTTGTTAAGATAATTCAGTTTTAAGGGTGATTCATAACTGTTGAAGTCATTGGCTGCTCTTTCTCTCAGCACAAATTCTTCTGAGTTGTAATGCATTTTTTAAGTGTTTTTTCTTTCATGGCTATTTCCAAGTTTGAGAATGACTACATCAAGATGGTGACCTTCTCATACAGTCAGGATTCTGTTGTGCTTTCCACTGTACATACACACAGTAGAGGTCAGAAAGCCAAGCTCTTTTTTAAGTACCAACCTGATTTTACAGATGGATAAATGTCAGAACAAAGGGAAAGAAAAAGAAGCCTAAACTGCAGGGGAAGTCTCTGCTAGAGAGAAGAATGAACTCTCATTTCCATTCTAATCCCATGATTTTAAACAATAAAACCACTGTCTCCACCTATATTTTTTTCCTTTATTATCAGCTTATGTGTTTCAGGAGTCTTTTATATCCCCCTGAAATTGTACTTCATCTCAAAATACATGATTTTTTTTTTCTTCCAGAAGAGATCATTTAAAAATGTGTGGCTGGTGACCAGATACATGAGGAACTCTAGAATACTTTTGGTATTTTAAAAGTACACAACACTGAATTTGTTCAAGTGGCAGTGAAAATTGCATCACAAAGTTTTTACCTCAAGGACCACATCAAGATTACCAGCTTTACAGTTGTGAAGATCATTATTCTGTCACTACTATTTTTGAAAATCACGATGCTCTATTCCATCATGCTACTTTTATAATTCCACTGTCCTAACCATGAAAGGTGAGACACCTCAATAGCTTAGAAGACTACCACAGAACAGCTGTAACAATAATCCTAGATATTAGGGTATTTCTCACTGTTTAAATATTTCAGCTACTTTGGTAAAAATTGTATTAAAATAAGATTAAAATAAAATAGTAATTAAAAACACCCCAAAGTTAACAAAACATGTTCCAGAATGAGGATGTCAAAAAAACAAAATCAACACAATGGGATCTACAATTTGATCTCAGAAATTACAGAAGTTCATCTTACTAATGGTTGCAAAATTGAGGAGAATGCAAAGCAAGGCTCTAAGATCAAAGAGATCCTATTGCTGATGTTCTCAAAAAGCCTGCTTCTTAAGAACCTGAATGCTTCCTTCTGATTTTATACCCTCCTGGCTGGCAAGCAAGAAAGCCCACAGCTTAGCAGGCTAACCGTGACCATTAATACAACCACTCTGTTCATTAACATCTGCTGCAATTAAACCTCAACATGTTATCAGCCAACAGGTGTTCTTAATCTACCAGTTATACAGATAAAGTGACGCCCATTGTTGTAACACCACCAGCCTGGGACTGCTCTCCATGCTTTGCATGATGACATGTGAAATGCAGGGATGGTGTACACATAAAATAAGCAAAGTTAGACTTAAACCATGTCATGACATTGCATGTAGTGAAACAAGGAGAATTACAGTTGAGTTAGTCAAAGATACTATCAATTTATTGGCAGATGCTGTCACACATTATTTACTATTGCATCACCACAGCATAAAAGGATTAGCTCAACCCTGCATTAGCACTTGAAAATGGCAGCTTACTTTTTTTTTCATCTTTTATGCACTCCTCATAAATGTTTTTTTAGATGGTATTGGTATTTACATAGGGATTTGACAGCAAACCTCAACCTTGGTGGCAATTATTCAAAAATAAAACCAAGATGTTTAAATTGTGATGGACTGCAAAGCTGAAATATATCAAGACAGAAATATTTTACATTTGTAGGATATATTTGAGGTAATGTTCTCCTGAAAACTTGGCAAAACCAAAGGGCTACACTCTGTACTTAGCCTAGAAAAGCCTCTGGTCCTGAGGTAAGACCCAGCACTGACTGTCTGGCCAGTCTAATCAATCCAGAAATCAGGTCACTCAAAACTTAGAACTGTTGATGCATTCTTAACCTGTGACCTTTTGAGAGTTCATTAAGATGCAGTCTTTAGTTAGACTATGTGCTTATCCACAGGACAACCTGCCTTATTCACTACACTGACAAACAGCCCTGAAAGTAACTTTGTCTGTAACTAGCCTTTACACGTATATGACCAAATGAGAACACCACAGTGGGCTTAGAAGACTGTGGGCATTACCAGGGGAGCCATATCTCTAATAAATCAAGATTCAGATCTGCTAACATCCTGATTACTAACATTGCTCAAACTTTCAACAAATTTAAAGTGAAATGTGCGCCTTATATAAAGAATCACTGTCAGCATGATTTAAAACAATCTGCCTTACTCTCATACTGCTGTTGATAAGGCTGTCACAAAAATGGTGGAGCAACTTTAGGAGGTGGATTGCTACTGATAAACATACAGGAGCATATAAATTCTCTTTTCACAGAAAAGCACTAAATAAAATCAGAGTGACTCTGGACAACAATAATAAACTGTTAAAATGTAGTCTTTCTAGACCACTGCCTTGTGCTATAAAAAGAAGAGGACCTTACGGAGGCAAGATATTAAAGTGAAAGGCACTGCTTGGGAAAATAGAGGAGATAACAGAACCCATTGACTCACAGAGAAGTTCAAACCCTCAGGACTTATTTGTTTTCAGTAAGGAACTAGGTTTTTCCTACTCAGTGAATCTGGTGAAGACCCGATTCTCAGTATCAAAACAGTGGAGCTAATGCTGAAATGCATTCCAGCATGTAAGTTACTGAGTCTGGTTTTAATTGCCACATGTGCTATCTATTATCATGTAGCTGCTCATACTCTCATCTTCACTCTAGAACCATTTTTCTCAAAACCAGTAACTGTTTACAGTGGAATAGATCTAAAATAATATTAAAACTCTTCAAATTAGATATAGAATTTTTAAATCAAGCTTTCAATATCTTTGCTTGAAGAGGAAAGAGTTCTAATTTTTATACTTAACAGAACCTTTTGAGAAGTACGCTTGGGGGTCAACTAAACCAGGAAGCTAGACTATGGTCAACTACTTTCTGAAAGAAATGCAGAGCATAACAAGTGCATATGAACGGATAAAATTACTTCTTCAGAGCTACTAAGCTCAGCCTACTTTTTACAGGGGAATTTCAGGGTGGCAGACACCTTCTGGCTTCTCTGTACATCTGACTTCAAAAATTTTAACATGGATTGCCATTATGAAAGCCCCCTAAGATTTCTCTACCTTAAAGAGGTCATTATATATGTAAAGGGAATATGAAGTATCTAAATATATTTTGCTTTGTGTTGCAAGATTGAAAAATGCTTCACGTCTGTGCATAGCCTGTTTGTTCACACCATCATTCTCCCTCATCAACATCTCAGTTATGGCTGGATTATAATTCAAGCACTTCAGGAAGTAACTAAAAAGCCGACTACAGGGAATGTAGATTGGAGGTCAGTGTAGTTAGTTCCTTGAAAATATAAGTTTTAATTGGTGTCTGGTAGCAGATATGATGGGACTCTTTCAAGTGTTGTATCATATTGTGTCCTTTCTTTGATGTCTCATGGCATGTCTGAGAGATGTATTTCAGCACCGACATTCAGAATATTTCAGATTAATCTTGCCTTTCATGACAGAATTACAGGGCAGAAGAAGGGCCTTCTAAAAGACCCAGCTTTGCAAAAAACAAACAAAGAAACAAACAAAAAACCCTGAAAAAGATGTAAGTGAATCCCCTTGAGGTTACCGGGGCTATTAGGATGAAATTCTGAACCTCCTGAGCAGCACCACTGTCAGCCTTACTAGACACTGCAGTGGTAGCACAGGTAAAACTGAAAGTAGAAAATTTTTTAAATCAATTTTATTTCTCTTTGCTCAGAGCTTCCTTTTTTAGTTAAGTCCTAGCTTCATTTGTCCAGTCACAGGACTGAGAAAACAAACTCAAACTTGTAACTTAGTGAAAAAGTGAAAAGAAGCCAGAGATAGTCATTCAAAAGTCTCAAAGTATTAATATCATGGAAACTTACAGAGGGCTAATAGAAAAACTCACATCAAACAAAAGAAAACAACTTTTACTTAAAATATTTTCTTGTAGTTTAAAGGCTTAAAATAACAGACAGACAAAACCTGTTGCAGTAGTGTAAGCAAATACAGAATTTCTTACAAGTAGAAAGGGGCCTATATCACACTTCATGTGGTGGTGTATTTGTGTATTGCTGGCAGAGTGTTTTTACTGAGTCCCTCTAGTGATCAAGATCTGCAATTGGGGTAGTGTCCTCTAACGGTACCGTCACAGTTTAGAAACCCAGCTATGCTAGTGTTTACTGTGAAACACCTACTTCTTGTTGCCAAATTTTACTATCCATTTAGTTTGTCCTCCTGTATCACTGATTCCTACAATTTTGCCAGTAACAGAGTTACCAGGAGATTATTTAGCCTAGCCTTCCCTGGCACTTACAGCCTGGCCTTTCTACTCCCCTGTCACGCATTCCCAACAGTGCGAGGAGAAGGTCCCTGCAGCATTTGGTGGTGGACCCAGTGGCACTGGGTAGGGGCCAGGTCCCACTCAAGAGAGATGTTTTCAAAGGTCAGGCAGGTCTGCAGACAGAGGTGCAACTTCATCAGCCTTTTAGCAGTTTTAAGGTAAAACCCATTCCTATAAAGCGAGTACCAGTCTACTTTCAACACGGTTACACCACCATATTTGCATCTTATTTGAAAGACTAGAGATTACAAGACCTCTGGCTTCAATGAGGTTGGGCATCCATGCTTTTGTCCTGGGTTAGGTTGCTCCTCTCAGCATAGCACTGTTCGAATCCACCCCTCTACAGCCTGCTTCAGCTGTTGTTCCTTCTGGCCCTGCTTGTCTTACTGAAGGACTGCTTGTTTCTCAAGTAAATGCTTACTCAGAACTTCTGTTGAGAGGTATTGATGTGGTAGGCACAACATGGCCACCTCTGAAGCTTTATACAGCCACCTTACTGAAGCACTTGGTAATTTTAGGCCTCTATATTTACCTGAGGGAAAAAGTCTAGAATATGAACATGAAGTCACTGCCTAGTAAAGCAAAAACGGTAGGGGGAAAAAGCTATTAACCTTTACTATACTCTTCAGACTTGAAGGTTTTTTCTTTAAAAAAGGTGAAACATAAAGTGTCACCTGAGCACTACCACAGTTTATATAACAATAGATCATAAATATATTATTTTCTCACAATAAGCTGTAATAAGGATAATGCCAGGTGTTTTATTACATTTTCTTAAACACTTAGGATCAGAAAATAAAAAAGGTATTTTAAGATGACAATTTGTTACCAAACTACCAAGGCTGTTTAAGCACAAGTATGCCTCAGTTCAAAGGAAACTCTATGAAATTATTACATGTGAATTTGGATGCTTTAAATGAACATGCTAAGACATGTGCAGCAAAGGCAATTAACTGCAAAGGGTATTTCTTTTACTCTCTGCTTATATCATTTCAAAGTAACACTAATAGTAGTACACAGAAGGTAGATAATTTAATATAAGATAGTATATTTATATTTACATGGCTGCTTTACTGGAGATTGAAAATTTAAAAATTACAGTATCAGTTTGTATATTTATGTAATATAAATTCATCACTTTTTCTCACTTATTTTATATGTATAAATATAACAATATACTGTAGATATTATAGGGCCTTATTTATATTTGGATACAGGAGCCATTAAAGGTTGCAGAACCATTTCTAAAATGGGTTCAGCTGGAAGGAAAAATGGTCTCAAATTGAGTTTAATAGATTCTGAATTAGAGGACTTTGTCTCAGTTCTTGAATTAATACATTTTCCTTTGCATCACTGGGATCTCTCTGCAGATAAGGAATCACTAAACAGCAGCTGGTCAGAGGTAATGGAAGTATTAAACATGCTGCCGAACAGGCCAAAATAAGTCCATAATAATAATGTTGAGACAGGATCCCTTATGTATAGTCATGGCTTTTTTTTTTCTATTTTTGAATGTTAGTGCTAGAACTAGCATTTCCCCATATTCCTTTTTTAATGACAGCCTGTGTTACAAATTACTCTGAAGCTAAATCTTAAATAGCTCATTTAGATACTTAGTATACTCTTTCTAAAAGCAAATTTTAAGCTAATCTTAAAAATTCCAAAAAGGAATAAATTTTAATTTTCAATAATCTGATATATTTCAATAATCTGAGATATTCTTTTCCTTACCTACTTTTACATTAATCTTCTCAAAAATAGCTGAAATCTCATTGGTGTATATAATTCAAGTTTATGTTCAGCTAACTACAAGGACATAATAAATGCAAACATTCTGGAGGCACAGATTTAGAAGCTGGAGAATCCATTTCTTACTACCAGATGACAAACAGTTACTATTTGGCTGAAAAGTGTAATTCAGTTTGAAATGCCCTGTTGTTATTACTTATTGAGAACTAGCTGTACACAATAAATTATGGAGCTGATCTGAACTGTGCTCTACATCTAAAACTAAATGCTTCATTGAAGATTGACTGTATTTGTTGCAGCTAGTGAAATGAACCACTTTTTAGTATGTCCTACATGATTTTATAATTTTGTGTGTAATCCAGTTATTGAGGAATATACCACCAGGACATGTGTAAATGGCAGTTCTCTGGCACCATACCTACTATGGTCTAGTCAGTTTTACTCTTTTCCTCCAAAATTTTTTTTCATCTTACTAAAATATATACTGATAGTTTTAAGATGGAACATGAAAGTAAAGCTTTTAAGTGGTACAAAAACGATGTAATGTCAAACAAAATATAGTCCTACTACTTCCTGACCTAGTGCACGTAACGAGGGAAGAAGTGGTACAGGTGGGGGTTTCATATGTTTTAATAATCCCCAAATTCCTTACTAGGTCTTTGGAGCAAATGGCAGCCAGCCAGCTACACAGCAGCTTGCTGTGATTTATACTGCAAACTCCCCTGGTACAGAATGGGTTCAGAACTGGCAAAATCAAGGTGATTGTTTGAGTGCCCACCAGCTCCCTTCATCCAGGAGCTACTTGGAAATGAGCAAAGATGCAGACCAATCCACAATGTATTCTTTTATCAAATGAGAACTAACTTTTTTAAAACTCTAGCACATGTGATTCTCTTGGTGATAGAGAAAGCTGAAAGGTTACTCTTGAAGCATGGGAATATCATATCTTAATTAACCAAGAAGGCATGTGATACAGTTTAAAACTGTAAAAGAATGGGGAAAAGAGTAAGAAATAGAACCTGCTTTTTTGTTTGCCATCAAATAATACTTTCTGTTTGCCATAGGTTTCATTTTTTAGTCCTATTTCACAACGGATCAATGGTATTTTAAGCTGTGAATATTGCCTCTTTATTAGCACGTAACAACTAGATCTTGGCACTAATGTTACCAGTCACAACACTGACTAAGAATAAATCACAGAGCTACTGAAACAAAGGTTTTTTTAAAAAAAAACCTTGAAAATCCACAACTCTCATTTAAAAATAATATTACTTAGCTTTTTAAATAAAAATCTTTGCTGGATTCTCTGTTTCATACTACATTTCCTAGTTTCTATATTAGTCATTCTCTGCAATTTTCATGATCCACATGGGTAATCAAGGAAAGTCCCTGAAGCTGATACTTCAGTCACAGTGTTTTTCAAGTCTTATGAAGGGAATTAGTCAATGTAATTTATCCAATGTAGCATGTAACCTGTCACTGTCACCACTTACAAAAAAAACCAAACACAAAACAGCTAATTTATGAAGTTTGTAATGCTTCCACAAACTATCTGACTTTGTTCCAAACTATCTCATTCTGGAGAGTTTTCTGCATATGTTATCAAAGTAAAGGTCCGAAAGAATGCTGAATTCATAGGATGCATGCTCTGTCCTACAGCATTTGACAGATAGCACATCCCACTGATCTGTGTCCCAAGAGGAAGGCGGACAAAGGGAGTGAGAAAGGACATACTGCCAAACAATCCGCTCCCATGTGACTATTGGAAAACTTTACTCTCAGTAATGCCTTCACAGTCCCCAAGTACTTTTCCTTCTGCTTATTCCATTCCTATAAATTATTTTGCAAAATATAAGGATCCTCATCTACAGAACAGGAAGACAGGAATCAAAGTTGTTTTTTACCATGGTTGGTAGTAGTTTTACCCAGAAACATTTAAGTCTGTGAAGCCTAGAATGTTTCTGAACCGTAACCTTAATACAGTGCTTACTCTATAGCTGGAGACAGATCTTGATGAAAATTAAAAGGTGCATAAAAAAAAGGAAAGGAAAACACATACATCAAAACAGTAAGATGTACATGCATCAAAACAAGGCGTCAACCTGGGACTTGTCCTGTCTGCTGCCCTAAATTAACTACAGCATCTTTCCTTTGGAGTAAGTACCAGGGTTTGACAAGCCCACAGTGAGGTACAGAGCTTAATAAGTGAAGCTGAGTACTCAGGTTACACAGAACAGAGATCAGACTTCTACAAGATGCAGCCAGTTAAAATAAACTAATTAAGAGCTTGCTTTTGGCAGGATAGTATCTTTTAAATATATATTCCTGTTTCAATGTCTATTTGAGTTTGAGTTATACTCTAATCTGATTGGGACAAATCCAGTACCACACCATACCCTTTAATACTCACTAGGAACTAAAGACACTTGTGGAATGCAGCAGTGTGCTGGAAACTTCTCTATCAATAGCTCAAAGTTAAGCAAACTGCCTGTGTAAATGGAAGTCGTTTTCCTTCCCATCTGAAAGGCAAAGAAGTTTAATTAAGAATGCAGTTATCTCCAGTGAAAAGGAAATACTTTTAATTTTACAGTGCAGCATTCCTGACTCTGGTAGATTATGTTAGAAAAAACAAATCAGTCACACCTTATCATTGCCATTAAGCAATGCCACACTTTGCCACACTATTTTCAGTTAGCTACTGAATGAATGGGATAAGGTGGGTGTAATATGAGGAAAAGTTAAGGAAATGCTGATTGAGGACTTTGGCATGATTCAGTGGAGTAACTGATGAGTTTCTAAAGAAAACATTAAAAAGTCAGATTAGCCTGAAAAAACTATTTGCACTACATAAACATTTCAGAGTCCTATCCATACAGCTTTAAAGTTCTTAACCTAACAAAAAAAGTTGTTTCATAAAATGCTCGCTTACACCTATGCTCCCAGATCTCATTGATTCTTAGTAATAAATTTTCACCTCTGAAAATAAAATTTTGGTATTTTGCAAATTTTTAATATTTTTCAAAGTCTCTTAGCCATGTATCCCAAGCCTATTCCGGCTTATCCGATTGCTTGTGGGGGGTATTAATTGTAGTTTGCAACGTAGGTTGTTACAGAACTTACCTTGGAGGTCAAATTCTATCTGGGTCTTCAAAAAGTCAGGCTTCTTCAGACCTTGGATCAAATCTCTGAGTGCAAAACACTCTTATACTGCTATTTTGTGATTTCACGGTGTTCATAGATGTTTAAAAAGTTCTACATAAAAAAGTAAAGGATCTGTGCTTAATTTAACTTTTGCTTCCATTTTCAACCATAAGACACACATGCAGTGAAAGCAGCTGGAACCCCTGTCAAGATATTGCGACAAATGGTTAATTACCTCAGGTAAGAAAACACAATATGTATTATTACTACTCTATGTTAAAAGATCAGTGCATTCTTAACTTTCTGACTCCTGCTTGTCCTGGCTTGTCTCTCTTTTGCCAACGGAGATTACATGCTCTGTTCATCTGAAGTATAACACACAGTACACCTTACATGCCACAGAAGACTAAGGCATGTGAACTGGTTTTCAGCTATCAGCGATAAGTACTATTTGTGCTTCCTATAGTAAGAACTTTCAATGAAGTACCGGATTAAACAAAGAATAACACAAGTCAGTCTATTTTATAGGCCCAGTTCTTTTACTTGCAGTAGATTACACAGATGATCCATTCACATTTTACCTAACAGCTAATTGTTAGCAGAAAGCCGAGAGCACAGTTCTGATTTGGATCACAAATTTTGTTAACCTGTACTATCAGTCCTTTGCTTTTTTTTTCTTTTGCCCCCCCCAAAAATTTTTTTCAGACAACCTTAAGTTCCTCACATCCATTATTATATTTTAGTTGTCTTTTATGAAAGCCATTTTATGTACAGAACTTATTGTAAGCAGAATACAACTATTTCACGGATAAGTTGTTGTAGTGCATGCTTTGTACTATGATCTAATGTGAACAAATACATTTCCAATCCTGTGTGAATGATTAAACCAAGTCCTTTTTCTGTGCAATTTTTTCCATGATGCTAAGCTTCCTGTAGTCAGTTGTGTTAGCTCCCTGAAAGAATATTTATCCAATTAGGCAAACAAACGGAGAAGCTGCTACATTGCTAGCATAGACTCACAACAGTACATCAGTGGGCCCCCAATCACAATTTCAAAGTGTTTCTCCCACCTATAGACAGCTTTGAAATTAATTTTCTGGAGTGATATAGCTAGACTGCATGGATTTGCTCACCATATGGGAAATCACGCTTCTTGATGAAAAATGGCATATGTTACCTATGTAATCAAAAAGTAGCTGTACAGATCCCAAGGGATAAGGAAACTTTAGCATTTGATTTGACTGAAACATACATTCATCACCGTTAAGAGATATTTGTCCTGCCAGTTTGAAGCTGCTTCTCCACATAAAGCCAAAACACAGTCCCCAGCTATAGCCAGGCCTTTCAGAGAAGAGATTTAACAGACCTAGCCCACTCTTGGGAAAACAGTAACAAAACTCAGGGAACTACACTTTCATTCATATCAGGTAACAGTTAATTGGCTCCTGTGTGTCTCAGTGAAGAAATGGTGTTGCAGTCAGTAACACTGGACTACCCAGTAGCTATAGTTGCTGCAATTTACTGTGTCCTGCAAAGCACTGGAAAAGCCTGATATTTAAACTGCCTGTGACCTGTCTTTGCCAAGCTTCCCAGGTCCTGTAATTCCTGCCAGAGTTAGCTGACTTGTTAATGAGGAGAAAAATATCTTCATACATGTCATACCTGTTCCCACATTTAAAAGCTCCTGATTACCTTTTGGTGCTTCCCACCAGGCTTGAAATCTCTTAGATATGGTCTACACACTGTGTTTTTATGAACTGCTACTGTCCTTGGAATTTCTTTCCCTCTGGTATAATTAAGATCCTGACATGGTCAGTAATCTCAGCAAAAACAAGCTCAGTCATATACTCTGTTGTCCAAAACAGCTCAGCCCACAGAATGTGGTTTCTATCAGAGTAAAATGCAATTGTACAGCTATAAATATCTATGTTCTTGTTAGAGCAGGCAACAAACTACTTCAGCTATTACTAACCTGAGTGTAAGCAAGACCTTTCAAGAATAAGAATAATCTTCTCCTCTTGAGGCTGAAAAATTAGTATCATCATTAACACAGATATCCATCTGCATAAATGGACTACTGAAATGGTCAGTCTCCTGATGATAATGTCAAAAATTATTCCTTCTGTTTGGAGAGTGGTCTTCTCAGAAGGTGGAAAGGGGAAAGAAAAGAAAGAGGTCCATACTTCATTTGAATATAACTTAAAAAAAATAATAATTTGAAATATCATGATTGTCTTGACCCAGTTCTGCTTACACACTGTTCCTGTTCAAGCCATAGCAAGTGGATTTTAAGAAAAATGCAACATTTCACTGTTGCTCAAAGCAAAGTGGCCAAAAGACTATGCTTTTCAGACGGACCTTTAAAACCTAATAATTAGGATGATATAATTTTAACAGGTAAAAATAAAATCTTAAACAAATGTTAGTGAGAACTGATTATTATTCAGAATATAGACATAGTAATTTTTTTCTTTTTTTATGACTGGATCTGATTTGAGACTTCAACGGGAGTGAGAGTTAAGAACCTTTCACTTCTAAGGAATTAAGACAACAGGTAAAATGTATTCATGATTACAGCTTATGCCAACGATTATTAAAAAAATTTCAAAATCTTTTTTTTCTTTATTGAAAAAAAAAAAAAGAACCAAACATGATCATTTGAAATTTAAGCACAGCAAGCTGAGACAAAGCACACAGGACTGAGTACTCTGATTCAGATTCCAGTGACTTTTGTAAAGCAGCTCAGTGCCCTCTCCATCAGGCTGTTGTCTGCCAGGCTGTCACTGGGCCACAGATTTAGAATGGTTAATCACCAAGATACCAGAAGTTAACCTACATGTGCCAAAATTAGGACGGCAGTCCTCCTAAGCTTACTGTACACTGAATAGAGAAACATAGGCACTTTCATAAAAAAAAATCATATCTTCCAGAAGGTACATAAACCTGCCTGCTTTTGACAGAACAAGGAGCCTAAAATATTCTTCCCCTGTTTGAGAATTAAGCAGAGTAAATGACCTTTCCATCCCAGCTCCTTCTTCAACAAAGAGGAGACATACAATAAGAGTTTGTAATAAAAATTACCAGTGACAGCTTACAAATGAAGTGCAGGAGAAACAGATTCAAATTCCTCACTGTGCAGGCATCTTTCTCATCTTGCTGGCTACTCTGTAATGGGTGTTCTTCTTTTTCTTTTTCATACCGTGAAACAAGAAAACCATCCTGGATGTGCAAAAGCCTCAGAACAGAAGTCTTGGTAGATTGAAATTGTTAAATTTCTAAAAAATGTTTTGACAAACATCAGGCTACAGTTGAAAATATATTAGATAGGAACCTCTGACTAACTCATTTTTAGGAAGAGCATGTAAACAAAGATGTAATTTGTTTAACTGGTAAGATCTTACATACAAAGTAATCACATCCCTTTACAATCAAGTTAGGCATTTGTATCAACCTTTTAATAACAGTGGAAGATCCATTTGAAGAAAGAAAACCTATCGCACAAGCACAATCAACGCTGAAATTCACCCTAGCCTTACACAGCACATGATGCTAATGATAGCTTTAAAAAGATGTTTTTTACTGTGAAATGAGGAAAATAGTATCTGTGTTTATGTTATATACCATGAGGCTTAAGACAGCATTGATTAAATTAATTACTTCAGTTCCTTTTGAAATGGATTTTCTTTCTAAAAACGCATGTGCACACACACTCCTCAGGACTTAATCAGTACTTGGTCTGAAGATCTCTGAATAGTAACCAGGGATATTGATAAATAAGCAGATCAAAGTGATGTCTTACTTCCTGTATTCATAATAAATAGAAAAAGAAGAGTAAATGTAAGATACGAATCATCAAGAAACCCCTCTCTATGCCCTCTTGCTCAGCACCACATTCAGAGTCTCTAGTTTTCCTATTATCTAGGCTCTACCTAAATTTTCAACATTTTACAGGTACGCAATGAAAGCATAGTGTACATTACGCATATATAAATGCAGAGACAAGCAGTATATTCTTCTGTAAACTAAAAATACCCTTTCACTAAGGACTGGGAGTGGTAACACCCTTTTATTGACGTCAGTAAAAAGGGAAAGTTGAATCATTAACAGACGTTAAAAATCAATTTGGCTACTTCTGGCAGGTGAAGTCAGACATTTTATTGTAAAAATGATGAATCTTTTGGCTTTTTCTTTCAATAAATTGATTTTATGAAATAAGGAGTGATAAGGGAGTTTTATGAAGTATAAACAGTATATATTATAAATAATAACACATGGCCCTAGAGCAAATGCTCTTGTGATCGATCACAGAGCAGAATCCCTTGAGTGGCTTACAGCATAGTCACATTGGGATCATCTATTGTACAATCCATATGTTAACTAGATAACTGCCTAGCATGGAAAATTTATAAAGTTAAGGCTAATGAAACCAGTTTTGTTTGCCAGATTTATTTCTCACTGCAGAGATGATGTAAACGGATAGCAGCACGTGGCAAGTCTTCAAGGGAGCAAATCCTACCTAATTCAGAGATACAACTCTCTAAAAGCAAAGAATAGTTTTGATTTCACCTTCAGAATGTAATCAGGAGAAATAAAATACAAGCCAGAAAGCACATTTTTCCTGCACCTGCCAGTTCATAGTTGTGTCAGCACAGCTCCCAGAGGTGAACACTGCCACATTTCAGAGCAGAGGGAGACACTGATTAACACCAGACAATACCAGTTCAAAAATACACAAATAAGTGAAGAGTCTCAACAAGAGTTACCAGCCCGGTGTCCCCAAACAGTTTGTGCAGCCCATGTAATTCAAACAATGATGCAAAAGCACAATGCCAGATGTCCATACTGAAATGTCAATAAAAAAACAAACTTACAAGACCTTCCCAACTATCATAGCAGCTATTTCTATGCAAACCTGTTATGGGAGCAACCTGGTTCCAACTCCCTGTGGCTGAGTCAGCACTTTGTTTTCACTTTTCAACAGTGAGTTTATGGATCTTGACTCTGCTGACATTTGTTTCAGAGAGGAAAAGGAAAACTGGTCCATAAAGTTCCCAAAGGCTGAAAAGCAAAACTAGGAATGCTTGTGAGAAAATTGAAAGCAGATTGCTGGGTGGACTCAACTGCCAGGGATCTTGGAGCTGGTAGGCCCCCCTCTTACCAGGTGTTACTACAGAAATTACTCTAAACATAGCTGGCTACTAGCTCCCTAGTAGCTCACAGGTAATTAGGCCTGATGAAACAGGGAGGAACTGGCCGCCTGGTATGCTAGTACACAAAGTGACAGCATGACCACCTTGTTAACCTTCCTCAAGCATGATAAATAAGACTGTCTGCCAATCACCACATGAGAAGAAATTGTTCATTCAGATGGTTAACGTCTAGACATACCTCACCCAGCAAGCATCACCTGTTTCCATACACAAAATAGTGAAATCATCTACTCTCAGACAATGTATGCTGCATTAATGGACAAACTGTGAATTTTGCATGGAGGAAACAACACTCTTTTTTCTTTTTTCTTCATATTTTAGCAATTTACTATTTTCTTTCATAATCTTTCTAGTTGTGCTGGAGCCAAATATGTTATGAGGTAATGTTTGCCCCAGACAAATCTTCAATTCCAGTCATCTGTCAAAGGAAAAAGTCAAATAGTGGCGCTGCTTCCACACCTGGTCCTTGAACAAACCCATTGTACTGTATCTTTATGACAACCTGTGAATTAATTATCATTTGCTTGCATTGGAAAAGTAATGGAGGAGATCTCATTGAAAAGCCTTCTATTCATCTTTGTCAAGAGACAAACTTGAACACAAACCTGATGATATTAAAATAGCTCTTCTACACCATTTATCTAAACCAAAGGCATTCCTCACTAAGCTATCTTATGGTTCACTGAACTCTCCACAAATACATGGAAAGAATTTACGTATGGTCAGTTGACACCACAACCCCTCTCTCACCTCTCCTTATGTTCAGCTGGATAGTGACTTTCAACTGATGTCTGGCAGTTTTTAACCATTATTCCTTCATCCTGCCAACTCCAGTCACATGTCCTCTATCTATTTGCATTGGACAAATAATTCTATTTTCTTTCTACTTTGTATAGAAAGAATTATATTAGAAATAAATTATATTAGAACTATTGTAATCATAGTTGGGTTGGAAGGGACCTTTAAAGATCATCTAGTCCAACTCCCTGCAATGACCAGGGACATCTTCAACTGGACCAGGTTGGTCAGAGCCCCAACCCAACCTGACCTTGAATGTTTCCAGGGATAGGCCATGTACAGCCTCTCTGGGCAACCTGTTCCAGTCTTTCACCACCTTTATCATAAAAAATTTCTTCCTTATATCTTGTCTGAATCTACCCTCTTTTAGTTTAAAACCATTACCCCTTGTCCTATCACTACAGGCCCTACTAAAAAGTCTTTCTTATAAGCTTCCTTTAAGTATTGAAAGGCTGGAAAAAGGTCTACCTAGAACCTTCTCTTCTCCAGGCTGAACAACCCCAAATGTCTCACAGGGAAGGTAGTCCATCCCTCTGATGATTTTTGCAGCTCTCCTCTGGACCCGCTCCAACAGGTCCATGGCATTCCAGGTGGGGTCCTCAATCTGCGGGCCACACTTCTTTTGATGCAGACCAGATTATGGTTGGCTTTCGGGGTTGTGAGCACCCATTGCTGGCTTATGTCCAGCTTTTCACCCACCAGTACCAAGTCCTTCTCTGCAGGGCTGCTCTCAATCCCTTCAAACCCCCCCCCAGACAACATTTAGTTCATATGAGGATCAGGAGGGCCTTTTGAAGTCTTCAAAAGAAGCAATCTACAGCATGTATAGAACAAATTCAGAAAAATCTAGTATTACAAGAACTATCCTATCCATCATTTTTTGCAGCCCTATCTTTTTAGGAATATAGGACATATGAAAATTAAATAGCCTTGTTACTGCCAGGCTGATTAAAAGCACTGCTTACCAGTTTTCAAATAAACCTCTATTTCCTTAATCCCGTAAACCTTCCAAGAAAAGTGACTGCTGGCCACAATATTATTAACTAGTATTAAAATGAGTCCTTATACAGTGTTAGACAACTTTAACACTTTGAAATAATGACTTAGTTTAACATTTTTAAATGGTCAATTAATTACATCTTTTTTTCCCCCAGTTAGAGGCAGGCAATCAAAAGTTGTCTCTAAAATTTATTAAGAATAATGCTTATTTCCTGTTAAAACCAAGCTTTATTTTGCATATCCTTCAGTATCATGCTATTTGTGATAGAAATAAAATGCTTTGTTCTAAGTTTGCATACCACATATATAAATTTATATAAAAAGGATTCTTAAGCCTCACTGTGCTTATCTGAATTTGTAAAAACAGACATACATATAAATTTACACACACACACACACACACATATATATATAAATGCAAATTCCTTTAAGTTTGTTGTTATGAAGGGTGTGCAGTTTGACTTATTTATTTTACTGGAAAAAGGCATCTGTGCTAAATTCTGAACGAGTAAGATCACAGAACATGCAGTACATGCTGCTCAGGAACTGAACGTACCCGCCATACCATACATGGTGATTTTGGCATGTTGGCTCAGTCAACTCTTAGAAAAGCAAAGGCTAGTGGTTGTTGCTCCCAGCTAACATTCCAATAAATAGAAAACCTTTTCATAAAAAAAATTAAATTAAGCATTCTCAAAGCGCTGAATAAAAACTAACAAATCCAAATAATAAATTCTTACAGTGGTTATATTCTCTCCAGGTCTAATCTAGCCTACTACTTTTCAAATCATTCAGTGCTCTTCAATTTCATGCAGCACAGTGTCAGGAAAAACAGAAAAAAGTCCTGCAGCACTGGATTCAAAAGTGTCAATTTCTTTGAATGAAGTGATGATCTTACTAAATATTGTTATCTCCTAGATTATCCGACCTAAACGGTGTTCCTATACAATACAGGATGGTTCCCAAGCAGAAGTAACATGTACAAACCTGCTTTTCTGCTTTCCCACCTACTTAAAATGGCATCACATACCTTACAGAGTCAAAATATGCATCTTTGGCTAATGGCCCACATTCTGGAATGTGTGCTTCATTAATTCTATCGAATTTATCCCTTTGTGATTATATTTATCTCCTGATGATACAGACAAATGGCACTACTGAATTCCTTATATGCTCACATACTTAATGTATGGGCAATCAACATGTGGCTTTTAGCCACATGTGGCTTATGAACAACCCTCTTGCAGTGCTACCAGCTAATTCACATGTGCAGCCAAAGACCTCTGCTAACATGGGGGCTAATATATAATTCAAATTCCCAGATTGGGTGGAAGGAGCTGCAAAGAAACCCCAGGATCCAGCAGGCTCCCAGTCCCAGCGCTGTACCCAGGACAGGGTCCCTCAAGACCCACACACTCCTTTGCCTCTGAGCTCTGCTCACCAAGGTGTCTGGGATGTGTTTGTGGCTCATAGCTACATGAAGAGTTTATCATACAACCCCAAGTTAGGGAGGCTGCCACTTCCATCTCCCAGTTCAAATAGCCTTATTGCACAACAAAAACCATCTCTTGTACCATGCAAAATGTTGTGCCTCCTGTAAAGGGTAGACAGTAATAGCATTGTTGCTCAAAGGCAATACTGTGTAATTAAAAATAAATTATTTTGAGTCAGTGTATCAGTATCTTGCATAGCTAACTTTTAAATTTCAACACAAGTCACTGTTTAGCTACAGATTCTTTGGGAAAATTCTGCAATGTAGATAAAGCAGAAGGTGAGATTAAGATAATAAAACAGTATGGTTCCTAATTCCAATAATTTTCATTGTATGTAGCGATTATCTACAAAAGCATGTTAAGATCTGACTGGTATTAATACCATTTTCATCTATTTTGCCTCAGACATGCAAAAAAAAGTCCACAAAATACCCACTAGTCACACAGTATCATTTTGCTTATAAGTTTTCGCCTCTCTTGTTTTGTGTCCCTCTAGATTTTCTGTGTTTATGGCTCACTTACATGCTATTCTACTGTATCTACTCTGCTCTAGTATCGCATTTGCTCATCAGTGCTCCTTTCATATACAGACATATATCTATGTTTCCCTCGCTATTGCTTGCATGCTGGTGGCTTTGATCCACAACATGCTTCTTTTTCCTCTCCTAGTGACAGGATTTCAAAGATAGACAAGTCACTACCTTCTAATATTTAGGTCTCCAGGACAGGACACTAAAAAAAATCAAAACAACCTCCTCTAAACTTTTCTGTGAAAATGTACCAGTGCACATGCAGGATTTGGGGTGAGAGTGGGGATGGTAATAGGAAAAAACATCATCAGAGAAAATAATGTCATCATTACAGAGTTTGAGTTTTTAATTCAACAGTGCCTATGCATTATTACATTAAAATGGCACTGAATTCATACTTAGATAAATCAAGGATAAATGTGGTTCTTAGTTCTTCAGTACCAATTAATTAATTCCAGGTTATGATTATTAATCCAGTTGTCTTTAGATATTTTGTATTTTCTAACTTCTATAACTTCTAACATAGTAAAAAACCACTGAAATCGTTGAACAGCACCATGACAGTTCCTGATGAAGAGAACAAAAAAAATGTTTTCAAACATAAATGCATGCACTGGCAATTTGCTTTGATTAGAAAACAATAGTTTAATGGAAGACTCAAAAAGGATTAATTTTCTGGTTTTGTCATGGGTTTTTTTCCATTAAACAAAATACAGCTACAGAGAACACAGCTTTAATTATCCAAACCTTTCTAAAGAAAAAAATTGATTAACAGGATTAATCACATTGTTAAATTTTATTACCATACTAATCAAGACAAGCAGTTTGGAGAGCCTATGACAATGGATAATACAAAAGCTAATAATGAATTATTTACAAAAAGCAATTACCTGATAGAGAGAAGAGACCCACTTGGCAGTACTTCTTTTTTGTAGAGTTATGTGAACAAGGCTGGATAGAATCACATGGGTCACTAATTTTACATAAGAGGCCAACTTCAGAAAGCTCCATAGCATGCTTACCACACACATACAAACCACCCCTGGGAATGACGGTTAGACACATCTCTTTTGTACAAAGTACCTAAGGTCAAAAATCAGTGCACTTCGCAAGGAAGGGGAAAATTGAACACGTCACTGGCACCCCTACAACAAAGAATTTGTTAAATGAAACTTCCCAGATGATGTTGAGAAAAGCGTAGGGATGCTGCCCTAAAAATCCAGCAAGTGGATTAAGAGTAAGCAAAATGACACAACCAAGCACTAGGGAAGTTTCTCAAGTAAACAGCAACACTTGCACATGCAGCTCAACATCCTTAGAGCCACGGCAAATGTCCAGAGCTTCAGAGGAATGTGGGTGGGGGAAGAGGGGGAGGGTGAAAGAAATAATCTGCATCAGGAGAGGATGTAAATAATTCT
Organism: Elanus axillaris; assembly: GCA_026212715.1. NCBI lineage: Eukaryota > Metazoa > Chordata > Aves > Accipitriformes > Accipitridae > Elanus > Elanus axillaris. The sequence goes on from JANZLQ010000079.1 coordinate 47,173,463, forward strand.
TCCAAGATTCTGGAGATAACTAGCATGTCATCCTGTTATTCAAGATTAATAAGGAACAAAGTCTTGTTTCTATGATCACTGGTTTTGTGTAATTAGTATCATTAAATCTTTGTATTAAACTTTGCTTTCAACAAGACATGGTATGTTATTGTGGGGAAAACTGTTTATTTTTGGGGTAGACTTGAAGAGGTAGGAGAGGAAGAAGAGAGAGAAATGTGAGAAAAGCCATGTGTCCCTACAGAATGCAATGGTTATAGCAATTTCATTAAAATAAGCTACTGCCAACATTAAACGAATCACTTCTCTTTCTTTCTCATCTTTTCTTTTTCTTTCTTTCCTCCTTCTTTCCTTTCTTTCTTTTTAAATTTAATGGACTAAGTGTTAGGCAAGAGAAGTCCAACTCTAAAGAACAAGTAAATGATTAGTTAAAGGCTCCTTAAAAAAGTAAATACCTACCCCAAAATATTAACGAACACAAGGAGTTAACCGTTTAATGGTTTCTGTCCATACTTTCCTCTAAACCATTTACCAATGTACAATGTATTATTGCATATAACTATTCAAAACATTTCCAGTGAGATTCCTGTGCCTGCTAGTGAATGTTGCTAGAGGAATTCATTAAGTGAAAATCCAGGGTCATCCTCTAGTCTGTTTTCTTAACATCCTGCAAACCATCCCTTTTCTCATTTTTAGAATTTTCTCTTTCTTGGAAATGAAACAGTATTTTTCCAAAGCACTCTGGTCTGAATATAACCTTGCTAGATGCCTGGTTTTACAAGCATTTATAATTGGTAGTGGTGTAACAAAAATCATGGTGTAATGTGAAGAAGACACCATATTTAAGGAAACTATTTCAAGCAGTACCTAAACACTCTAATCAGGAAATGGCATAGAATGACTTTTATTTTCTTTGCTTTCTTTGTTCTCATAGTGCTCAAACACAAAAGAACAATGCTGTTTTGGTTTTGTTAAGTAGTTTACCACTGCAGTTAAGAATAATAAACACACACTGTGTTCATTTAATCCTTTGAATTATGTAAACAAGCTTTCCAAGGGTAAATCTATTCTTTCTGACCAACTACTTAAAAATAGTAACTGTATGGTTAATAGTTACAACCTGAGAAGTCAAACTACTTGTTACTAAAGTCAAACACAATCTCAAATTTCATATTGTTTGACTACATTGTACTTAATTATTTAAAAATACTTTCAAATTAATTCTGCCTAAAAATTCATACTTATTTCTTTTGTAACTCAATCACTTTTATTCTGGCACCAAATAACGCAGAGCAAACACACTGTAAACCCTCAGCTTTCAATGCCCTGCAGTGATTTCCTACTGTCCAGATTGTTTTAAAGACAAAAGACATGTTCCTTCAGCTCAACTATTAGAAAGTTAAAGATGTTCTACCTGTTCTTGACCTCAGTAAGATCAGTGACATGCTCATCTAAACCAAACAGACACAACTGGAAAGGTAAAGTTCCAAACACTTCCTGTTCAAGGCTTCATAGATGGTTTGCACCCCTCCATTTTAAAAAAAGCAGAAAACCAAAAAACAACCTTGACATGAACACATCTCTTGCTGCACTCCTCAGTGACATGAAACCAGCTGAATTGATTTGAAGCTATAATCTCAGTAATTTCATTCTCTCCCCATTGCTATAGGGGAGAATCCTTAGAATTTCTGAACCTACTGATCTGCGATTCCTAAGAAACAAGTCATACTGTGAACATAAGGGCAAGGCTTACCTCCGAAACACTGGAAAAAAGCTCTAGTTAGGTTCCTAGCTTCAAAAGAGTTCTTCAGATCTCTCTTGCTAACTCTTTCAAAACTTGGAAAATTTAGCATCAAGTGAAGAGGCTGCAGTTTAACATGAACCAAAAAAACATTTCCAAAATTTGACAATTTTAGAATCCGCCCTTTTAGACTAAAGGCACAGAAAACCAGGTCTTACCAAAGATGTGGAACTATACACATGTTGCCACATGGCCATATATTCCTAGTCATTCCAGCACACACTGAAAGTGATTTAAAATTTCTTAACTTTTAAAATCCAGTATAAATTATTTGTCCTTCTCAGAGTTACAAGTATACATCCCAGAGCTTTAAAAAGCTAGGAATCTTTGGATCCCTAGGCTTTAGACTTCAGATTAAGTGGGAAAATTTCTATCAGGTTGAATTAAGTCCCATGTTGTCTTCACCTCATTAGAACCATCTACATCTTTCTAACTCAGACCATTTTACAAATCCAGTCTTTCATCTGGACATTTTGAAACATCTAGAAAAAGTAAACAGAGTTAGAAGCCCTTTAAAACAAACTAAATATGAATAGCATGAAGTGCTTCCAAAGTACTCCTAAAAAGTTTAAAAAAAAATAAAATCCTCCTTCTTTGTTAAAATAGGATGTAGTAGAAAAAAAGTAATTGCTGTAAACATTATTTTGGCCTCAGGATATTTGACATTTTGTGCTTTTTATGCAAACAAGAATCTATTCTATATTCTGGGTTCATAATAGATGCCACTGTTCAGACAAACAGTGCCTACTGCAAGAACTGCAAATGTGCCAAAAACTCATGTTCAAGAAATGAAGTACAGCTGTCAAGTTCAATATCCCCACTGCCAATTTTGCTTACTATAAGATTTCTGTATTACAAAGACAACCAGCTAGACACAAACACCAATATGCAGAACTGTAGATGGAATTTTTCATGAAGGTGGTGTCTCCAGAGGAAAGGATGTACTGTCAGTTCTTTGGCTTCTGTCTCCTGTATTTCAGCTATGCTACAAAATGTTGACAAAAGCATTAAAGTACAGCATTAAAAAAGAGGAAGTTTCTTCCTAATTCTGTTTTACAAATTGCTTTCCAGACCATGATTTTACATGGTATTACAGACAAATTTATCAGCAGCTGTAATCCTGGAAAAAGCTGGATATCTGGACTAAAGCAGGGATAGTGATGGGAAGAGCACTGAGAAGGAGTTTGAAGGATATGTGCTCATAACTTATTCTTTACACAATGCAGACTTTGGGGAGGAGACATGTAATCTTGTTATTACAAGCAAGAAAAATGCTCCCAGCAGATCGTAAGCTGAATTTCAGAGCTGACATGTGCAAAAATCTAACTTTTTTAAACACCATTTTCAGGTGTTAATCCTGTAATCCAAAAACATTCAGCTGGCAAGAATGCAGCTAGCAAAGGTTCTGCCATTAAAGCCTGTGGTTTTCACAGTTGATATTTAAATTGCAATGTTTTCTGAAGAACTTTGCAAAGAACTAGGTTGTGTTGTGCTGTGCACTGCCTAAAGATGATACAAATCCCTGCTTTGAAACCAACCAAAAATATAAAAGAAACAAGAAAATATAAATTCTCATCTCTGTTTTACAACTGGGAAAGTTGTATAAAGAGTGTAAAATATAGGGTACTTAAGAGATGTTAGAAATTCAAGACCTCAGCTTGATCCTGTGGCAGGATCTATGAACAAAATATCACCCTCTGAATGTAGAGTTGTATGGGGGCAGGAAGAAAAGTCTGGAGGTAAAAGGTTTTTAGGAGGCTCCAGTTCACAGCCCAAAGGAAAACACTAGTAAGATGCAGGTCCAACATCCTCCTTGCATTCTCATGTTTCTCCATTCACCAGTGTTTAAGGGGTATGCAAAAGACAAGCAGCAATCTTTCTTCCTGTCTTGCTGTCAAAAGGGTTTCTCCCTCCTGACACAGAACTAGGCAATATACAGAATGCTGTCTTGTTCATCAGACAGACAGATAAACATTTGAATTTAAGGATAAAATCTTAAATGTGATATCAGAGTTTAAGTTTATGAAAACAAAACCAAATTCTGCCTCTTTTCTTTGAGATGTAAATACATGTACTATATTCCTTTTCACTTACATTATTTTCTTCTTTGAGGTTAACACTAATCCGTTTCTCCTTTTCAACCATATTCAACTTGTTTTGCTGCTTGTATTCTTTTCTAAATAGTCCATATCAACCCTGTCTCCTTGTTGCAGGATACAGCACTCAAAAAAAGTGAACCTTCGCCTCCTATCCCGCTGGCATAAAAACAACAGAGATTTTTCTGTGACTCACTCTTCTCATCCCCCCTCAAAACCAAAGAACCAGTTCAAATGGAAAATTCAGCTTTCCCCTATGTGCCTCGCTCCATTCTCATTATCAAATACCGTCACACATGCAAAACATTGAACTCTGGCCTTTCAAGAACAACTTTAAGTAGACAATTAACTAATATATCTATAAAATACCAGGGAAATTTTCCCTTAAATTGGAAACTTACAAACCTGTTTGTTTCTAATGTAGCATCCAGTAGGTCTATTCTATAATTTGACTGTGCAAGAGCCATATTTTATTAGTCCATTTTTATTACCTACTTGTCTTACTGTTATTCAGAATATTTTGCCTATATTTCAGCAACATTGCCAGTAAGTATAATAATTTAAAAACTTGGTGCTGTCTCTGTGGTTAACTCTTAAATTTTGTTTAAAAATAACTAGGCACCTCTGTGTTCTAGGACAACTTTGTTTCTAGGAGGAAAAATAAGAAATTAGTTTCATCAGTTCACTCACATTTGATTAGAGGAAAAACCACCCAAATTACATCAACAGTTTGGGATTCCTGCCTCCCCACGTAACTGCCTGCATAAGCATCCTTTCATTACATCTTCTTTATTAAGGGAGAAATAATGGCTGAGAAACTGCACACCACCTGAAAGAAGCAGCTTTGTTTGAAACACTGGCAGTACCATCCTCCCAGGTCTCTCCAGCTCTTCATCTCCCTAACACTTCTCAATCACTGACACTTCTATAATAAAATAATCTTTCAAATGCCAGTGTGCCCTTCAAAAATGTCTTTTATTTCTAACAATAAGAATTTAAAAAGAAAGGACATTTCATTTTCAAAACACTTTACGAATTTGTTCCTTTTCCTAACCCTCTTTTCCTTAGGTAGGTGAAGTATAATCACCGTAAGACAAGCACAGGCCAAGGAGGCTTTGTGGTGTAGCTGGCAGTGAATTCAAGCCTCTGTCATCTGTCATTTAATGGGTCAATACCAGGACTTTATCTCTTCCTCTCTATATTAGCCTGCAGATTGCATTCAGCATTTTAATTTCATATAAATGTCATTCCTTCCTTCTCAGATCACACGTTGTCATTCTTTCGGATAGAACTACTGTTTTATTTTAGTGGACCCTTTCCTGGGGTAATCCCAAACCAGTAAGAGAAATGTAAATTTATACTAATAAATTACTTACCTTACAGAACAGGGCATATAGACTTCAAAGCAAAGTGGTAACCTACAGTGGATTAGCATCCTTTGAATAAACACTGGTCTTGACTGCAATGGAGACAAAATCAGCAATAAATATACCTACTATAAAATACAGCTGTAGTAGATAACAGATGCTATCACAAATAGATATGCCATCTGTAAAACTTTGAGTCTCAAAGAGTGAATTAGAATCCACAATGTACAGAAACACAAATATACCTTCTAAAGAACAGATGGAAAGAAGTAGCCTATATTGAAATGCACTTTTATACCTTCTATACTCCTATACACTTATACACCCAAACAGTTAAGAGAACAAACCTGTAACAGGACAATCTATAGGAGACATCACTTTATAAGTAATCTATTTATGCATACCTGCTCTATCCACAGCTGATTTCAATTTACATCTTATCATATCTGACTTAGCAAAACCTATGGACCCTTAATCATGAAGCAAACTGGTTTCATAAGGCTCTCATGTTACACCATTTCCTATCTTCAGAAAATAACTTGAAAAAGAAAAGCAGATATCCTGTACAAACCAAATGGTAGATGAAAAGAACATTTCAAATCATTAAAAGTCAGTTCAGAAACTCAAAGGTCTCAACTACAGTTCTCTCAGCTTCTTTAAAAACATCTTGAAACAAAATGACAACAACCAATTTACAGCAAAATCTATATACACTGCACTATTGCATTCACACAGGTGAAATAAGGAAAATGTTTCTCTTCTACTTTTGCAGTTTCACTGATGACAAACCGCTTGCAGTGATATTTTCAGAAATATTTTTCATGTCTGATGTGCAGAATTGAGCTGAAATAAGATGTGTCAGCAGTAGCATGCTTCTCTTAGTGGCTGATTCTACTTGTTTCAACATATATTGCTTTGCTCCTAACAAAAAAATTTAATTTAAACAACATACTGAATTAATCACACTAGACTCTTACACCACTCACAAAATCAGCTTTTTAATTCTCCCTGTTCTGAAGCCATTCTGAAACACAAATCCTAGACCCAATGATATCTGGTCAGTTCTATCTGCTGCTAAACCCCACACCAGCACCTTCCACCTAGTGCAGCCCCCATCCCCTTGTCTCCACTTTATCTGGGAAAACCCTGTGATTCAGATTAGCTCAGTTACCTCCATCTTCCCTAAACCTAATTGCAACTTGAGGCCTGGTATGACCAGAGACCTGGGCAACAGAGCAGTAAAGAAAAATGCAATGTGGTCTCAAACCAGCCCTTGCCTGAACCCTCAACAGTAGAGATCAAGTGATTCAACCACCTCTTCCTGACCCACTTCCCAAACTAGATACCCAGCCTAGACTTAGCCTTGGTGAGTCACTCTAGGTCAGCTCATTAGTTGCATTCAGTTTCTTCTCACTTCGACCTTTGTTTTTAAATCCAGTCCTTCAAAACTTAGTTAACCACATGGAGTTAACTAGAGTTCTTGGGCAATTTTCAGTATTATTTAACTTATAATTTCGAAGACACATTTTTATTCTACACTTTACAGAAGAAAAACTAAAACAAATTAAAGCAGTGATTCATTACAAAGCCTCTATTGGCAATAATTGCCCACTTAGTATTGTGATGCAGTTTCCTTAGCAGCCAGGAACTCTTACACATCTGTTCAGTTTTCGAGAATTATGATTGCTCAACCACAGGCTGCAAATGTTGTACAACCTTCCGTATGGAGCTTTAGCATTTTACCTCTCATTTTATCTATGGACCCTTAAAAAAACCAAACCAAACCGAACCAAAAACCCAAAACAAGTCTTTGAATAAAATTTGATATTTTTTTTCTTCTGTTTAGCATTTGTTTCTCTCCGAAATTGAAGGTTTCAAATCTGTGTCCTGCAGAGGTTATTTTTTTCTTTCTGTAAAGACAACAATTGTAAGGACCCCTGAAAAAACTGCTTGTTTTTCTTGTGTTCACAGCATACAGCAATCATCAGCTATGCTTATAAATTGCTGCATGTACACAATATTTAACAGTGTTCATGCATGTATCTGGCCCAGAGCATCTGGGTCTGCATGTTCAAAATCCATTCATCCATATGAATGATTTTTTTTTTATATTTAATTCTAAATTGTTTGATTATTTTTCAAGTCCAAAAACCAATTTGATTTTCACAGGTGTATTTTTTTAAAGTAGTCAGAGTATGACTGCCAGTCAACACCACTCTTGTAATACAAAATATACATAAAAACTTGAACAAATTACATTTGACAGGATGCAATGTGAAGTTTTATTAAATGATCTTCTCTCCCTCAAATCTACGCTGTATCACAATAAAAGGTAAGGAAACTGTGTGGAGGACTTTCAAAATAGTAAATTTGGGGGTTTATAGCTGGGTAAAACTCACTGGCTGACATAATTGCCTTCCTATATCACAATCTGAAAAAGAGCATTCAAACATCTGATTCTAAGAACAGGTTTCCTCCAGCCTGGTGAACATATTTATACTAATAGCTCTGCTTACCTGCTTTGCTGTTTCCTGTTTTTCATGAATATTTGAAAATCCTGGATATTTTTATCATGTAAATGTGTAATTGTCCCTTTCTCTGAACTGCAGGAAACTGATTCCATTTGAGAACCTACGGACATTTTGAAAATACCTATTCATGCACATAGAAGCCTGATGCAATAAATAGTATTTATATACTCATACATTTTGCCAAACACTGAAAATTTTTCAACTCAAACTTTTTCAGTGTATTTTAGATACTTAAAAATCTATTTAGCAAATTTTTTTGTGTGCTTAGCGATAAGCAAAAATTGTAATAGCACCCGGTGCTCTATACGAGTCAGAGTTATACTGGAGTATCAAGCAGGCTAAAGACAGCCACTCCTTCTCCCCCTACACTGGAAGGAGCTGGGTCACTTTTCCAAGCTGCTGAAGTCAAGACTCACCAGGGGATAAAATCCCACAGCACTCAGCTTGGTGTCATCCACAAACTTGCTGAGGGCGCACTCAATCCCACTGTGTCCCCAACAAGAGGTTAAATAACACTGGTCCCAATACCAACCCCTGAGGCCTGCCACTTGTCACTGGTCTCCATGCAGACATTGAGACATTGACTACAACTCTTTGAGTGCGACCATCCAGCCAATTCCTTATACATCAAGTGGTCCACCTGTCAAATCCATGTTTCTCCATTTTAGAGACAAAGATGTTGTGTGGGACAGTATCAAATGCTTTGCACAAGTCCAGGTAGATGACGTCAGTCACTCTTCCCTATCCATCAATGCTGTAACCCTGTCAGAGAAGGCCATGACTGCAAAACTTACAAGAGGAGTGAAACAAACCTCAACTTTCAGCTGCACAATCACAAGGATACCTTAATAACAGAGTATTAAATATAAGTAATTTGAAAATTATATTTCCTCAAAATTGCTTCCCCACTTGTAATAGATCCCTATTTTATTCTGTGGGATGGATTAAAGCCTTTCAGAGAGTAAAAGATAACAAAATAAATGCAAAATTATACTTTTCCATCCCCTCTTCTTTAACTGAAATTCATTCGTTGAACATTGTATGCAATTTGACCACAGGAACACAAAAGGCATCCTAACGTTGGTTTCATAATATGCAAAAATATTTTGACTCCCTCATTAATCCCAACAGCTCTTTTCAAAAAAAAAATAAATCTCCAAAACCAAAAAAACAACCAACCAACCAACAAAAATACTGCAACAGTAGGTACACCAGTCAGTAGCTATGCCAGTATATCTTTGTACTTGTACTTTTACTAACCTCTGCGGTCAGATAATCATATCTGCTGCAATCTTAAAATGGTCATTACACGATGAAATATTTTGAATCATACAGAATGCTGACTAAACAATCTACAAAACTATGGCTTTTTTTTCTAAGTAGGTTGATGAACTATTGTGTTTTATTATATTATGGCCCCACAGTGACCCTGTGATGTGTCAGCTTTCTTCTGTAGCTATGGTCACTATTTCAGAACATGTTCTATTATAGTTAAACTCCTGTAAGTATATTACAGGAGCCTGACAAGGCTCTAAATATACTCTTATAAAAAGCCTGGGGAGCAGCTACATACTTAGCCTTCTTCAATGTTTTCATCTTGGCTTGAATTTTTTAGGGGGCCTAGGAAGATCCAAGCTCTCAGGGTCACTAAGCCAGAATCTGTTCTGCACAAAAGTAAACACAGACCAGGACTGAAACTCTGCATGGAACTAAGTCAAACTGATGTTTCATATGGAAACAGACACTTTGGCTTTGTACAGATAGGAGGTAAGCTTTCAAAAATACAACATCACATCAGCAGTAAAATCCAACATAGGCAGCAGTTAATTTCAAACCACTAGCATGAAGTACATATATAAGGGGTTTAGCACATTTTTTAAAATACACCTGTATTCCTCCTAGTATTGACATAGTCTCAATACAGTGCCAAATTATATCAAGGATAGAATGAGCTACAGAGGAATACTCCTTTTAAAACAAAACTAGCCTATCCTTTACTGCACAGGTTCTTTCCTTCATCATTCTCATATAAATTTTTCAAAATAATGAACTCTTGGGCTTTACTCTATATTTTCACCTTGTTGGAGGTCTGATGTCACATAAATGGCATAACTTATAGCTGTAATATTTTTCTTGGTAGTAAAATAGTTTGAAAGGGAGCCGGTAAATACTCATTTTAACTGCACTCCAACATCCAGAATTCTTTATGTGTGATCTGACATGAAAACATGCAGTCTCCAAGACCAGGAAAAGGGTTGTTTCACAACCCAGAATGTTTCAGGGATCCTGTTAAAATATCAGTTCTCCTTCCTCTTCATCAGCAACCAATTAATAGCAGTATGCCAGTGCTAGACATAATGTCAAGACTCTGAAACTACAGTTATTCATTACAGGTGAAGATAGTTTTGATGCTATCTATATAAGCCCCTCTTCATTTTCCCCAGACTACTGCTTTACAATTGCCAAACTGAATAAAACTTGTTCTAGGTAAAAATTTCTGCTGAAAGTTGAGGTTTGAGCTTAAGGAAATGAAAATTAAAAGCACTGCCACACACACACAAAAAAAATCCTGTTACAATTTTTTGAAAAATATCCCCCAAAAATTTAATTTACATTAACATGTCCAAATACTGCTCCATCACCTAAATTTCAGAACTTTAAATATAATTCAAATAAACCTTTTAGAAAAAATAAAAATAGTTTCTAAAATTTCTAAAAGCTCTAGAAGTAAGATTTGCCTATGAAGAATTTTCTTCTGATGAGTAGACTTTAGATTTCTTTAAAGAAAGATTTCTTTAGAAAATTCTTTAAAAAAATTCTTTAAAAAAAGTTCAACTATAGCTTTAAAATCCTTTCCCAAAATTGTCTTTTAGCAACACGTCTAATAATTTTGTGGAGTTCATATTCACATATGGATCTAGTAAGGTCATTTTCCCACTGGGTGCAATCATTTTTATATTATCTATCTGAAATGTTAAGCACATCACTTTTCAGCTTGCTATCCCTTGACTGCGGCCGGTCAGTCAGTCAAAGGAAGTGCAAGAACTACTGCCTGTTGGATGAATTCTGTTGTATTTCTCCGTCTGAACAGCAACCAAGCTGTTCCTGCTTCTTTCCCCTATGTGTTTTTTCTAGCAGGTAAAAACATTCTTCACTGTGTGGCTGTTCAGTGTGTAGTAGATTCCTCAGTCATTGTAATAAGAAGATTAAGTTAGGCTTCCAAATTATATTAAAAGTTAATGGCAGTAAGGTAACCCCTTACACTCAGCCTCCTTGAAAAAGCCAGTTACCAGATAATAAATCCTTTCTACACTACAGCCTCACTATGTTTAACCCAGGGCAGGTATGTTTAAAATTTGCCACTGAAGATACATTCTACAAGCACACTGCTTCAAACTGTTTTAAATCAGGAAAACTGAAAAAATAAAGCAATGCAAAGATAAAGCCATTTCCAGGTCTCTGGTTCAAACCCCAAAACTACATAGTCCTCCTTTCAGTATGTTCATTTACCCTTAAATGCAAAACATCATAACAATGTTATGACACTGTTGCCCAAAGTATCAGTGACTGAATACAGAAGGGAGAGGAAAGAAACATTTTTCTAATAAAAATATGAATACAGCACAAGCTTGTAGGTTAAAAGAAGAACAGAGTTCTTTCCTGTCTGCTTGCAACGTGTATTTGTTCTATATCTTAGTTTTGCTTACTACAAATTAAGCGCAGTTTTGGTAGGGCATACTTCATACTCAAAATCCCCCATTAAAAGTTCTTCTCTCTACCCTCTGTAATGGAATGCAAAGGTAATGAGGGCAAGTAGCTTTCACATGTAAAAGAGATCCTTTTTTAATGACTTCCACCTTTGCCCCATGTATGCATTTACAGGTGTATAGGTGCTAGACTAATAACAGCTGTAATAACAGCTTATTCTTGTAAGGGACTACAGGGTAAGTGTACATTTTATTAGTAGATGAAAATGCTTAATCATTTATCAACCATGCAACATGGAAATACGGAATTTAAAAGGCAAAGACTGAGCTTGCTTAGTCATAAAATGAACTTCAGTAGGAACCTAAATACCAACATAAATGTTCCAATGAAAGCCAAAGGTTCTGACCTATCTAGCAACTGCCCTTTAATCTTCTGAAATACTCCCTTCATAAAGACTAAGCAAAAGTTGGTTAGCATGTCATAGCATTTAATCCTAAACAGGACAATTTCTACAAAAACGTGTTTGTAGACAAGTCATTAAATATAATGCTTACTCATACCTGAAAAGCATCTCTTAAAAAAAAGAAAAAGGGTTATATTAAAAGTTTGAAGATCACTCACCTCCAGGATAAACACCACCTTCAATTAATCATTGCAGTACAGCACAGAAACTTGTAGGTATTTTATTTAAACTCCAAGTGGATTTCAAGAGTTTACCTCTTGACAGCAGTCTTCTGCTAAACAGAATTTGAAAAGCCACTGTACAAACTGCAGGTGAAGCATCAGTGACAGTGCTCATGAGCCTTTGGATGCAATATCCGGTGCCCTTATTTGTGAGTTAGTTAGAAGTAAAAGGCAATGGGGGAGACCATACCAAACATAGAGGTCTTGTTGCCTTTCTAAGGACTGTTCAGACGCAGTCTCCAAATCTGCAAACACCTAAGTTGATTCATATGACTGATTTCCTAGGTTCATTGGGATCACTTACAACTGAAGTTACAAACACACAACATACAGTTTTCAGCAGGAGCACGGCTATAGCAAGAGGATTCAGAAAGCCAAGGAGAAGTAAGGGGGGAAGACAAAAAATATTTGGAAATTAATTTCTGTCTTTTACATTGACACACCTTTATTTCTCTGAGAGATTTTGCAAAGGTAGCTTTTTCTCAGTGAAACATACAGATGTTTAAAATGTCAAGGTATCAAAAGGAGAATTTTCTAATAAAACTTGCAGAGAAAAATTAAACTGGTTTCACTTCAAAATGGTCCCATGCACCACTGTATGCACCAGCCTACTATAGTACATTGCCATGAAATTATTGACACTGCCTATTACAAATAAGCAGTTATTCTTTCCTTGAAAAGTTTTACAAATGCCCCATTTTTTCCAAACATTAGTCAACCAAAATGACCACTGAGACATACAGCTGACCTTTTCTGCCTTCTTAATTCTCCAGCCAACTGAAAAATTTCAAACACTTAAATATCAAATTTTCTGAAATCGAGAAGAAAGCTTTAAATGTCATTCATCTGTTAAAAAAAATCTTCCCTTCTTCATTTCCCCTTCCCTACCACGACATAGCTCAGCCAAGCCTACAGCAAAAAGGAAGGGGAGTCTTCTAGTCCAGCAGCTGGTCAGTCATTTCTTTGGGAGTTAGCATAAATCAGGATGAATCTCAGTCCCCTCTACTTCCCCTAAAAACCATGAGACAAATAAAATAAAATAAAATAAAATAAAACCACGCAGCCGCACAGGACCAGGTTTTGGCTATTACCTTACATAGTAGTGTCATTCTTATACATAAAGTCTTTCCTTCGTATCAGCTCTTCATAGAAACGAAAAACATGTGCAGCCCAAAGATAAACTGGTTTCTGCAACCCACCTGAGCTACACGGAGAATTGCAGTATTATTACAGCTATGTCAAAATCCACAGGCAGGTCTCTTCTTTCAATGCAATACATATGCCTGTTTAATCCGTCAAAACAAAACTAAGTGAAACAATTACTGGCAGTTTTGTATAAATCCACTCTTCCATTATTAAATGCCTCATTGAAAGAACTGACATATATAGGGTCAGTTTAAAAAAATGTATTTGTACAGATGAAAATTCTGGAAACACTTGGTTGAGTCAAAAGTAACAGTATCAAACAACACTCCACAACCCATATCTGGGACTGATGTAATGCAGTCATTATTTATGGCACCTAGCCACATAGGACTATGCACAAACTGGAGCATGGATGCAAGAATAGGCTTTGTTTAATTCCTGTGATGGATATTATTGGCCGAGATGGGACAATTCTGCTAGATCACCCACTCTGTTCCCACACCAGTCCCGAAGTGGTGTGTAGCAGCACATGTAACACTGCTCTTGACCACTCAGTAGAACAATGTGCTTAAGGAACCAGGCCTTCTGTTATCCAGCAGAAGTCACTGCTGTAATCTCATTTCCCCTATATGTTCATTACAAATTATGTAATTTCTTTTTTACTCTCCTTTTTTTCCCACCTCCTATTTTAGAAAATATAACTGTGTGTCAAACGCTAGTGTTCTATTCATCCCACAATTTATTCCAAGGTACCTAGTGCAGCTCCACTTAATATATTTCCCAAAGGCCTTGAATTGTCTTCTTTCTTTCCATTTCTTCCCCTCTTGGTAAGTTTCTTTGCACATACATGTTCAACAATTATGCTGACTGCACATTTCTCTCAAAAGGCATACAAAAGACATACCCTTAAGACTGAGAAGGGTCTAAAGAGTTTAATTAAATTTAATAGGGGCATGACTCAGATGCACATGGCATTATTCACCAAGTCTTGTAAATGACATGTTACCTTGCTCTCACATTGCTTACTAAAACAGAAATGGCTTGTTTGCAGCTGAGACACAGCTGCATTTTTAGGGTGCAAAGGGCCTTAAGGTCCACAAGGGTAACATTGAGCTGTTATGGGAATATTTAAAATACAGGAACAGAAGCATACAGGGAACACTGTGGTTGCTAAATCCAGCTTAATGACTTGCTAGTCTACTCACCACGCATCATCCCATTAGCAGACTTCATCATGCTTGATCACCTATTTGATCACAAGCAAGGCATACTGTATTACATTTTGTAGGAAAAAAATTTTGAAGACACTGGAGAGTAAAAGTATGGACTGCAGTGAAAGAGGACTAAAAGCATACTCTTCACCAAATTTGTAAGTAAACAGCAGCTCTGCAGAAAAGGATGGGGCAGGAGCAGAGCTGGTAGACAAAAAGTTGACCATGAGCCAGCAGTGTAGTCTGTGGTAAAGAAGGCAAATGGTATCCTGGGCTACAGTAGACATAGTACTGCCAGGAGGTTGAGGGAGGTGATCCTTCCCCTCTACTCAGCACTGATGAAGGCACACCTGGAGTCCCATGTCCAGTTCTGGGCTCCCAAGTATGAGACATAGACATACCATAAAGAGTCCAACAAAGGGCCACGAAGATGATGAGGTGACTGGATCTTCTCTCTTACGAGGAAAGGCTGAGAGGAGTGTTCAGCCTGCAGAAAAGCAGGCTCAGGGGGAATCTTACTAATGCACAGAAACACCTGAAGGGAGAGTGCAGAGAAGATGGAGCCAGGCTCTTTTCAGTGGTGCCCAGTGACAGGACAAGAGGCAAAGGGTGCAGACTGACACACAGGAGGTTCCCTCTGAACATTACAAAGCACTTTTTTACTGTCAGGGTGACTGAGCCCTGGCAAAAGCTGCCCAGAGATGTGGTGGAGTCTCTATCCCTGAAGATACTCAAAAGCCATCTGGACATAGTCCTGGGCCATTGGTTCTGGGTGATCCTGCTTGAGCAGAGGGATTGGACCACATGACCTCCATAAGTCCCTGCCAACCTCAACCAGTCTGTGGTTCTGTGTTTCTAATTAGAAAGGGAAAGGGAGTCTTATTATTTGAAACAACAGGAACTTCAGTGATATGACAGGTGATGATGTAAAAAGAATACACCTTCCTGTGTCTTCATGCCTTTAGCTGACAACATAAACAAGAACCCATTTTAGGTACTACAAAGCTCAAAAGACAGCTTCAGACATTAAAGTAACAGAAGTTTATTTAAGCCTTCCACAACAAGGCCAATTTCTTTAAGTCTGCTCAACTTTAACATTACCAGCCATAATATGTTCATCAATATAATTTTGGTCATAATACTACCAATATCCAGAAGACACACACTACAAAATTATTTTTATGTGTACAAACTGCTTTCAAGATGATTCTACATGGAACAAGTAGGGGCATGGTGATATTTCAGTGCTGGCTTGACTAGTTGAACTATATAAATTTACTATTTGTATTCTAATATTTTGTCTCATTTTCTTCTACAGTCTCATCTAAACTGCTTCCAGACTTGGAGTATTTTGACGTTCTAACTGTAACATGGCCTGTTTTTCAAATATAGGGATTGTGAGTGTATTCCTGTTTTCAGTAGCTTTGATTGGCCTTGTTTCTGACTTTATTCAATAGAAGAGAAAGTTATAGTCTTCTCTGGACAGTGGAACACAACTTGGTGGATTTTTACTTGGTAAGTATTTTGTTGGAGAAATTATAAAGGTAGATGCTTAATATAATTTACTATTATGTCACTACATGCAAGTTTTTTAGAAGGATGTCTTCTTCATAAGAACTATTTCCTAACACACAATATACCCCCAGTTCACACCCTCCCACCCTTAAATACGTCATGAATATAAAAAATGGGAACATTGTAGCAACCACACTATTTAAATATAAAAACAAACATGAGGCACGCTAAGTCTAGGAGTACAATGAAAATTCAATCTACCAATGGTCTACATTTCCCTACACCCCTTCCAGACCTAAACCTGCTCATATCCAGTCAGCCCAGAAAACACATTTGAAAATGCCTGCACTTATCCATGAAGCTCATACATGAGGTCTTCAGCAGACCTAAAAGCCAAATCTACTACAATAATCATTGTGTTACAATGAAATTAAAAAAGCCAATTTAGGTTCTTTGGTTGGGGTATCTGCTGTAATCTCTTCCACATTTTTTTAAATTTGCAACATCAAGTATATAAAAAAAAACCCCAACACTTGGAGAGAAATCACTCTAAAGAAGAGAAGTTCCACTAAAACTTGGTATCTATTGGTTTATAGACCTAAAGGAGGACAAAACCATAAAAAACGGTGATAGCCATACTCTGTCAAAACTATGCAAGAAGAAGAGGAAATTGAAAATCCATGGGAACACTGAACTGAGGATGCAGTAGGAACACGTGTCATCCCCAGCACACTAGCACTTAATTCCAAAATACAGCTTGAAAATAGAGTTCAGACCTGTAGTTATTAATAGATCCTATTTACTACTAATTAAATAACCTATTTGGCCTAGTTCCTGAAGGACTTATAAAATAATAATAATAACAACACTCAATCTGAAGATTCAGTTTACTTCTCCTTCCAAAAAAATACAGAGCGTTTTGTATGCTCCTTTTTATCATAATATGGTCTGGCAATATCATCCAAATCCTAAATTCATGGTCATACTTACTACATGAGAACAATCATTTTTCATCTTGATTTAATCTAAAATTTAGATTAATACAATGCAGCATCACAGAACTACAATCATTTTTAATATCTTCTTTGTGATGCACGCACATAGCTGTGACTGCTTAGTAA
The DNA here is from genome assembly GCA_026212715.1 of Elanus axillaris. Taxonomy (NCBI): domain Eukaryota; kingdom Metazoa; phylum Chordata; class Aves; order Accipitriformes; family Accipitridae; genus Elanus; species Elanus axillaris. The sequence goes on from JANZLQ010000079.1 coordinate 47,190,640, forward strand.
AGCATAACTTTAATTCCCACTTATTCCACTATCTCGCATTACAAATGCTAGAAAAACAACAGCAGGCTTCCCGGGCTGATTATGTTCTTGGCCATAGGAAATGCTGTCCCTGAGGAGAACTGATTTTATTCACAGTATCACTGTGTAAATTTGAGACTAGAGGCAGGAGGCAGCGCCAAACTGCTATTTCAAGAGTAACACTATCTCAGTAACTGTAAAATGAAATTCATGTAACTAACTATCCAAAGGAAACTAAACTGCCTGTCTGTTCCAGCTCCCAGGCCACTGCACCACATCTCACTCACTCCACACTTCTTCAAAGTAAGCCTGAATATTCTGTACTTGTATGTGAAGAAAGAAGTAAGGAGCTATTTTAATTCCCCACAAAGAGGAGCTGCTTGCAAGAAAGAGGGCAAGCAGGTGCACAGGGACAGGATAAGCAGGGAAGGAGCTGAGTGCCAGGGGAGATCAGCTCAATCTCTGTTCTGGGAAGAGAGTTGGTGGCAGGGTTAAAGGATGTGGCAGATGAGATTTCCATTGCAGGACCAATGCTACTACGACTCTAGTGGCCTTTATCAGAAACAGATACCAGATCCCGTTATACATTGGTCTCTATGGGACAGTCTGTTCGTTCCTGAGGCACATCAGTGCTACCAATGCACCCTGTAGCCTTCCGTCAGCAACTCTGCCAGTGACACAGTCCCAATCCAGTCCTGACCACATGCCTGCAGGTGTAGGCTGGCATCACACCTCATCGCCCACGGCCCCCCGCTGTGCTTTTGAATCATCTCCTTCCTATGGGATCCAGCGGTAGTGCAAGAGAAGGCAAAGTAATCTAACATAAAAGTTTCTCTATCAAAATTAAGCGCTTTTCTCAGATCACTAGGCTAACCTCCTCATGGATGTACAGTTACCAGAGAGGTTCAAGGGAGGAGAAAATACATGGTCAGGAGCACAGGAGGAGACCTGAAATGTCCCATTCAGCAGCGGCCTGAAGTTAAACGGAGAATAATGTTTCTAAGTTTACTTCAAGTGACCCTGTACTTTTTTCTAATTAAGTTGGGTTTTTTTTTTTCCTTGAGACAGTTAACGCCCTAAACACAAAAAGATCATCATCTTTACTGCAAATGTGCTATTACTTACTTAAAACTCCGCTTCAAAATTTAAGAACAAGAACAAATGGGAATGATTTAGGAGAGCCATGTTCACACTTGCTTTTCTTTAGGGCACATACAAAGCTGAAAGTGAGTTCATTTATCGTCTCCAGAGGGCTGGCTGGGGCATCATTACAGAGGCTATTTTTCTTTTTTTCTATTTCTTTTTTTCTTTCCTCTTGTGTGTTTTGGGGTTTTTTTTTGTTTGGTTTTTTTTTTTGTTTGTTTTTTTTTTGCCTTGGCTAGAGTCTGAAATAAAAGCTGGGCAATGGCAAATTGATGACTAAGCAAAGGAAACTACCTGTAGAGCATGTCCGAAGATGTAAATTACACCCAAGGGAAATGCAATGACACGGCCCAGCTCTGCGCTCTTCTTTCAAAACGACATACCCGCCTGAGAAAGGCAGGCAGGGGACTCGCAAAGTTGCTCTGCATCTTGGAGAGTATTTCCCCCCACCGAAGGAGGCTGAGAACCTCGCCGCCAACACCACCACCACCCCGCCTCCCCAACACCCGGCAAAGCTCGGCAGTATCCTAACTTCTGTAATAACGACCCCCCCATCCTCCCTTCCAGAGAGCCGTAAAACCAGCCCGGCGCGGGCGCCCGCCGACGTCCGCTCGGCAAACACAGCTGCGGGCAGAGCCTCCCGCCGGCACCCCGTCCAGGGCAGGGGCTGCGGGCAGCCGCGGCAGATACCTGCCGGCTGAGGAGGAGCCCCGACGCCGGACGGGGCAGCGCTCCGCCAGCCCGGGGACGGCAGCATCCCGGCGGCCGCAGGTGCGGAGCGCGCCGGCAGTCCCGCCGCCGCGCACCGCCCCCC
>JANZLQ010000079.1:47193144-47219592 GCA_026212715.1 Elanus axillaris
CCCGCTGCCGGGCGGCGGGGAGGGAGGCGGAGAGCCGCCGCCGCCGCCGCCGGTCCGCCCCCGCCCGCCCCGAGGATCCCCCCGGGGCTCGGAGGGAGCGGGCACCGGGCTGGGTGCGCGGGGCGCAGGCAGGCGTGGGGCGCGCGGGCAGGGGTGAGGATGATGGTGCTGGGGCAGGCGGGCAGGGATGATGGTTCAAGCGGGAAGAGGGGACGTTGGCGAGGCTGGCAGGCAGCGGCAAGCACGGGGCAGGCAGGCGTAGCCAGTCATGCAGGCACAGGGTGCGCAGATCCAGGGATGGGACCCCCTCCCGCCGCCGTGCACTGGTCTGCTTTCGTTGATGGGCTTGCCTGGTGAGCCTTCGAGCGCTTCTAGGACGCGTCAGAGGAGCTGCTGGGGTGCTGTAACGCTTGCTGCTCACCTCTGTCTGGGGGTAAAGGCTGCAGGTGCTTGGCCTGGGGAGCAAAGCCCCTTCATACGCCTCTCTTAGCTGCCTTCAGGCCTTCCCTTAAACGTGTTGGCTAGTATCTGCAACTCCAGCATCTGCTAATAGAACAGGCAAAACGCAAGCTGTGGCAATCAAATGAGAGCATCAACCTGGCCAAATTTGTGTTGGCTGCTTGTGAAAGGTTCGTGGCAGCTCCTATAAGTCTCTTGCAAAACCACAAGAAAATGTATTGTTATTACACACGTTTCTAAAGCTCCCACCATGAGCCTATTCGAATGCTCCCATAGCGCCTGGGCACATGTGTTTACATACTTGGATTATCCCTGGAAAATGCACACCTCATTGAAGAGCCAAATAAATCATATGGGAATCCTAAATAAAACTATATGTTGATGAAGCAGCATGTGCATGGACTAAAGGCTGCCACATTTCTCTTCATCTTTTAAGCGTTATGTCAGCCATTGCTGAGAAAGTCTTTGCCCTATGGAGAGAAGGCATGTTGGGTTTAAGGCTCGGATCTGTACATGAAATTGTAACAGCTCTTCTACACTGAGATTTATAATGTATTTCATCTGATAGCTCTCTACAACCTATTATTTATACAACAAACAGAAGTGCTACGGTTAACATTTTAGAAATGCTCTTTCAAGTACAGCTACATAAAGCACAGTAGCTTAAATTGAAAAGTGCTTGCTTATTCAAGTACACCCAGGAATAATCTATGAATATGCATGACAGATGAACTTCTGGAATTTTTGTTTCTTTCTAAAGACATTCAGTTGGGCAAAGATGTAAACATTCTGTGGTTCTTGGTTTTATTAGCATGTAATTATAGAGGTTAAGGCTCCTGTATGCATGGAGTAGTGTGGTCTAAAATATGTTATAAATGCTGCATATCCAAGAAAGGCAATTTGGCTGAACAAAACATGACATCCAATTTGTCAGGAATGAGCTGTTTACAAGTTTCATGTTGCAAACTATGCTTATCTTTTAAGAAATAAGGAGGACATTTCCTGGCATTTACAACCGTCTTGAAGGGCCTGAGGGTTCAGTGTAAAACCAAGCTATATGTTAATTGTCAGGAAATGTTTTATTGACAATTGTTACTATTCACGTTATGAATTCTGTGTTATTTGCATATAAAATGTAAGATTCCTCTATTCTCATACTGACTTTCTAGCTACAGGTGATTTTACACTCCTTTAATATTGAAAGTGTACTATTGTTTTCCAACAGTGATGTAACAAAAAAAAATTATTTTTCATGCAGTTGTGTCTAGAAGAACGGTAGAGTTATGCATTAATGATTCTGAGAAAAAAAAAAAAGAGCTTTCTGAAAGTGTCTTCCCAATTAAATGGACATGAAGACATTTGAAAATGCTATTTTTAACCAGAAAAGAACTTAACAGAACTTACAGAAGTATGCTTCTTACTCTTCTCTGAGACTCACAACAATATTGCCAGGCACAAGATACCAAATCTACACTGTCATCAGCCCAAGGATCTGAGAAGGCTTAGGAAGATTTAAGATCTTTCAAGATCTCAGAAAAGATCAAGGCTCCATGTGTAGGGAGTGTATGTATGTAAGGAGATTTCCTAAGGAATGACTCTCCTTGTTCAGAAAAAGAGACAGGTTAACAACTTTGCAGTAGTTTTTAGCATTAGCCAGAAGGCGGCAAATGATATACTTAGCAAGGATATGCTTTTCTCCACATTTAGAATGCAGGCAGGGTACGCTCTTAGAAAATCTAACCTTTTCTTAATCTTTTCCTCCCAGCAACATTGCCTTGGTATTACAAAATAGGATTGGTCTGTGTCTATTTTCCTGTATAACTTCGTTACATCCTGCAGAAAAGGCGATGCATTTTTAAACACACAGACTTGCAGCTCTAAATTCAAGTAGAGCCTCCAAGTAGGCATAATACATAGTAGGTCAATGTTAAATTAAATATCTGAGGCTTTAGGCATTTTACTCCATCAGTCTCAGAATTACACAGCATGTTTGGGTGAAATGCCCCCTCTGCACTACAATGGTAATGTCCCACCACTGTCAGTATTTCTGCAGGATTAATTCCAGAGGCCCAGGTTTTCCAGTGGCTCAGAAGCTACAAGAGGGGATGCATTTCCATTTAGATATTCATAGTTCCCTCTTAGGTGCTTGCATAAACAGAACTTGCATCAGTGAGCAGAAGTTTGTGTTGTAAATACATAATCCTTTTGTAAATGTAGAAGGTTGTTGTGACACTTTGGTCCTATTTAGATGGTTGGAGGATTCTGAATGTGGGAGCCCTCATGTGTCTCAGAGGGTAGGTAGGACCTTCATTCTTGTATGTCACCTGCTGCTCAGTGTAGGCAGTGAAGAGCCCTAGCACTTTTCAAAGAATATGGAATATGTATGTATAAGTTTTCCTTCCTTTTCCTCCACTGCTTGCCAATGATTTTCAGCTTGTTTGACAGTTTCCATTCCATAGGTAGAGTTCATTGAGGTACATGGTGGATGAAGTACATTGTATAAGTATCTTTTCTTCCTTTTCTTCTGCATTTTTAACTACACATTATTCAAAATCAGTTAGAAGTAGCAAACATATTTTTTTCTTTATAGTTAATATCTGGCATGACTTTGACTTGAAGCTTAGAAGTTAAATAAATGATAACCATTGGTGGAAGCATTTTATGTGGAAAACAGCAATGTTTGAAATACTAAATTTGCCAGTGACCTAAAATTCTTATTCTTGAAAAGTTAATAATTTTCCTTAGATCATGCAGTTTTGATAGTGTAGTTCCACCCCAGATGGTGCTGAAAGGGGGTTCAACCTCCAGAAATATGCCTTACTACCAGTGCTAAAAATAGTGAACTAGAGTATCTACAACTCCCTCTCCTCCCCTCTCCCTGCCTCTCCCCTCCCCTCCCCGCCCCTCCCTTCCCTCCCTTCCTAAAACAAAAAAAAATCTAGCTTTTTGCTGGCTATATGCTTGCACCAATCAGATTTCACCTGTTGGCATCTGAGCAGACAATCATCTTTTAACTTTAGCTGCTCTACTTCTCTGTGATCTCTCTCTACTGTCATGTGTCTTTGCAGACACACAGGCCAGCAAACACCTGATTATTCCAGAGATGGTCTTTCAGAGTCTTCAGAATCAGGCCCCTTCAGAATCATTTCAGAGTAACAGAATATAGTGAATTACTAAAAAAAAGTCACAGAAATTCAGGAATGACCACAGAAAAAGAACAAATAATTCATATACAAATTTAAATATTAAAACTACTTTTTATGAAAAGCAACTTTATATCTGTACAGTAGTAGAAACTTATCAATGGGTTTACCTTTCTATATTCAAAGTTTATTCGAGGCAGTTCAGAGATAGAGAAGCCAGACTGAACTAACTAATTGGATGAAATGTTTAAGTGTTTGGAACACTTAATCTCTTGATTTTGGCTTATTCAAAACTCAGAATGTGACAGCATTTGTTTTTCTTAGCTTATAAAAAATGACATCACGAACTCTTAAGAAGTTAAACAATACAGCACAACTTCAGGATTATTTTTTTTTTTAGTGTGTGTGTTTTGAATACTTACTTGTTTCATGGAAGAAAACCTGTTATTTATATAAAAGCTCCCAGCAGAGACTGCATCTAAAACACTTAACATTCCAAAGTATAATAACACATATAAACTCTGTTGGGTGAGGCTTTCTGGGTGAGGCTTAACTAGCTATACAAGATCTAGGATTAATAACAATAAAAAGTTGTTGAAATTGTCATAGAGTGTTTAAAGACCTTCCTAAAGCACTTACCATCTGCTGTTCTCCAAGGATAAAATAGTAAGATACGTAACATTTGTGGAAGAGGCAGACTGATGCAGAAGTTATTTCTGATTCCCTTAGCACCTCATCTGTGGCTTAGAAGTCTCTATACTTAGGATGTAATCAGGAAACAGTCACATATAATGTAGTGAATTTAGTTTCGGACTACATTTAGTAGGACTATGATTTTTCAAGAATGTATGGGGGTTTTAAGATATTTCCTTTATCCAAATAAGAAGCCCCAGAAGTGGAAGTCAACAATGCTGCCAAAATATGTGGTCATGTCTACAGTAAGAAGTGCATCAATTCAGGGCAGTTCTGGGACAGCATCCTCTAGCAGTTTTCCATCGTCCTTTAGGGAAAAGGGATGACAATAGCAAAAAAAAAATGCAATTCTCTTGACTTGTGAATGCAGTTAGTGATATCAGACAGCGTATAAACCCAAACTAGTGGACAGAATCCAGCAGGTCTCAAAGTTACTTGTTAGCATCCTTTTACACAGAGCAAGGTAGATCCATCCCAGGAAAAATTCTGAAACATCTCAGGGAAGGAAGCCTCTCCCATATCTATTTAAAATCTGTTATCTGTTAGGATGAATCTTGTTCTTCATCCTGCACCTGCAATCCTTGGACTCTTCTCAACTGCTAGAGGAAGAGACTGGTGGTAGTAAAACCGTGTCCCCTCCTTCCTCTTCCTCAACTCTTCTCAAGTGATTTAATCACTCAGAAAAGGGGATGGGAGCAGGATACAGTCATGAGCATTTGAATATGCTATGTAAGGAGCTGTGGAGAAAGTGATTCACCTTTTTGTTGACCTGTAAATGACCATTTGCGGTGTAGACTTCAGTATTTCAACACGGTGTATTTGCCCCCTCCTGGAAGATGGAGTGGTATGGGAAATGTTCTGTTGATGTAGGGGCTGTTAGGCAGTTACACGTCCCATCCCCAGAAACCATTCTCTGCTGTGGTTAAATGGCAATCTCTGACATAGCTTAAATAATTTTTTTTTGCATGTTTTGGTGCTTTTTTTTTCTTTTTCCTCATTAAAACATCATGCTAACATAGAACCAGGGCATTTCTTTGTTACTTTTGTGTACTTATAGCATACCTGGAAAACTCTTTCTAGAGGTTTGGTATTTATTCCAAAACAAATAATGGCATTTCCTACATTCTGTCATAATACTTTAGCAATATGACTTTTGGAGTTTATTAAGTATTTCTTATTTGTCTTATCCAATAATAAAAATAAGCAGGAGTTCCTAAGGAACTTTTCATTAGTATGAGCTTTGATCATGATGCTGCATCCTTAGTGATATTAATTGTAATAAAAATAAAAATAGGCTTTGTCCCTCTAAATTAGATTGTCATCCACAGACCTCTTCTGAAGTACCAAACATAACAATGGCTTCTATTAACCTGTTTCTCTGGCCCTGTTTTAGAGCAAAAATCCAGTCTTTTGTAACATACAATCTAATGGAAAGACTTATAACAGCAGGCAATGAAAATGCAAGAAGTAAACATCCAAGCCCTTTGAATTCCAAAGGTTTGATTAAAAAAAATAAATCCATAAGCAATTTCATACAATTGTTTCATTTGCACTGTTCAGATACAGGTAAATTTCCATCAGATTATCTTTCCAAAGCACTATGTTACTGAAATTTTAGTACAGTATCTATTGTTTTACTTGAATCTAAATTTGATCCCTTGCTCGTGCATCACTTCAAACACTTAACTCTCCAGGGCAAAAATGTTTCTGAGCTAATATCATTCAGTGTTTGGTACAGAGCACCAAATGTGTCATAGTCAAGAAGTTGACTGGTCAACATTGTCACTGCAATTCTTAGAGTGAAACACTACTTATTTTATATAAGACAACAAACTGAAGATTGGAGAAACGTGCCACTTTTACTGTGTCCACTTGAAAGCTAGCAACCTGAAGCAATTCTGTATTTAAAGATCTGTTCTAAGACTTTATTTTCACAGACTGAAAGGCAAAAGGCACCATTTTGATAACACACACTGACTTAATGTATAAGACAGGCCATAGGACTTGCTGAAACTAATGTGAACTACAGCCTTATCAATTTTATCTTTTGACAAACTCTAGGTAGGTTTGACTCCTTGAGTCTTTTCTTAATCATTCATTTGGCTCTTCTCAGACCCTTCTCTATTTTAGCATCCTGCTGAGTTATGGATGTAAGAAAACAATCAGCAATACTTGCATCTGTGCTAGATACACTGGTAATATCAGCTATTCACCACTAGTTAGTTTTCATTTTTTACACATCCAATGGTTGCATAAAACTTTTGGCCACTGTATCACTGTCTCATAGTATCAACTATAACCTACAAATCTTTTCCAGAGTGTCGTTTCCTAGGTAGTCTTCTGTCTCATAATATTAGTTGTGTTTCTTTGGAGTTACAGGTAGGAACACATTTGATTTAACAAAATATACACAGTCCATTTCTACCTAACCCACTTCACAAAGAAGTCCAAATCATTCTCTGTTACTCAGAGTCTATTATGATATAAATCACGACAGTGTAATCTGCAGTATTTGGGGGTTATCTGCATGTTTTTATTGAATGATCAAATTCATTCCTGACATGTTGACTTTAGGTACATAGAGTAGCAGCCGTTTTGGAAGGGTTGTTCCTCTTTTTGTTGTGTATTCCTTCCTTCTCCACAGAAGATGGATCAACTTTCCACAAAAGCAGAACTATTTACTTTATTCCTTGTCAGCTCTTTATAGCCATAATCTGGCTTCATGTGCTTATAGCACAGGAAGATTTTTTCAAGAGGATAACTTAATCTTTTTCCTCTTGCATCCTCCAAAAATTGCAGAAGTTATTTGTAAGCTCTAAGGTATTCTGTGCACCATTGTCTTTTGAAAGAGTTATTGAAAACCAAAATGTTTTAGTCACATAAGCCATCCACTTTCAGCATTTTTTTTCCATTTTATTCCAACTTGCTCTCTCCCAGTAGTGAATTCACTTTCATATATCAGTCTGAGGTATAGGGGAGCAGACCACCCACAATTCCTCAAGTTAAAAGGCCACATAAACAATCCACTTTTTTGAAAACTGGGCCCATGAGAACTACTCATGAGCCCTAATATTCTCTCCTGCCAGAACAATTTGAACAATTTTTGTAGAGCTGCATTTGATCAGCAGTTGGGTCAAAGCAGAATTAGGCCCAAAATCTTTGATGAGCCTAGGCTGTCTGTGTGAAAGGGAGGCAACTGTTGTATGGAAAAATTGCCAGCATAGAATATCTTCTTTTAACCTGACATATATAATGTATGCATAGTAAAAACATTGACATTCACCAGTGGCATTCACAGATAACCAAACTACTTTTCTCCTTCCTAGTAATGATGAGAGAACAGCCCATGTACTCATGAAGACAAAAGCAACCTGAAAAGTTTAGGCAGTCTTATCTTCTCCTTTGGCATCAAGAAACATGTCACATCTCAGTGTTAAAGTGCAACTGTAAAATAAAACAGAAATCTTGTTCATGTCCTGCACAAAATGGAAACAGTAGCCAACAATAATGCACATTATAACCTGACAGTTTGAAGCAGAACATTCTGAAATTTGGCAGGTGCACATTGGACTTGCTGGACCCATGTGTGGAAAAAAATATTCTCTCCTTTTTAGAGTAACAGCAATAACTCCGCACCAGTGATCCAGAGATGATTCAGTGATGAACAAGCTCTGAACCAGGCATTTGGTGAGCAGCTTAGCCATAAAGCAAATTTACCTTCTTTTCTACTGACTGATACTCATTTACCCAAAATTTTGTTTCCTGAACAAGTAATTGAATTGTGAAGTATTTTAAAATGTCATTGTTTAAAAGCTCAACTTTCTTTGCGTTTAGGACAGCTGTTTCTTTTGGATTGCATTCTCCTTCCTTATCTAGCCTAAAGCAAGGGTCCTCCTACCAAGGAAGAGTCAGCAAATACCAGTCAGATGGCATTTGAACAGAATATCGCTGCCGTTACATCAGCTTCTGTACAACATTGATGTAAACAGGGACAGGAAAGCCAGCAACTGGTAGAATTGAATAGAAATGTGTTCCAGATGGAAAACAAAGAAGAACTAAGACAAATGTTAACAGGTTAATCCCATGGTCCTTGAGGGCTATTGGTAAGTTGTGGATCAGATGCAGTCTTCTGAAATATCATTGCAGAAGTCAGAGAAGTTCAGTCCTACTGGTGGGGAAGTCATCGGTGCCTGACAAGAAAGCCAGTCATACCCTCTTATCTGAGATGTAAAAAGTCATGTCCGGCTGTGATGAGTCCTAGCTTGTGTTCGGCTTTTGTGTATACCTGTGTAAATCTCCTACTGCATTTCATTCCATTTTACCACGGGGTAAAACTCATTATAAAACCCCAGATAATGTTTTTATTTGAAGACTTCTATTCAACTTGTTCATTCTCAGAGAACAAGTCTACAGCTCCATATCACTAAGAAATTTCCTTTTCACCTTCTCTCACAAAGTTTTCAAAGTGGAGCCCTTACAAGATGAAAAAAATGAACTTTTTGAAAAATGAAAGATGAACATGTTACAGCCACAAGATGTCACTGAGGCTAAAAAATCACTATAAGGCAAAGTGGGCTAGATATATTGCAAGGAAAATAACTAGTTCTAAAATACGGTGTACAGAACATACCAGGGACAGGTTACATTGTCAGTCTCCAGCTAACTGATGACGACTAGGCAGAAACGTGCACTGTCCTGGCACACAGTTGACTAAATTCTAGCATGCATGGCACAGTCTGTCTGTCCAACAATGACAGACACAACCTCAGACAAGCAGGCTACTGATTTCCCCTAATATGGCAGCTCCTGCATAAATAGTTAAAAATAAGGAGCAGAAAAGATGAGCTCAGCAGTGGCTTTTCCTAGGGCTCTGTAGATTTATATTCCAGTAACTCTGGAGACTAACTCCTGCTCTGGAGAAAGTATACAGTGGACCAGGCTTCGTCCTCTGCTACAGGAGTCCCATCAGTCAGGTTAAGATCTCACAGTATGAAGGAAGGTGAGAACTTGCCGTCTAGTTCTACTTATGCCTTTTTTGAAATAGAGTAGAAGATGCTCATGCACAGCATCTAAACAGTTGGCACTGATTTCAACACTCTGCAGCCTGCTCCATAACTCACCAGGGACCCCAAAGGGATCAATAGGTGCTGTCCAGTGTGAAGAGCCTGCTGCTGTCATGGGCACTACAGAAAGAGACTGCTAGCTGCATGTGTAAATGCTTCACAAACTTTTTACCTTTCTTTACCAGAAGAAAAAAAAAAGGAAGGAAAAAAAAAATATATTTCTAGAATATAAGTTCCTTTTAAGACTTAAACTTTACAAACTGTACTCTGCCTTAACAATCATTTCCAGGCACTTCAATTACATACTACCTTGAATTTTGCCTTTTGCCTTACAATTTCTCAAGATATCTTTGATGTTATGCAAATAGGAGCATCCACAGCTACCCCAAAATTGCTCTGCAGCTGATTTTTGTTCATCCATGTGTAACAAAGAGGAGAAGAAAAGTGAAGGGCAGAACATGAAGAATACACAATCCAATATAGCTTTTGGCTAATACATGCTATCAAACTAGATAAGATGAAGAGCTACTAGTAGTCAAATCCAATTACTGATTTATGATCTTGTAGTAATGTTAACTAAATTTTACATCTTTTAATAAAACCCTTCAAGCTTTGGGAAATGCAGTGCATCAAAAGTTTATGAGAAGTTAAACATTTGTTTAAAGGAAAAAAAAAGAAAAAAAAAAAAAAAGAAAGAACATACAGTGTTTATGGTAAATATATCCTGGTTACCTTAGTGCAAATCACAGCTGACTACAGACTAAAATCATGCTTCCAAGAACTCCCAGATTTTAGTGACTTGCATTCAGTTTTAGTGGACTTGAACATAGGTGCTAGTGTCTGTTGTATTCTTTATCAATATTTAAACTCAAATCACCCAGTTTAGGGAAGGTGTGGCTTTAGATCTGCATTTTGCAGATTCTATCCTTTTTTCCAGCTTGCAGTTAAAAAATGAGAGAAAGAATAACTAACTTTAAAAGTCTTCACACATCATTAATAAAATAAAATAAAATTGCTGCCAGTTTTCAGAGTTCTATTTTGAGCTGTTTTGAGCCTGAAAGGATTCACATTACAAAAGCTGTCTCTGACACTGTTTAAGAGTCTCCACAAAAATGCCAAGGAATCAGTATACTAAGCACCAGTAGCGTGCTTTCATTGCCTTCCAGGCCAAGTTGAAAAACATTGTGAGGCACCGTGGTACCACCTATTCTTGATCTGCAGATTGTGATATAGCACATTCTATAAACACAGACATCTGAACAGCATTTAAAATAGCTGTTCATATCATAAAAGCATAGGTCTGGTTTATGCCAACTGTGTTGCCTGCTGAAAAAAAAATGTGAAGAACAATACTGTAAAGAACACTCAAATGAAGAAAGATTCTTGCTTTCACTGAATTAAGTACTCAAAGATCTGACACTGCAGAAAATCAGATTCCAAAATGGAAATCCCTGATTTTGTTACATAAAAATCTTTACCTAATGATCTGTATATATGTTTTGAATACTGCTTTACAGAAGAATTAAAAATTGTCTTAAAACCTGTTCAAAATTTCAAATAAAAATAAATTGATTTCATTAGTCTTTAAAGGAATCCAATAATTAAAACCTATCACCTTTCTTTGAGGTAGTATCTACACAGCTATCTACTCCTTTATCGTGCCTATCTGGAGGACAGAAGCACAAATAAACTTAGGCTGCATCATAGTACCATTACCAATTTCTTAAAGGAGAATTTTAATCAGTTCTTCACTAGACATTAGAGAAATGTCATCATCCTTGCATTGTACATGACATTCATTCTTTTAAGTAATAACAGACAGTGTTAGCAAACATTAAAATCTGTTACATACTATAATGCTGATTTCTACATAAGAGTTTTTTTGTTGGTTTAGTTTTGTTGATATAGCAGTAAACTGCTTTCTGATAAGAACCATAAAGTAAAGCATGGATACTGCTGGTATTCAGTTTTACTTAGGAAATACCTTCTGCTGGAAGAAGAAAGTAGCCTTTTGCCTCTTGATTAAGTGCCAGTCTCTTTCTTGTGGACATTTGCCCATTTGGAACAAGATTTGTACCAGGAAACCACATTATAACAGCATTAAGGTTAACGTGAATAACTGAAGGCACATGAACATTGCAACCTTAACCACAATTGTAAATTAGCTCCTTTGCCTTTACAAACAAACTGTGGACTTCCAGAATGCCCACGTCAGACTTCCTTTAAGAAGCAAGAGTGAATATGGAACTTACGTAGGGAAAATAGGAACTCTACCTTTTTTAAGCAGAAATTAAAAACCACACACGTTCAATAAGTACACACATACACAGCCGCCAATTCAAACTTTTGGATGACAAATAGAGATGTTATTTATTAAATTTAGGGTACTTTCCAACAGTGTACCAATAGCACAAGGAATAATTTGGTCTTTTTTACTTTCCTCTGCTCTTAGTTACATCATTTCCAACCTATAATGCTGCCATCTAACTGCTGCTATCTAACAAGAATTGCCGAAGATGACGAACAAGTTGCATTTGGAAAGCAAGCTCTTTCTAGAGCTAGAATTGGCCAATGCCTTGCAGTTACCTAACCACAAATATGCCACACAGAAGACTGCAACTTCATGTACAGAGATATATGAAAGCTGTGGACAAATTATTGACACATGTAATGGATCTGCAAAAGTTACCCTGTAAAACTCTGTGCATCAGCAGAAGATATACATCTTTGCATGTGAATATATTGGTATGTAATAAAAACTGGACACTGAACCTTATTTGCAAAATTCTGTTAGCTTTGAAAGCTAAAATTGTTTCATTGAAAATCTACCCCAGAGAATTTACATGTATCCACAAAAGCTAACATATGCTTAAAACAATGGAACTACCATCTACCTTAAGTGAATTCCATATTTTATTGGTGGGTCAATGAGAGCAGAGTTTGCTTGGAGGGTTAATATGAATAGATAAGGAGTCTCTGTGACACTACTTGTTTGTGCAGCATTCCACACTTTCCTAAAAAAGGCTACGAATATTGCAAAAGGTGCATAAATTCTTCCTGAACTGATCCCTTCAGGGCTAAATCAAAATTAGCATTCAAACTGAGTGAATAAAGACAGACATGTTTAATTATATTGCCAAGCAATATTAACTTCAAAATATATTAAAAGCCTACAGCCCATCAGTCTAAAAAAAACCAACATGAAAGCCTCAATTGCCTTTTTCTCTTTGGGTTTTGTCGATTATGGATAACATTTTGCCAGAAATTGTATTTTTTCCATGTAAGGGAACAAAGAGAGTCTTATGTGTTTGGGCTGTATTGGGTATTACATATTCACCACTATTAATTTGATATTCCTAGGAATTTGAATTTGTTAACAGAAAAAAATCTTAAGAAGATTTTTCCAATAGTAAAAAATGGGAAGAAAGGGAATACAGTCAATCTTGTTTATTCCTAGAGTTTTTTCCAGATACAACTCAAACGCAGAACCCAAGATTTCAAACTATCACAGCAATAGTCAGTTTCAGTTAATTTTCATTTGATGCTAGGCTTGTGGTGGAAGAAAAAAGGCTATAGATATAATAGTTAAATGTTAGTATTTTTTTTGTCATTTACTGTTCAACAGTTTCACTCCAGAAAAGTATAGAAATACTTCACCACTGATATAACTCCAGGAACCTAAACTATTCTAATACACTACTCTGACTTTAGACTCTACTTCTGAAACATCAGAAGACTGTTTGAATCTGTCCAGCATGGAATACATTAGCAATTCACAGCTGCACAGTAGGTAATTTTTTAAACAGTTTGGGACAGTTTTAAGAAAATAGTGTCTACTATTACAGAAAAGTTTAATATGAACCATCTCTCTTTGATAGTCTTAGAAGAGACTAAGTAGGAACAGAAGCTAAGATGTGCTGCTTTGAGGATGCTGGTGCATGTATATTGGGTTTTGTTCAAGAACTGTATGGTTGTAGGCACTGCTTCTACCCATTCCTCTGTGGATGTGGTATCTTCCAGTGCTGTTGAAATGGCACCTGCCATGAACAGTGTTCAGTATTCCCTATTTTAGTCTGGCTGTTCATTTTACCATGAGAAAATAACTTGACCCAATAAATTCATAACCTTCCTTCAGAAATAAGCAGAAAAAGAGCAGGTAATAAGGTAAGCATTTGTTAATAGTGATTTGGCAATAATCAGATGCTGTAAAAAAAAGTGTGAAAAATACGTTCATGTGGACCAAAACCAAAATATTGTTTTAGGCACAGTTATTCCATTCGTAATTTTCAACATGCTTTTCACACAAAAGTATAAAGATCTCTGTTTCACAGATTGGGGAAGAAAGGCACACAGAGATACTTGCTTATAAGGTGGCAACTGTCACAAATAATAGCCTTAGGGGAGATAAACACCAGCCAGTGTAAAATGAAGTGCTGCTACTTGTAAGACCAGATCCTGTCTGTTGCAAAGCTTTCATTCCAGTAACTCTACAATAGTTTTACCTCTGGAGGGCCTGGGGATTCTATTTTTAAAAGTTTGCAACAGTGGTTTTAGAATATAGTGAACTAGTTAAAATTTTTATTTTGTTTTGTTTTCAGCAAGTCAGGTCTAATTATTAAAAAAAAATTACTTTTATGCCACATTATGTTTCAGCTGCAATATGCATTCTTCCAAAACATACATAAATTTTTTTTTAAATTTTCTTAGATAAATAATTCTTCTATAATGTGTGGTCAAGTGGGACTGGAACTGCCTTCATCTAAGGCACACCTAAGATTTCAGTACATGTGTGTGATACAGAAAACCAGAACCTAGTCAAAATGAAGACCTGTGAAACATAACGATAATTCAGATATGAATTATCCCTCTCCCGTATAGTGTCATTGGTAGTAAGTAATCCATAGAGATCAGAATGAAGTATTAACTTCATTGCCTAAATAGGTGACTGCCTGCTACACTCATACTGAATGCTGCTATGTGTTATGGGCAAGCTTACAGCCATTTTATGAACTCTATGACAAGAAAGGTGTTCTTGTTATGAGAGGCTCTGTATGAGATTTTTCTATTATATATATGGCATTTACCCTACCTTAGGTGGGATTATAGATTCATGTATATTAAACTACCTGAATGGAGAAAAGCAGGTTTTTGTTGTTTGCTTTTTCTAGTAAACAGTGAACATTTTCATGTCTAGCTTTTGGGCCAAAGAATGTACATTTTGTGGGCAGTAAGTACTGTTTCCTTAATGCCCTGAAAAAGACTCACCACAGATTTCAAGATATATATATATCATTTTACAGTTTCCTATGAGAATTTTTTAATAACCACCCCTTTTCCTGGATTTTGAAGTCCCAAGGTAGGACCATTTCTCCACAGTCTATCTTACAAGCAACTGTTGTATTACAGATGAAAATTTCAGGCAGAATTTCAGTGCCAAGGCTCTGATTATGCTGAAAATGTTCTTGCCAATTCCAATAATTTGTTCCAAGCTAGACAAGTTTTCAATTTTGATGGGATGAAAACTACCGCAAAACTAGAACAAATAAATCACTTAGTTCATTTGTAGTAGTTACAGCAGAAGTGACATAGAGGATAACCATGCAGTTCAGGGCTTAGATATACTTGTGGTGAACCTTGCAGTACTGCTTTTTGCATTGTACCTGTAGGATTGAGCAAAGTTTAAAGTCCCTGAAGTTTAAAGAACAAAATCTCATGGAATAGACTACTTCTTTGTTTTGTTCACAAAACATTCGTATTTTGATCTCCCATCCACAGCAATCATATTTTTTGGAAGAAATCAGCAGTGGCTTGCTTCAAAGTTAAATTTAGGAAGGCACAAGGAAAATTATAAACTTCAGGTAGCAAATACCTTTACAGATATGGATAATTTGGGATATCAAAATACTTGTTTTATATAAAAGATGTTATATGTCATCCAGCCTAAGAACTCTTCCTGTGTATTCAACACCAGCTTTAAGCTTAAACTGTGTGTTGCGCAAGATCTCTCAAACTAACATTTATCAAATAGGTTCTTAGTATTTACATTTTTATATGCAGTTGCCTTAATGCCCATTATATATTAATTCTTTTAGGACAGATGTAGTTCTGGGTTTTGGCTAGTGATTCAAGTGCACTCAATACATTTGCATCTAAACCAAGGAATAAGGCTGCTAGATCCACATACATACTGGGCCCATTTCCCAGCTGCTGCTAAGACCAGCATGTATATTATCCCCTTCCTTGCCCTCATTTCCGTTAGAAAGAAGGCTGCAGATGCAGGCGGAGACAGGCTGTCTTGCACTTTCAGAGACTCAGGGGAGCAGAACTGTGGAGCACACCACCCATGCAGTACAGGAATAGGAATAGGAATTGTCAGTCCCCTATATGAAAACAGTACATGTTAACAGTGAAACTGAAAAAAACAAAACTCTGCAAAAAACCTTCCTTTTTTTGTCAGGTTTTCCTTTTAGTCAGTGCTTTTTTATTTTTTTTTTTCTCTTTATGATCAGTCAAAAATGAGGTGGCATTATGTGATGTTTGAAAAAAAACCAAACAAACAAACCAAACTTGCTTCAGTTTGAAGTGTGAATTCTAAACCCCTAACTTTAAGCTTTGGATTCAGGCTTACAGGTTTTAGGAGTAGATGAAAGTGCACTAAATGAACACATTTTCCTGGATCAGGGTCTCAATACTTTTAATTTTCTGTTGTAGTGTCCCCTCATCCTGAGCCTTTCCAAACAGCTCTGAATTACTCTGTCTACTAAAAGCTCTAGAGCCTCTTTGGCAACGAAATTATTAAGCATACAGGAGAGGTGGGCACAAACCTACCTGCACTGAGGCATCCTAAAGGGGAATGCTATCTTCAGTTCAGTTCAGTTTTGGGCCTCTCACTGCAGGAAAGACAATGAGATGCTGGAGCACATCCAAAGAGAAGCAGCAAAGCTGGTGAAGTGTCTAGAGAACAAGTCTTATGAGGGGAGGCTGAGGGAACTGGGGTTGTTTAGTCTGGAGAGGACGAGGCTGAGGGGAGACCTTCTCACTCTCTACAACTACCTGAAAGGAGGTTGTAGCAAGGTGGGTGTCCATCTCTTCTCCCAAGCAGCAAGTGATAGGATGAGAAGAAATGACCTCAAGTTGCACCAGGGGAGGTTTCAATTGGATGTGAGGAAAAATTTCTTCACTGAAGGTGTTGTCAAGCATTGGAACAGGCTGCCCAGGGAAGAGGTTGAGTCACCATCCCTGGAGGTATTTAAAAGCTGTGTAGATGTGCTGCTTAGACACATGGTTTAGTGGTGGACTTGGCAGTGTTAGGTTTACTTTAGGTTGGACTTGATGATCTTAAAGGTCTTTTCCAACCTAAATGATTCTATGATTCTAAGGAAGGAAGGAAGAAAGAGGGAGATAGGGAGGGAGAGAGAGGGGTATGGGGAGAGGGACAGAGAAAGGGATGAAAAGAAAAAAATCTGCTTTGTTTTCAGTGGTTTGGAAATCAGCTTTACAACAGCAGAAAATGGGACAGAAGTGCACTCCAGGATTATAATGGCTGGTGTTGCAGGCTGTTTTAAAAGCATGTGCTGTACAGTAAAGAGCATTCAAACCCCACCAGTAAAAAGAAAAAGCCACCATATTTAAACATTTGATGTGCGTGTGGAGTATTCAGAAGCCTCACAGAGGAGATGAGGAATAACAAAGCAAAACTTAAATTGAAAGCAACTTGCTTTAAGAGCATATCCTGAACACTGGCTGCAGAACGTGCCCTTATACCTTGCTTGTGTATGCAATTTCAGAGAAATGTTGACAGTGAAAAGTGACCATCTGCCAGAAAAAATGACTGTGAAGTGGTTGACAGCCTCAGCTGTAGCCATTTCCCATTTACTTAGCATTATAAACATATCAAAAGATTTCAACTATTTCCTGTGCTTCATGGTATGGCCTCCCACACCCGAACTACTTTACATCATCCTGCTAGAATGTCCTATGGGGAATATCCACTATTCAACAAGGAACAGTTTTATTTAAGCACAACTGCACGGGGCTTTTTTAGGAAGTGTCTCCCTGCATTCATTTTGCATTCAGATGTTCTTTAAAGCTGCTCTGCTTCATTTCTTCCCCATTTATAGTCTGATTTTCAAATATACAGAAACACCTGCTGCTCTTGTTGTATGTAGCTTGGCTAGCCTAACATCTCTGATAACCAACTAATTAATTCACCACTGTTTCACTGCTGTTACTCTTTGAATCTCTCCCGTTACTTTGGTACAGAGTTAAAGCACATTACTGATTGCCTGGAAGACAGTTTACTACAGGGCTATCATTGTGGTAGCACACAAGCTAAGTTGGGGGTTTGAAGGCAGGTGAGGCTGGGGTTTGAATGTGCCAGGTCCTGTAGCACTTTAAGGTCTGTTTGGAGACTGATTTTAGAATGCCACAGTGTAGAACTTGTCCCATTATTTATGTTCCTCCTCACAGATAGTTCCTAGTTCATCTGTAATTAATAAACAATTGCAGTCTCCATTCTCCAGCATTTTAGGGAGGCTGAGAAACCAGTCATGTAAAATGGTTGCAATATTTAGCAAAATAGATTAGCCATATGTTAAAAAGTAGTTTGATGCCTTAATCTCCCAGAATCAGAAAACATGGGCAACATGTGCCTTCAAAGTAAATACTGCTGTTAGCATGAATGCATGAAGTAAAATCATCACATTTAAATAGATGTTTTATTTAACTATGAGGTTAATAAAAGCAGCCATGAGAAGTCTAGCAGGGAATATAAAAATTTAATAAATGAGAAAAATCAGATTGACTATAATCAAGATGAAACATCCATAGGTCCAAAATTTCATTCATGCACCCTTGGGTACTAGACAATAGAATAAAAAAATCTGAGAGGAAATTCCCCATGGGTCTATGAGGTTTTCACAGTTTGTGTTAACTTTCATATAATATATGGGTTTTGTTAGCTTTTATTAGCTCACAGACTAATTCTGAAAGAGTGACTAACTTACATATGATTGCTCTCCTTATCTATATTCCTGATAGTATCACAAATTAAAAAAAAAGATGGAAATGTATATTGGAATATTCATTTGGATGTCATTGTTTTGGAAAACGAATGTACTAGTTTCCCTATTCCTCCTACAATAGCTATATAGCATAATTTTTAGCAAAAGTTTCCCCTCTCAAACTGCAACAGTAATTAAGGTTTCTGTTTTCTCAGAATTTCAGAAAGCCCTTGTTTATTCCTGAACTGCTTATATAGTAAGCACTACAGAAACTACTTAGGAAACAACTCAAAAGGTGGACAACAGGTGAGTCGAGTGTACACAGCCAGTCAAAACCCAACCTGGATATTTTACCCCCACCTCCCTGTGCCTGCTGGATGCTGGGATGTAAGGAAAAGGAAAGGTTTTCCATCCCCCTCTGAAGGCTTGAACCATACCGCTGCGCAGGGAGGTCCCAGCCACATGTCCCCCTGCTCCCACACACGGAGCAGTAGTTTCTGCTGGTGGGGGCCATGCACAGCAGGTGGGGGCCCCTGCAGTATTCCCTCTGCCCTGTCTGGGATTTCAGCAGTTTGTGCTGGAGCACTGCTAATCCTCAGGGACTGCGGTTATTGCTGATCTGCAGCAGAGTGTGTAAGCACAGAGGCAATATCCTTGTATGCTCCCTCTCTGGCACAATTGTGTGGGTTGCAACCCAGCCAAAAGTGATTTTCCTTCTTTCTGTTTCCCCATTCTTAACAGCAGCATGGTATCAGAAATATTTTTTCTGTTAGACAGAATCCACTCTGCTGTCACTGTGGCCACAATAACTTCATTTGTTGTTAGGAGGATGGAAGGGACAAAGAAAGGCTGAGAAAGAGAGAGAGGACACCTACGTGCTTGATGTTGAAGAAGAGTCTGTTTGTGCTCAATACATTGGAGAAATTGTTCAAAACCAGTTCATCCATGTGAAAAACATAACTACTACAGGGCTGCCAAATTCAGTAAGGCCTAGTATCATCAGTTATGTAAGTAAGTACCAATCCTAAAACTTGAAGCTGCCTGAAGGTAGTTTCAACCTCTACATTTCATTTTTTTCTAAGGCTGTAGAACATTTGAAAGACATGCTCCTTCCTAGTTCGGGTCACTCCTCTCCTTTTTTTCTGCTGGTTCCCAACATAAAAAAAAACAAATGAAAAGAGACATTAGTTAAAAAAAAAAACAAAATAAAAAAAGTGAGGACATCTGTGTGTCTGGCAAGTTCCACAAAATCGACACCTAATTCAGGGAGCTGGGATACAGATGGATACCATGTAGCATAGAGGGACCTAACAGTACTCAAATAGTTAAAGGAAAATCATGTATCTTCATATATTTTATGGCACCTTTAGTTAAACACAGTAACCCATATGTTTTCATACTCTACTAGGATTGCTTGATGGCCATTTCTTGACACCATCATACCCACATGTTCTCAGGCAGCCCTGTGATTGGCTACCTGTGTCCCTTGGGCCAGGAAAAGCTCAGATATAAAAATATATGTATTTGTACCTAATATATATATATATAAATATATATATATAAAGGAGGGTAAAACCATGTATACATACATATATATTTATATATATATAGACACAGTATTATATATATGAAAATTATATACATGTATTTATAAAAATATAAAGTATATGTAATCCATGAAAGCATAGGTATAAAGTGGATAAAGCATTATTTGATAAGAGCTAATTGGATGACTAATTAATGTTTAAATGTGAATAGTAAGCAATTACACAGGAGTTGGGGTCAGGTTGGGGTCCCCCACTTCACCAGGCTGCAGAATAAGCCCAACATGTTGAAGGAAGATGACCTGAAGAGAGCTGAGGGGTGCCAAAAGAGTGGGGGAACATGCCCAAGGGCTATGGACCCTCCTAGGCCACCAAGGGGCCTGCGATGCAGACCCTGCTGTGTGCAAAGAAGAAACTGATCCCATGACCCAGATCAAAAGGCTCCCGTGCCTGCACTCAGCCCAGCAGGACGGCCACACAGGGAAACTGGGGCAGGCTCAGGGCTTTGCTTAGTGCTGCAAGACACAGGCAACACTGTCTGCAAACATGGAAAACCAGAGCAAGATGCCAACTTCAGAAGAACATGCAGGTGGGGGCAATAAGGAAAAAACCCAGAGGGGATCCCTAAAAAGACCAGGTGAACCAGAAGAACTCACCAATGGGCCCATGAACTGCAAACTTGATTTGAAGGTCAGCATCACACAAAGAGGATGGGTAGTGATGGGAAGCTCCCTTTCGCTGTGGTTATGGGGCATGTTACAGCTACGTGTAACACCATTACAGGGTGCAGGTTGGTGCTGTGTGTCTCCATATCCTTAGGCTGAAGCTGCAAAAAAGAGGTGGAGGATTGACCATGCCATCAAGACTGTCCTGTTAGAACATCTTGATAACCGCAAAAGCAGCAAGACCCAGGCTTTGGGACACAGACTGCAGCCCCATGCTCTTGGAGAACATCAGCAGGATGCTGCTGATAAAAAGGCAGGCAGTGGTGCTATGACAGAGTCTGAAGAAGTCAAGAGGATGGTCATACAAGCGCTAGCTGTTCTGATAAGACTGTGGCTGCTGTTCACAGGACATCAAAGCAAAACACAGTGTTATGAACAAGGCCATTAATTAGTACAGCTAAGCCAGTTCTTGGGGGTGCAACAATAAACAGTAAGAAAGGTTTTAGCACTCACAAACCATGGTTATTTATTTTCATGCACAGAGGAATGGCAAGCAGTTTGGTAGTGATAAAAGGGTTGGTGGGGCTGCTAGTTCTGGGGCCTCGGCTTATAGGCCAGCAAAACAAAAAAAATGTCAGAACGAAGACTGCTAGTTAGGAAAGCCAGATTTTGCATCACTCTAAGTGTCTTATTGGCAAGGAGGAACAGCCAGAGCCCTTATGTGCAAACTGCTTTTCTGAACACATGGGCCAGCAAACAAGTCTCCCAATAGGGTAGAAGATGACCCCCTGGAAAAGACTTATCAGTTACTGCAGCAGAGGTGGAGGAAGCAGCACTCCGCCCCGTGGCTGCCATGGAGCATGCTAGGCAGCGGCACTGGCCAGTGCAGAGGTTCAGAGCTGGGTGATATGTAGAAGAATACAGATTTGTTACTTTAGGTCCAGTATCCCTGCTTAAAGTTTATGAAACATTTGATCAAGATACAGAGCAAATTTTTGATCTTTTATTACAGCTGTTTGAAGCTGGTGATTATGCTTAGCTCCATCTTGAAGCTGTCAGCTTGCACAACTTTTTATGTTCTCCCATTACTCATTTAAATAACGTGAATGCAACAGAATTTTTAGATTGGGTCGGTACTCTCCTGCAATGTAAGAGAGCTGTGTTTTCATCAAATTTTCATTCTAGCTCTCATTATTGTGAAAGCCATAGGGGGCAGGGTTTGCAGAACCCTGCAGCCTATCCCCTAATCCAAAATTACAGACAAAAAGCAGAACTATTTAATTGCTCTAAGTAACAGTGACAATAGTCTCTGGTTTGCTGTGAGTCTTGCAGCACTCACAGCCAAGAGGGACTTAACAGATGTCGAACTGTTAAGCAGAGTAAAATAGCTACATGATAAAGTGTGGTGGTCTATGCGTGGAAAGGTCACGTCAAGTGACATAGCCTTGCATGAGAATCTGCTACATGTTGATATATGTATAATCCTCCTATCTGAACAATTGGGGATTTTTAAGCCAAACAACAGTCTTAAATACCCTAAGACCTCTTTCTTTCTTTTATGTGATGAACATTATTATGGTGTTAAGGAGGTCAGGAAGATATTTGGGGTGAGAAACTTTTGTGAGCTTTGTCATACATTGTATAACCATGACCATAGCTCTTACTATTACTGCGTGCTCTGCTTGTCTCATGACCATGCATTTATCTGGGGGAAAAGTATAAGGTGCCCCAGCTGCAGTCTGTTGTGCAGTTCTAGGGGCTGCTTACAGAAAGGCACAAAACTCTGGCTATTAAAAAAAGTATTGATTGTTTGGCTATGATTTTTTGTGAAAAGTGTGATGTCTCTGTAGAGAACAGCATGAATGTAAAAGCTGGAAGTGCCGAATGTGCATACACAGGTCTGTAATGTAAACCAGCACCAAAGTTTCATGCCGATGATCAAAAATCCAGAAGATGGTCAAGACTGTATTATCTACCACATTGAATGTATACAGGAGACTCCTACACATATATCAGACTACATTGTTGCCATGGAGTTATCACTGGATGCCCCTTGGGATGAAGAAGGAGCAGAAAGGAAAACTGAAGGAGAATGGGAGTTTAAAGGGGACACATGTCTCATTCACTTGTTTATGGACACAAAGTTTTGGGGCTACACTTTCCTAGCACATAATGCCAAAGGCTATGATGGCTACTTCATTGTTAGTCAGCTTCTAAATTAAAAAAAATTAATCACCCAAGGTGGTAAACTCATGTGCATGGAAGTACCCAGCCTGAGTATACATTTCATAGTCTCTTTAAATTATTTACCCATGAAACTAAGCAGCCTTCCCCAAGCTTTGAGTATCAAGATCTGCAAAAGTTATATTTCCCCCATTTTTTCCAGCACTGCTGAAAATCAAAGGTATGTGAGCACTCTTCCACCACAGGAATATTATGGGGTGGACAGCATGATGCTTGAATAAAAAAATCAGGTCTTGGCATGGCACAAAACTAATCAGGACACTTTTGACTTGCAAAATGAACAGAATTACTATGGTCAACAAGATGTAAAAATGTTGAAGGAAGCCTGCAGATCATACAAGAATGAGATTATAGTGATCACCCATCACATACTGTGAGAAAAAAGACAATGAAAGATGAAGGTTAATGCTGTAGAGATCCCTAGCATTACACTGGCCTCTACTCACATGCCCACGTACCATTTTATGTTCCCTAAACTTAGCACAGTTACACCCCTCCTTCCAGACAGCTATCATCAGAGGAAAAAGTGATACTCAACCCTTTCTATTCAATGGCTTATGTATGTGGCCAAAAATGAAATAATTGAATCTGTCATGTGTTACAAGATGGTGAATATCAAGTAGGATCCTACTTCTTAGACAGCCATGCAGTCATTGATAGGGTGCCAACAGCTTTTTAATTTAATGAGTGCTTTTTCCATGGCTGTATTGAATGCTACCATGAAAATCACTGGAACCCTCTGGCAGGGCCTAGCTTTGCATATGTGTATTATACAACACAACAAAAGATGGACCACCTGAAGACAGCAGGTTTTAATGTCAGATCTGAACGAGTGCATGAGTGGGTTATTCTGACAAAATCAGACATGGGACTTGCAGACAAATGGCTCACACTGCTAGTCCCCAGAGATGTAGCAGGACAAATGCTGTTTGTGAGTATTACAAACCAGCCGCTGACAGAAAAATACATTAGTATGATTTTGCTAGCCTCTATTCTTTCATCAACAAATCAAAACAAAACATTACCCTCTTGGTCACCCTGGAGTTCTTTTTGAGAGTTTTAACACCCTGACAACCTACTTTGGGTTGTTCAATGTATAGGTCTACCCACCTCATGGGATGCTTCTCCCTGTGCTTCCCATGAAGGTAAATGGCAAGCTACTGTTTCCCTTGTGCCATACTTCTGCAGAAAGCTGCCAGGCCCTCTGCATCCAGAGCAATGAAGAAGGAGCCCTTGTGGGTACCTGGTATTCCCTGGAACTGAACAAGCTTCTGGAGAAGGGTTACAGGGTCTGTGAAATCTATGAGGTTTGACATTTTGAAGAGGGGGTAGGAGTCTTTTCCCAGATTATACAAAACTTCTGCCAGAAGCAGGAAGATTCAGGCTACCCAGCCTGGTACATAGATAATAACAAAAAAGCTGACATGTTGAAGATTAAGGGCAGGAAGATGTCATTTTGTGGTCTGAATATGTTAAGAAAAACCTTGCTAAATGCCAAATTACAAAATCCTTTTTAACTCCCCAACGGGAAAATTGAAACAGAGATCCAATCTACCCAACACTGCCATTGTAAGAGAACCGGATGAGTTGTAGGGTTACCTCTTTTCTCTGGCTTACGATGTGCCCTCCTGTGATTGAATTGATAAGGATATGGCCACTGTCTTATGGAATCATGCTAAATGATTTGTGGCCCTGGAATGTAACACTAACATTTTCATAGTGTGCCTCAGTGTGGCATACCCAGGCCTCGAGCTTTACAATCTTACATGCCCTGCAAGACCGTTGGCTTTATCATGATACAGACTGTGATATTTGTGAGTCATCCAGGGTACTGGATGCTGCTGTTTGGGGACTATTTAGGTGAGTTGACAGGCAATTTGCTGCAAGATGAACACATTATGGAGTTTGTGTCATCAGGCCCCAAATCTTACGGCTACTTGCAGTATGGAGGCAAGTGTTTAAAGGTTAAAGGTATCACTTTAAATGCAACCAACAGAGAAAATATCAGTTTTGAGGCACTGAGGGGTCTCATGTTGGACTGTATCATAAATCCAGCCAGTGATGACCTTAAGAGTGTGACAGAGCAGTGCTCTATCATCAGGAATGAGGAGAAGTGAGCAATAGAAACCAGGACCCTTCAGAAGATGCAGAAGGTAGTCTATGACAAAGAGTACTGACCAAAATTTTAAAAGCCTCCCGTACAGCTTTTGATTATGGGCAAGTGCTGGAAGCACCCCTCTTCTGCTATTCTGGCATGGCCTAGCAACTGTGGGAAAGTTTATTTTGTAAAAGGTCTTTTGGAGAATGCCAACCACTACCTTTCTGTTATGCCTGAGAATAGTATGTGGTCTGACTGGTGTTGGCAGGAACTGCTTTGTAAATATTCTTTTACCAAATTTGTGGAGGACCCATCTGAAAGTCTTAGTCATAACCATTTATTTCCCTCTAATAAAGTAAATATGGTTGTGATCAATGATTTGATGAACTCTGTGAGAGCAACAAAACTGAGAAACCTTTTACTAAGTATGTACAAAAAGAGCTGCACAGTCACTCTCAACACAAAATATATGGTGTTATTAGAGAATGCCAGAGATAACCTCCAGGTTGTGTCCCTAGCCAGGCAGATGTATCCTGCAAGGCCCTGTTCTTTTTAGGAGCATTTAAAGATGTTCATAAGTACCACATGGGTATCTACTTGCCAATTTAAATGCTTCTACCCCAGAGGCTTTTAGGCTAAGAACTGGCCTTTTCCAGCCAGAGTGGCTGGCTCTTTACACATTGAAAATAAAAAAGACTGTTGTTCAACACTAAAGAGAGAGGACCTGAACTGACATCTTGTGTTACTATCAGTGCAGATTCAGAAACACAATGTCTCAATGTCTGTCCCTCCTGGAGCTGTTGATCAGTCCTCCCCCTGGCAGAGGAAAGCAATATTCTGCGCTGCTTCTGATGGCCTGATAATGGACATTTCTGAAATTGCCCTGGATACGGTGAAGGGGACCATTGCATTAACACCCCAATAGATACACATGCTGAAAAAGGTTTGCATATTCACTAAAATCTGAGAAGTAAAAGCGTGTCCAGGGAACACTCCTGTTCCCTGCAAGGCTACCATAGGCATGTTTCCATTAAAGTCTACATATCAGAACAGTGCCTGCTGAAATGACAGCAGTGGATAAAGCATTTCCACCGTCATCCAAATTGGAGTAAAACCTACAGTCCATCAAACCTCGAGCTGAAATCTGAAAGGAAGCTTTATTTTAGTAGGATGGGTGGGTTCTGGACAGGTTGAATGGATGCAAAGTGCTTTGTAGCAAAGCATCCTTTCAGTATATTGCCATTTTGGCATTATTGCATCATTTTGGTATATAAGGTATATAGAAAGCACTGTGGACTTACAGTTTGTCTTTCTTCTCCACACTCCCTAAAAGCAAAGTTTTTTCTTAAACCTGTGAAGATCCAGAAAACACTTTTTCCTATAATAAATAAATAAATACTAGTCATGTCAAAGTGGCATAGTGTATTGGGTCTGGCTGAGATGGAATTAATTCTCCCCACAGCAGCCCTCATAGTGCTGTGCTCTGCATTGGTAGCTGGAAAGGTGTTGATAACACACCAGTGTTTTGGCTACTGCT
>JANZLQ010000079.1:47219692-47252772 GCA_026212715.1 Elanus axillaris
TCAGCTCAGGTATAAAAGCTAAGTAAAGGGAGATGGAAGGGGGGGACATTTTTTCCGTCTTCCGGAGCAACCACTACGCATGCTGGAGCCCTGCTTCCCGGGAAGTGGCCAGACATCACCTGCTGATGGGAAGTAGAGAATAATATCATTTGTTTTTCTCTCTGCTTTTCACGCACGACCTCTGCTTTCACTTATTAAACTGCCCTTATCTTGACCCACGAACCTGTTGTTATATTTTCTCCCCCCGTCCAACTGTGGAGGGGGAGTGATAGAGCGGCTTTGGTGGGCACCTGGTGTCCAGCCAGGGTCAACCCATCACACATAGACATACAATTAGTCAGGATAAGAATCAGACCAGATCAACTGGGATGCTACCTCTGAAGGGTACTTCTGCCTGTTTCTACTGGTATTGGTGGCAAGATTTCTTTTAATTTCTTAAATGCAGTGATCCTGCCAAAATTGAAGGGAAACAGACAGAAGAGTAAAGCCCATTCAGATCCCAAGCCTGGAGTTAAAGATATTCTAATATGCTTGTAAAAATTGTGTGCTGCCTCTGCCTGCATGATGCACTGAACCACACTTAGCTCTTTCCCTTTGGGGCTTCAAGCAAAGTTCTGCCTGGGCCTACTCAACTAAATTCCTATGGATGTTGTGAATAGGTGGGGGTCAGAGTCCAGCAGGTTTATACTGGCCTAATTTTTATTTCTGACTAAATTTCATCAGATTTTGTTTACCTGATGACAGCAACTTTCATTCCTGGCTGAAAGTTCTCCACTGCAGTTGCTAGTAAGTCTCAATAATTCCCTCAAGCCTTGCAAAGGAGCTAGCAAGAAGAACAAGTAAATTGTGAATTACTGCTAGGCATGTGAAACTTGGAGGTCTGAAAGTGCGAGGTTAGATGATCTCCCAGGATACATCTTAAGGCCACATTTGAGCCTATTATTTTTTGGAATGAAGTTGGTGGAAGCAGAGGGAAGAGAGAGGGACGAAAGATTTAGCTGTTTAAACTTAGCATAGATAGTAAGGGAGAAGGACCACAAAAAAAACCCCAAAGGCAGTTTAGTAACGTGCATGCAGTTAGAATTCTCATTCCTCGTTCTTATGCCCTTAGCTGCATCAAGCATAGTCATTAAAAAAATTAAAGATTTAGTTCAATACAATTCTCTTTGGCAGTATCTGATTTGAAAAAAAATCACACAGCCTCATGAGACACAGCTAGGACAAAGACTGCTATGGGGGGGTCAACAAACACCACACATTAGTGGTTAAAGAAAGCATGCCACAGTTTGCTTTTTCTTATTCAGACTTTCATCATAGTGGGGGGAAAAAAAAAGAAAGAAAAAAGGATAGAAGAAAAAAAAAAAAGAAACCCTCCTGGAGAGCCAAGTACTCACACAGGCCTCTGCTTCATGGGGATTAATGATCCCCATTCAAAACTGTGCTACATTCAGAGTAGCAGAGAAGACTATATCCTTTGTTGGCATGAAAGGGTGGGTCTCCTTTGACTTCAGCAGAGTTTGGCTTATTTATGCTAGCAGAGAATTTGGCCCTGAAATTATTAGTTGCATTATAAGTACCTTTCTCTGCCAGAGCAGGATTATTCCCTCATTCAATGCATTTTGCAGTCTAAGGTTAAACATGAAATGTTAAGCATTCCATATGACAGGGTTTTCCCTATGCCTCTTGGGATGCTAACTCATTAAGAACTTTTTCTGATTGCTCAGCCTATGTTGATTTCTCTTCATTACCATCTGACTCCAGTACTCCCTGCTCTACTCCATGGTACCACCCAAAGCAATTCTCCATCCTTTCTTTGTGTGTAACTATCATGTTTCAGGAAAAGGATCCTCTTTTCACAGCATTAACTTATGGATATCTGATTGTTCTGCAAAATGTTCAACATTTACTATTACAAGAGTTTAAAATTAATTTAAGAAATAAGCAAAATGTTGATCTTGCTTATGTGCTAAAAGTACAAAAAAAATTCTTATTGAGCAAGTTGCCAGGAAAAAGTACGTGAAGAAGTACAACATGCTTCTGCCTCTACATGTAGGTGAATGGAGATTGCCAGATGCACCAGAGGCACTCTTTAAAGGGGAACTGTAAAGAAAGCAAATGAGGAGCCTCTAGTTATCCTCTGGTGCTGGAAGTACACTCTGTACACTCCCTGACACTGCTGCTAAATGCCAGACTGAGCCTTGCTTGTTGAGATGGATTAGATGAGCAGAGTTCTAAAAAAAGGCCAGCAATTCCTTGGCCCACTGTAAGGCCACTTGCTTTGGATTCCCCAATATTGTAAAGGTAGCTCTGCTTCGTGATCTAATTTTGCCTTTCTGATATATTTTAAACAGTAATTTACCATCCAAGTATTCACTCAGAGATCAATAAGGCTGTTTATGAAATAAAATAATATTCCATTACCAGTAAAGATGGTGCACAAAATAGCCCCTGAGCCCTCCTTTTAAAATTCTTGTTATTAGACAGCTCAGTAGGAGTTTAGCCAGTATACATACTTTCAGACTATCCTGAGTTGCAGAAGCTGGAAGTCCTGCTCAGCTCCTGATACAGTAATTTTGTCATTCCTTTTCAAACAAAAATACACATCTTATGCTGTCTCTGTAAGTCAATATTTACACCTTTGCAGGTGCTGCAAGTAGTTGCTCCTAGTACACTGTGAAGTAGGTTAGACTGAGGAGAGATTGATGCCTAATATAAAACTGGTCTCTATAAAGTGAGAAGTCAGAGCATTGTGATTTTGGCTGTGGAGCCTCACCGGACTTGAGCAGCTAAACTGCTGGAGCCCAAGTGTATTTCTGATGCCAAACATTTGTCTGCACACTGTTCCTGTGCAGCTCAGGCTCAGCTTTGTCAACATCCCTGTGACTTAGAAGGCACTGCTCCTCCTTGCCTCACATGTGGAAACTGTCCCCTGTTAATGAAGTCATACCGACTGAACATAGTATGCGCCAAGTGAATACTGATCGTAGGGCACGGGAGACACACAAAGAATAGCCCTGCCCTCCCCACCCCAACACGCACCATTTTACAGCCCGTGGTTTTCTAGCAGGGAGAGAATGCAGAAGTGTCACAACTTCCAGCTCTCTGCTGAGAAGTGCTCCCAGTTTTGCCTCCGGATGGTCACCACCTGCAGTAAAATTCTGCAGAACAGAAGTATATTTATGAGGCAGAGAATTCATTTTCTCTTTTTGTCTAGATGCCACAAAACAAATTATTTTCAAATACAGCCCCTCCTACATGAAGTTTTTGTTTGCATGCTGCACAGCCTACAATACAGTCAGTAAAATATTCACTATTTTTCATGAGAGGTACATACCATCACAGTGTACTTGCTTTCAATTTAGTAAATTGACCTAGAAGTCCATCCCTGGTTTTGGCCTCTGGGCTTAGTTTCATAAGAAAGCAACTCAAACTTTCTTGAAGTGTAGTCTGCTATGGTTAACGTACTTACTTCAGTGATATCATTAGCTTAAATCATAATTATTCTGCCAGGTTAATTTCTATGAACAGTTCGGAGAAGGTACAGTCATTCAAGAACAATGGCGCTTTTCAACTCATTGGAATGATTATCATGTGTAAAGGAAGCAACAAATCAGTTACAAATGGGGAGTGGAGCTGACATGTTGGAGTTAAGCAATTCCAAACGGAGGAACAGAAACTTTGTAACAATAAATGAAAATGCTAGATCTGCCAGCATATTAAAAACTGTGTGGTCTTCATTATCTATATGGTTCTGGTTTTGAAAACAACTTATTTTGCCTTTTTAATCCAAATGACACCTTTTTAACTGAGTATGAACATGACACAGCTGTTAGTGAGATAAACCTTTTAATTTAAAACTCACGTTTGAAAAATATATTTTCTTCATTTTTAAAATTTGCAGTGGTTAGCTTAACTGGTCTTACAAGGCATATAGGAATGTCTTGAACATTTCCAGCCCCTGAAATGATACATTGGATCACTCCAAAACTGAATTCAACATAGTGGTCAGTAGTAGAATCCCACAATGAATTCATGAAGAATAGTCTCTATACAGTATCATGCTTATTCTCTGTTTCTACTGCATTAAAAAAAAGCAGTATTAAAGGAACTTCAGTATTTCAGTTACAGTCAGCATAAAACTTACTGTCTCAAAAGATATATGTCAGATATAAGATGATAATAAAAATGTAAGAATATTAAAAAAAAGTAAGACAAAACTAAAACACATAGAATGGCCCAAGCAAGCAACACTCCCCACCAAACATCTGGACACTGCAAACTCTGAGGAAGTTACTGCATCAGAATCCAGATTTTGCAGCTGCCTTGTAATGAGTTGAACCAAAACCATGGATCTGATCATATCTGAGCTTTAAAGATGTTTGGATTTGGACCTTAATTTGCAGCTCTGGCCCAGTTACAATACATGCATTTTAGATATTTCTGAACCACTAAAATGATTAAGCTTTGTAAAAACCAAAACATTTTGAAATACATGTAGAGATGCTTCACTGTATTAAGAAACTGGATAATTTTATTTTAATTTTTCTTATTTAGAACTTTTTCACGTATTCACTTAGATAAAATTTTAACTGTGCACACCCTATTAGTCCCACAGAATGTACGTGCATTATGTGTCCATAAGTTCCACCTTTTATGTTACAAAGAAGTACTGGACATTTAAGAGGCAACTAAATGCTTTTTATTGGTTTTGTTTACATACAGTATTACTTTGCTTGGTAAGCACAAAGCACCATCTATTGAACTGCTCACTTCTTTATCGCATGGTTTCTCATATATCAGTCAAAATTCTTAACATTTTTCATAGGTTGTTTAGAAATCTTGAAGATCTTTTGTATTCATCAGAATATTTTCTCTGGCAAGATAAGAAGCTTTTTCTGTTTGAATAGAAATATGAGTAAATAACACTTCTTTATTTCCTAGTTTGCCATCACACAGATTAATTCATTTTGTAGCATAGAGTGGTGAATTATCTTCTTCAAATGCTATTGCTTTTAAAGATAGTTATTATATTTATTTCATATATATCATGTGAGATAGAAATGCTTAGACAAAAAGCACCTGACAGCAGTTTTTCAGAAAATAACTATTGTGAGCCAGAGATATACAAAGTCTGACCTCCACTGTAGTAAATATAGTACTTGTAGATGCACACATTTAAAAGAGTTGACCTAAATACCTGGCCAGGAAAATGACTGTTTGAAAAGGTTAAGCTTCTGCTGCAAACGAGTGGCTCAGCATCTGATGATACTAACACTTGATGTTTCTCTCTCTCTTTCCTTCCGCGTCCACCCCTACCCCTGAGAAATCTGCCTGACTTATCCATTCCCTGCTTCAGTCTCTCTGTAAAGAAAAAAGTCTGTCAAAACCTGGAGATCTGCCAAGTTCTTCTGGTGTCTGGAAGATGCTTGGTATTCCCCTGGGCTGCAGGGGCCCTGTCCTCTTCCCTTAGATACTGCTCACATTGTACAAGCGCCTCACCTCTGCCAGAAGTTGGGTTTTAGAAGTAATATGCTTGAAAGCCTAGCAGAAACAGAAGTGAAACTGTGCCTTTATCTGCTGCTCTGCAGGGGACTGAATTACACCTTCACTGAGGAGATCGATTGCAAAGACTAGTCAGCTGCAGTTAAAAACCTGGAGTGCCTGTTACAGAGTTCTTCACCCAGAAGGTTAAAACAGTAGCAGGATAACAAAACCACGTTTGAAACAAAATTTTTCTCTCAGTGGAAAATTTGGGGAAGTAGAATTTCCTTTTCTTTCAAGACATACTTTTTGTCTTTCCTGACTTTTCAGAGAGACATGTATCAAACTGCACTTCTAACACCATGAAGATTGCAGTCACAACTACCATTCAAAAATAGACTGTTCTTAAAAATCATTAGATTCAAATTATTGTAAATGCCCTTTTTAGCCGCCCCCCCCCCCTTTTTTTTTGAGACTCTAGAAAGTATTTGGAAAACTTATAAGTATTTTTATTTCTATGAAAGCAAGAAACAAAATGTTTCTTGTGTATCCAGTCATGTCTATGTTTTACAGCTTTTTAAATAAAACTGGAGATATTGCAAGAAATACTTACAATGAACTTTGCTTTTTTGACTGCACTTGTCAAGAGAGCTAAAACAATGCCATGTAATGAGCCATGAATGTAATTTATTTCTTGTTTTCACTCCTCTGTCTACCATCAGAGTAATTACACAGAGATCAAGTCTTGACCAGCAATTCAAAATCAGATCCTAAACACACTACTGCTTTCTCTACCATTATACATCCTTCCTTACCCATTTGTGAATGATATTTAAAAACAACACTAAGGAGTCCTGTTTGAACCCCAATAAATTAACTCTCTCTCAGTGACGTGAATTACAGCTGGTGCCTGCTGCAGGACCTTCATGCTGACGTGGATGCTGAGGACACAGGATGCGCCACAGGTCAGCGACTGCTGTTGTGGGAGAGGAAAGTCCCACAGAGGAGCACTGCTGGAGGTGGGTGGGTGGATGAGTTAATTGTCCAGTCCCTCCAGTTCTAGGCAATGACCCAGAGAATCAGCAGCAGCTGCTGCCGTGCTTTCCTAGAGCTGCTGGCTCTGGGAATCCCCGGCAGCTCTGGGACTCAAAAGGAGAGCCTTTTGCTTTCAGGAGCAGTGGCGGAAGCCTGCAGCCAGCCCGAGGTAAGAGCCCTCTCCTCTCTCCCGACCTGCAGCACATTTGGTGGGGTAGAGCAGATGAGCCTCGTTGCACTACCTTCCTTGCAGGGTGCTCAGGGCTCCTGCCTTTCCCGCCTGCATGGGCCTTTTGCTAAACCTGGCGGGGAAGGGAAGTGTTCACAAACCAAAGAAAAGGGGGCTTTGAGCAGCTGTGTCTCGGCTCCTCCCAAGCTTGGAGGCTCTGGGAGGGGCTGGGCAGCTCTCTGACAAGATCTGCTTTCCTGGTGACTGCGGGAATGCACTCACTTTGTTGAGGAAACAATCTCAAGAGTTGCAGCAGCTGAGACGAGGTGGCGAGGCTGGCTGTGGAGATGGGCACTATGAAGAAGGTGATCCTGCACTTTGGGAAAGAGGGCTGGGACGAGCAGGCCCCACACAAGGCCCTTCCGGGGCCACGTGGCGGGCTTTTCCTGCTCAGCCACACACCCATCCCTTGGCAGGGCTGCTCGTTGAGCTTCTGCACTGTAAGGCCCCTTCTCCTGGCCAGGTCTGATGTATTTGTTTCTCCTGTTCATTTGTGTCTTTCCTAGGGAATTCAGCAAATGAGAGAGGCAATGTCTGCAACCCCGCAGATGTCTGACTGGGATCTGAAAAGCACAGGTACGGGCAGACACTGGCAGGCAGGGCTGTCATTGCACTGGGCTCCCACTTAGCACTCCCAAAAGGAGGCTGCACGGCAGACTGCTCTCCCAGGCATGGGTACATGGGGCAAAACCATGGGGCCTAAGAGCATGACTGTGGCTAAGTGGCTGCCTTGGGCTTACCCCAGCCCTGCTGTCAGACCCCTCGCTGGTGCCCCTGGCACGCCGCAACAGTATTTCTGCCCTCTCCCACTCCACAGAGCTTTCCTGGGGAACAAAAAGGAGTGGCCAGGTCCTCCTTTGCTGTCCACACAGCAGGGCCTTGGCCTGGGTCTGCTGCCCTTGTTGTGGGAGCTTGCTGTCTCCCAGCACCTGCAGACCTCCTCTTCCTGTGACTGGGAGAGAAATGCAGTCACTGGGCACAGGGATCCCCTCCTTTTCCTGGGGCATCTCTGAGGGTGCAGTGCTGTGTGCGGGGCTGCTGGGCAGCCTTAGAAATAGCCTGCAGCCACCAGGTCCTCTGAGCCTGGGGCCTCTTGCATTCAGCTGCTCTTATCTCCCCTCAGGGGCTGCCATCGACCTGCAGAGATCATCCAGCAGCTCTGCATGGCCCTGCAGGCTGTTTTTGTACCTGTGTGCTCCACCCCTTCTGGATACCTTTGTGCAGGTAGGGTAGCAGAAACTGTCAGTGCTGCTTCTCTTGCCTCTTACAAAGCTGGGGGTAAGCCCTGGGGCATCTTGCCTCAGGGAGTGGTATTGCTCAAGGCCATGGCAGCAGCCTGGTGCCTGACACCTGAGGTCCTGCACAGGGTTTGGCTCCCTACTAAACGACAGTTGCCCTCAGAATGGGGCTGAGCTGAACGGAGCTTCCTGTCCACCATCCCTGGTCACTGCTGGGTGAAGGAGCTTCTCCTTAGGGACACCATTTCCCTGCCACAGCTCTGATTGTCTCTCTCCCAGTGGGGCAGTGGAGGGTGTGGGGAAGCTGCAGAGCTGCTGGGCAAAAAGAGAGGTTTCCTTAAAGCCACGACTCAGGTGCAGGGTGTTGGATGTTTCCCACTGGCTGGCCATTTTCCTCTTTCCCAGGCCAGGAAGATGGCTGGGCGCTTCTGCCCGCTTCCCAGCACACCATTGATTTTGAGCACAAGCACAGCCCACAAGCGCAGTGCCACCTGTGCTTCTGGCTGCAGAGGAGCACAGCAGGCCCCATCGCAGCCTCACGTTCATTGCTCTTGCCCTCTGCTTTCAGCTGGATGGCTCCCCAGGATACTGCTGGCCTTTCCGAGGGTCTCGGAGCGAGGTGCTAATCCGGTTGCCCACACAAATACAACCGATGGCTGTCACCATACAGCACACCTCAAAGATAGCCCCTCCGCTGGGGACTGTCAGTAGTGCCCCCCAAGATTTCACTGTCTATGTAAGTCTCTGCTGGGCACTGGCAGCTGGGACCTGAACGTGGGGAAAAGCTCTATGGGGACTTGCTGCTCTCTGCGCACTGCTGCTCCCCGAGGGGATGCTTCAAGGGAACACAGGGTGGTGTCACCCCTCCTAAGACTTGCTTACCACATTTTGGCCCAGCACCTCTGGGCCCTGGAGCAATACACAAGTAGGAGTCTCAGCCCCACTGCATCCTGTGCCAGACTGTGCTGGAGCTGCAGAAGCTGGGTGCGGGTCATGGGCCCGGATCTGGCATGAGGATTTCCTTGTGGTCGCATGAAGCCTGACCTGCTCCTCCGTGCTTTAGCTCCAAAAGACTGGATGAGGAAGGCAAGGATGAAACTCTGCTTGGGACATTCACCTATGCCATGCAGAAAACGTCAACTCAGACCTTCCCTCTGCAGGTACAGTGAGTGCATGTGGGCAAGAGGCCAGGGCAGAAATGCCAGTTTGCCAGCAAGTTGCTTGCAGAGGGAGTGTGGGTGGTCCCTGCCAGGTCAGGGGGCCAGCCCTGGCCGAGAGAAACAGTGGTGGCATCGTGAGGGAGAGTGGCATCTGGCAGGGTGGCAAGAGCAGAACAAAGGCCCCACTGGCCCCACAGCCCTCTGGGTTCCCAGAGCTACCTGGTTGTACCCACCAGGCAGGTGGTGGCAGGGAGGATGCGCAGCACCTTGCCCCAGCAGCAGGACTTTCCCCAGGCCACATTTTCCTGGGACCAGCGAGCCTCAGGTTTCCATAGCTGTCCACCATGCTCTCCAAGGCTGGGCGTTTGTTCTGCAGGGCCACAGGGGTCCTTTGCCACCTGGGTGTGAGAAGGGAAGGAGGGTAAGCTGCCACCTCAGCCAGGGCGGAAGCTGGTCCTGGAGCAGGGGCCGGGCTGGCGGAGGAAGATGTACAGAGCCTGCTGTCACTCTTTACATCCCAGGAGTGACACTGCTTTTTGCTACTGTTTCTCTGCAGAATGGGAACTCCAGAGCCTTCCGGGTTTTGAAGCTTGTCATAGAGAGAAACTGGGGAAAACCAAGATGCACCTGTATTTATCATGTACAGGTGTATGGGAAGACCAGGGGAACAACTGCCATCAGCCAGATGCCTGCAGAGACCTTCCCTCAAAAAGAATTAAAGAGGAAAATGGAGAAACAGGCCAGAGGAATGTCACTTAGTCTAGTGTAGAGCAATGTCATTTCAGAGCCCCTCTCAAAGCTGCCAAATTCTGCCTTTCGCAGGCTGAGGCCTTCCTCAGGCTTTCTGCTTTCCCTCCATCACAGGGATGTTGCCCAACCAAGCAAAACAGAGACAGTGCTCCTTTTAAGGACCTGGTCTAGTGTGGGTGTACATGGGGTGCTGCCACGTGTGGACCCATGAGTGATGTCTGAGATATGTGAAGAGGCCTGAGCAGCCTGACCACAGGGGAAGGAGGCAATCCTTTCTCAGCTCCCCCATGCCCATGTTCACTCCTAGGCACAGCCCTCCACATGAATGATGTACACACTAACATCTGTCTTTGTCATGGGGAGAATTGCCCAGTTCAGCTGTACACTCTGAATAGCGAGCACGCAAATGTATGGATGCAAGGGCATAGTCCTACAACCACCCATTCACCTCAGACTGATGTAAACTCCAAAGCTTAAAGCAAACATTTCTACTGTCATCACTGCTACTCTGCTAAGTATAGAAGGCCTGAAAACCAAGGTAATCTCCATCACACTCCAGTGGGTGCAGCTTTGCAGGGAAAGCTCGGCACTTGCGCTCTCATTACGTGTTGCTTTACTCATTTGACTTTGAATTTAATGTGGCAATAGGCAACTTCAGGTGGACAATTACATTGTCATCAAGTTAATTTGCAGGTCAGGGTGGGATTGTTTTGTGGGATGCTGCCCAAGAGTTCCACTGCTACTGTCCTCTGTTGGCAGGGAAATGAGACCACACTGGTGCAAGCTCAATTTTCCATGGAAGACTCTGTCAGAAATGCTTGGCAGAAAACCATTTGTTCAACTGTCTGCAAAAGGACAGCTGTAAGCTTAGAATCACACAGTGACTGAGGTTGGAAGGCACCTCTGCAGGTCATCCAGTCCAATGCCCCTGCTCCAGCAGGGCCACCCAAAGCCAGTTGCTCAGGACCATGTCCAGACAGCTTTTTACTGTCTCCAAGGTGGGAGACTCTACAACCTCCCTTGGCAACCTGTGCCAGGGCTCAGTCACTCTCAAAGTAAAAAAGTGTTTCCTAATGTTCAGAGGGTATCTAGACTGCAGCATTTGCCTCTGGTCCTGTCACTGGGCACCACTGAGAAGAATCTGGCTTTGTCTTCTTTGCACCCTCTGTTCAGATATTTATATATAGCATTAGTAAGATCCCCCTGAGCCTGCTTTTCTCCAGGCTGAACAGGCCCTCTCAGCCTTTCCTCATAAGAGAGATGATCCAGTCCCCTCATCATCTTTGTGGCCCTTTGTTGGGCTCTGTCTAGTACATCCATGTCTCTCTTGTACTGAGGAGCCCAGAACTGGACACAGGACTCCAGGTGTGTCTTCACCAGTGCTAAGTAGAGGGGAAGGATCACCTCCCTCAGCCTGCTGGCAATCCTTTTTTTAATGCAGCCCAGGATGCCATTTGTTTTCTTTACTGCAAGGGCACATTAGTGGCTCATGGTCAAGCTGATGTCCACCAGGACCTCTGAGTCCTTTTCTTCTAAGCTGCTTTCCAGCTGGGTAGCCCCCAGCACATACTGGTGCCTCAGGCTTCTCCTGCCAAGGTGCAGGTCTGTGCACTTATCATTGTGAGATTCCCATCAGCTCATTTCTCCAACCTGTTGAGATCCATCTGGATGGCAGCATGACCCTCTGGTGTGTCTGCCACTCTTCCCAGTTTTGTGTACCCTTGCTGAGGGTACACTCTGTGCCATCATCTAGATCATTAATGAAGATGTTAAACAGGACTCAACCCAGTACTGAACCCTGGGCTACATTGCTAGTTACAGGCCTCCAAATAGACTTTGCACATGGAGGACAGGGAGGTGATTCGAGACCACCAGCATGGTTTCACCAAGGGCAAGTCTTGCCTGACCAATTTAGTGGCCTTCTATGAGGGAGTGACTACATCAGAGGACAAGGGAAGAACTACAGATGTCATCTATCTGGACTTCTGTAAGGCCTTTGACACGGTCCCCCATAACATCCTTCTCTTTAATTGGAGAGATATGGATTTGGTGGTGGGTAAGGACGTGGCTGGATGATCGCATCCAGAGAGTAGTGGTCAACAGCTCAATGTCTAGACAGAGATCAGTGACAAGTGATGTCCCTCAGGGGTCCATATTGGGACCAGTACTTTTTAATGTCTTCATCAGTGACATAGACACTAGGATCGAGTGCACCCTCAGTAAATTTGCAGATGACGCTAAGCTAAGTGGTGTGATTGACATGCCTGAGGGACAGGATGCCATTCAGAGGGACCTGGACAAACTCAAGAAGTGGGCCTATGTAAACCTCATGAGTTTCAACAAGGCCAAGTGCAAGGTCCTGCACCTGTGTCAGGTCAACCCCCATTATTAATACAGGCTGGGCAATGAAGAGATTGAGAGCAGCCCTGCAGAGAACTTGTGGGTGTACTGGTGTATGAAAAGCTGGACATGAGCTGGCAGTGTGCACTCGCAGGCCAGAAAGCCAACCACATCCGAGGCTGCATCAAGAGAAGTGTGGCCAGCAGGTCAAGGGAGCTGATTCTGCCCCTCTGCTCCACCCTGGTGAAACCCCAGCTGTAATACTGCACTGTTATGGTTTAAGCTCAACCTGCAGCTAGGCACCACACAGCCACACATCCCACTCAGTGGGATGGGGAGGAGAATCAGAAAAAAAAGTAAAACTCATGGGTTGGGATAAGAATGACTTAGTAACTAAAGTAAAATAAAATGTAATACTAACAACAATAATAAAAAATATAATTGTGATGACGACGACAACAACAACAACAACAACAATAATAATAATAATAATAAAGCAAACAAAAAAACCAAACCAAGAAAAGACAAGTGATGGACAATACAATTGCTCACCACCTGCTGACTGATACCTGAACAGCAATCTGCCCTTCCCAGCCAACTTCCCCCAGTTTATAAAATGAGCATGAAGTTCTATGGTACAGAATATCCCCTTGGCTAGTTCAGGTCAGCTGTCCTGGCCATGCTCCCTCCCAGCTTCTTGTACACCTCCTCGCTGGCAGATCATGGGAAACAAAAAACTTAGGATAAGCACTAGTTAGCTGCAACTAAAACTTCAGTGTGTTATCTCTAAATCCAAAACACACTGTACAAGCTACTAAGAAGAAAATTAACTCTATCCCAGCTGAAACCAAGACATGTGTCCAGCTCTGGAGTCCTCAGCACAGGAAAGACATGGACCTGTTGGAGTAGGTCCAGAGGAGGGCCACAAAGATGATGAGAGGGCTGGAACACTTCTCGTATGAGGAAAGGCTGAGAGTTGGGGTTGTTCAGCTTGGAGAGGCTCCAGTTTCTGAATACTTAAAGGGGCTTATAAGAAAGAGGGAGACAGACTTTTTAGCAGGGCCTGTTGTGATAGGATAAGGCGTAACAGTTTTAAACTAAAAGAAGATAGATTCAGACTAGATACATAGAAGAAATTTTTTATGGTGAGGGTGGTGAGACACTGGAACAGGTTGCCCAGGGAGCTGGTAGATACCCCATCTCTGGAAATACTCAAAGTCAGGTTGGACAGGGCTCTGAGCAACCTGGTCTAGTGGAAGGTGTCCCTGCTCATTGCAGCGGGGGTGGACTAGGTGACCTTTAAAGGTCCCTTTCAACCCAAACCATTCTATGATTCTATAATCCTATCAAGAGGTAAATTGTTCGTCAAGAATAGTCAGAAAATTCCCCCTGGAAGCCTTCGTATGAAAGCCTTTTCAACACCAAGACCCCTTAAAGAATATAATAACGTTTGTATCAAGGATCCCACTTCCAGCAGGAAATTTCCTGCCTTTAGTGACACTTGAAAACAACCCTGAATTTTCTAATGCAATTTTATTTGACCTCTAATGAAAACCAACTTAGGCAACCATTTTTTGCTAGTCTCTTGAGTAGTGTCTTAAGACTAATTCTTTTATATGTCTGTGCAGGACAACTTAGCTGGCCCATCATTTTCTACATTTCCTTTGCTATCTATTATCAGGCATATTTGTGCTTGGATAAGAATAATTTTGCTGACAGCCATAATCCTATATTTGTGAGTTGACATTTTGTTGCCGTAGAAACAAACACAGTGTCAGAAATGTAGCATTATTGTGACTTACAGTGGTGGATCAAATTGGAGGATGCTATAAACTGGAAAAGGGGAAAGCTTTTTAAGTGCAGTAATAGGTAAATAGGGCAAGAACTCTTCCAAGAAATGTTTGGCAAGGTTGTACACGTATTTGTCCTTAAACTTTAAAAATTTGTAAGTTAGGCCTTATTCCTCCTGTTTTACAGACTTCATCCCACGGCACAAACTCTTAAAGATTTTAAAAAGGCAGAATCCAGACAAAGCAGAAGAAAATTCCAAAACCTAAAATGAAAAAGGGGCTTGGAAAGGAGGCAAACAGTAGAATACCCACTGGCAGCTCTTTAAACAAGACATTTTCTTAGAAGTTGATCTGTTTATTTCAGAAACAGTTAGCTTGACAGTGTATCTGTGTTGAAAATGACCCAGATATCTCTCGTGCATCCTTAGTGAATCAACCCAGAAGCTAATACCTAAGGGGCAGAAGCTTGGCAGGAAGACTTGCAGGCTAAGTAGTTTCCAGACTGAACTAATAGTGAATCCTAAGGAATATTACTTTTCAATAAATTTTCTATTTCTGCCCTTCCAGGAGTTAAAATCAAATGTGCCCTGAAAAAGAGGAATGGTTATATTATGAATTCTGAAGTTTTTTAAGAATTTGGACTCCAACAGTATGTCTGGGTGTCCAGAGATCCAGAAATCCTACTACATTCGGTCAGGTATGGTCTGGTGGGTGTGTGGGTATGCACCTGAACAAATGTGGGACTCCTAGGGAGATAGTATGACTGTGCAGCTGTTAAATGAGTGAAAGAAATCCAAAGTAAAAAATGTAAAATAGCCAGACCAAAAGAGTAAAAGAATTGAAAACATTTACATTTTGCTAGATTTGAAGGAAGAACATAGGAAACAAAAAATAGAAGGGCAGAATAAAGCACTTTATTTGCAGGGGTTATGAGGGGAAAATAGAAATAGATCTTATTAGGCACTGAAGTTTGCTGCCTTTACAGGGAATAAGTGGCATATTATTTTCTGAATAATTCTATTCTAATCTGCGAGAAAATTTGCAAGGCAGGGCATTTGCAGCATAAGTATAAGATACACAGATTTTTCTATGAATAAAATAAAAGCTGTTTGTCTTTTGTTTGTAGCAGTATAGTATGGAACAAATTGAGGAGATCTTTTCATTGAACCATGTATTGTATTTATGGAAAACAAAGTCACGATACATTTACAGAGACATACGTACAAAGCATGGAAAATACCTAGACAAGTGTGAGATTTGCCTTAAATATTTTGCAATACTAGATGCAATATTGCCATTGAAACACTCCCCATTGATTTCAGGAGCTTTTTTGAAAGTCTTTGGAATGAATTGACCTCTTTTTTTTCCAAAGGAAGTAGCATACCAGAGCACTGAGACTGTTAGTATCAGTCTAGTTTATATCATGTTTCCTGCACTTACCTTGTTGCTTCTCAGTCCAGGAAAGCCCTGTAAATTAAGTTTCTTTCTCAGGGCAGTATCTGAAGTACAGTTCCTGCCTAGCTTCTTTCAAACTGTCTGTACATCCCACAACCCTCCAAAAATAAGGATTTTTCGTGTGATATTTTCATTTATATTTGTGGAGACATGGGAAACACAAAACCAGGGATTATTCGTAAGTGAGCTCATTCACTAGGTGAAGTATACACCAGTTATCGCCTAGGAACAAGTACATTTGTTGAGGTTGGTGAAGTGGCAGTACCTCCATCCTGAAGCATTTTATGGATGAGCAATTTTATCAGTAATCTTATGCTAAAGCTGAAAAGGAGTGATCTAGGCATAGGTACCTCCCAGGCCAAAGGAAAATGTAAGGGAAAAAAAGACTCTCAACGCATGTATTTATCTACTATTATGCAACCTTGCTTAAAGGCAATTTGAAATTATGAGAAGTGGAAAAAACAGGAGAAAATACTGGTCCTTGGGTAAGAAGAGGACTGCAAGAAGCCAGGGTTTCACTCTACAGTATTTCGAGGCATTTTCACATGGCAAATATCTGTTAATCTAATCAGATACATTTTTAGTCTGTAGTTCTGACATTAGCTAAAATTGCCTAGTTTTGCCCCTGCCTCTCTGTTTGGCATGTGTGCTCCTGCAAACTCTTCAGCCTAACACACAATAGGACAAATTTGAAAAAAATGAAGTGAAGAGTATCTGCAAGCTAAACTGTTTTTAGAGGGTTGCAAAATCTTAGGCTGAAGATAAGCAGCAAAAAATAAATATTAGAAGAATTTCATAATCTATCATCTACTGAAATACAACAACTGGAAAGAGTTTTTCCATCAGCTCAGAACAGAAACACAGAAAATAATGTTTTTTCTTCATTATGTTGGCTGAAGCATGTGGAATTTTATTT
Organism: Elanus axillaris; assembly: GCA_026212715.1. Classification (NCBI taxonomy): domain Eukaryota; kingdom Metazoa; phylum Chordata; class Aves; order Accipitriformes; family Accipitridae; genus Elanus; species Elanus axillaris. The sequence continues at coordinate 47,236,087 of JANZLQ010000079.1, forward strand.
CATTTATTTGTGCTTGTGCCTAACCAGGATGAAACACCATAAGAAGATTAAAGAGGATTTTGATGGGCAAATTCTGGAAGATTATTTTTCAGGTGGTTTTAAGTGTGTTCCAAGCACTTCACTACCAGTACACAATTCCTCCTGTCAAAGCTTGTCGAGATGAGAGAGGTCATCTCTTCAGTCAGTATAGGGTTTCGGTCCTGATACAAAGCCCATTGAATCAACTGGAACACTACATGAGGTTTCAGTTTAGATTATGCCAGTATAAATTTATATATTTGCCTTAATCTGCCTTAAGTAATGCAGATTCACTATTTATTATCCAAGGAATAAATCAGTTTACACTGTAACAGATTCTGTGGTTTTGCAGGCACCGAAAATGATTTTATTCACAGCACAGCTAACTGGTACTTAGAGCAATGTCAATAAAAGCAATGTTAACTGTCCCATAGGCAATTAATGATATTTGATTAACAAGTGCTATTGAGGTATGCAGAGAGTACACATTTTGCTCAGGTGCACAGAGTGAATCACAATCAAATCTGAGTACAAATTACAAGTCTTCTACTTCATAAATCAAATATTTGGGCCAAATGGAAAGGCAATGTTCAGTACTTTGCAACAGTGAGCTGTGCTAGAATCATTAAAATAAGGAAGACATTGATTTTACTTTAAAAGAAAATTAAAGCATAAAAATAGCATGAAGTTGGATTTTTACTGTTTAGTATCCATGCAGTCAAATAATAATTCTGATTTTAAGATGCATAGAATACACAGGAAAACTTAAACGTCTTTCAGAGAGATAGACAATGAAGTTTTGAGTAATTACATACCAACTACTGTAATGTAGGCTCTAGCAGAGAGTTTGGTGCAGCCATTAAAACAGACAAAAGATTCTGGACATTATTTTCCTCCTCAACATTATCAGTGGCTCTCTACCTCCAACCTTTATGACTCAAATTTACCTTTTCATGAGCCACTTCTGAGATGCTTGGAAGAGAAACACTGAGTTCAATGTATTAATGAGCAAGTAAACAAAACTCCATAATAGGTGCTTTCTGAGAACAAATGAAAAAATGAAGCAGCCTATTGAACACTTGCAAATGCAAACAGTGTTTCCCTCTTCATCACCAAGATTCTTCTCAGTTTGCCTGGATGGTATCCAACCCTTTCTCACTGCAGTAAAGGTACTTGGAGGTATCCATTTCTTTCTGTCTTGGCCTAGTGCCAATTGCTCAAAGTTGTTGAAGAGCTGGAATTAAGACAATGCCTTCCTAGTTTTGTGTGAAAAAGAGACCACAGATCATTTGTTAAAAGATTTGTTCTTGTCATCAGCTTGTGTTTTGCATCTCTAGCTAAAAGCCTGTATGAGCGTTACATGATATAATTTACCCACTTATGCTATCTGAAGAAGTTGTTTGACATATTTCAAAGGTTACTCAATTATTGTATTTTTTACTGTACAAAGAATTCATTTCTTTCCTTAGTTACATTAAAAAAAAAAAAAAAGAACAAGGACAATGCACCTTCTTTTGTAAAATGAAAATATGCAGGGAATCCAGAGGTGTGCTAATAATGCTTGACATTAGGAATGTTTTTCATAACTGAAAATAGAAAAGAAAAAGCACTTGTATGCCAGCTAGGCAAAGATTTTAAATGTGATAACACTTCTATTGCACTGTGCAGTTCTAGCTTGCAGTTACAAGTACCCAAATACAGCAGAAGAACATTCTTTGGTCCTAGCTGGGGATAAAGCATCCATTAAAACTTTAAAATTACCTATCATGAATATAAATTGCCTCACTCTTCATGTACTATAGAAACATATATATACCATTAAACTGAAATGGATGAAGTCAGGTAAATTTTCAGCATAGGGATTATGGAGGTGAAATGCTGAAGGGTTTGACTCTATAAAGCCAAATGAAATTATTTACGTAGCTGCCCATATTAGAAAGATCCTTGTATTATATTCTGTTTTTTAAATAAACAAGTGTGGATCTTCAGCTTCGAAGAACACTAGAAAAGGCCAAGTATGAGTGAGGAGGAACTGCTTGTATATTTTTAAAGAAAAATACTGCCTAAATACAATTATTTCTGTTTTATCTTGTGTGAAAGGTAGCTTTTATTTTTACAATTATTTCTGTTTTATCTTGTGTGAAAGGTAGCTTTTATTTTTCAATTTTTTTATTTATTTCAATCACAACAACGTTCTCTCAGATCATAAATGTTGCATAATTACTGTGAACCACAGATAGAAGAAAATGTAATTTAAATATTAACATTAACAACATCTCAGTCACGCCCAAAAGCTCTTCCCTTGTTTGAAGCACTTGAGTAAAAACTGCTGGTTATAGGCAATTGTGTCATACTGAATCATACTGAGAAGCTATGTAGTTAATAACCCCACTACATGCCTATTTTGTCTGATGCTTTTTTGACCCAGAATTGCAATTCACAGTAATATATTAAATATTGTAACATTTTTGAAAGTTCCATAGTGCGTTCTTTCCATACACCATATTTTCTCTGGATTTCATTGCCATTAAAGACTAGCTGCTGTAATGAAAGATTACAATATTTAGCTAGTTTTTGACAGCATACCAGAGATATAAAATTTTCAGATCCTATTAACCCATTCAACTGAGGCTACACTGTTGGTCTGACATGTTGGCAGTCAGGGATAGTGACCCATTTAGCATCCTTTTAAGAAAAGACAGGGGAATTTAGAGAGGAAGCCTTGAATAATGTATGACTTAGAATATTCTTTGCACATTTCAAACAAAACTTCTTATTAATAAACCATTAGTGCTGTTCATTTAATCAAGGGAAGGTCATTACTGTGATGTTGCTCGACCTTCCTGTTATCTACCTCTTCTTCTTTGATGGCATGTTCGTTTCTTCTTCAACCCTTCAATTCCCTTGGTTTCTCCACTGTCAACTTCTTGTCTTTCAGACTGGTAGGAGCTATTAAACACTTAGACAAATTTATTCAAGCCACAGAATTTCATTCAATTGCCACTTAGTAACTACACCTGTAAACTGTGCCTTATTATGCTCTGCATTTTGGAAGGGACCCAGTCACTAACAGACTGTGGATGCATCTCTTCAAATTTTGGCCAATAGCCTTTCTTTACTATATTTATGAGCTTCAGTAGACCCAGTATGTTCTATATTTTATCCCATTTATACTAATAAATATATTTTTCTACCAAAATTAAGTTATTTCTGTTTCTGATTAAGCTAAACAAGGATTGGTTCTTGGCAGCGTGTTTCCCTAAACTTCAAACAATTAGCAAGTATTTTCCCACATTTCCATTTTTCAGTGCTTTGTAAGTGTTGATGTTGGAGCTGTATGTACTGTTCTGACGTCAGTTTCACAAAAATGACCTCTCTACATCTACTGATTACTATCCTATTTACATATTTCAGAAAGTTAGTGGCATTGTTGTTGGGGTGGAAGTGTAGTATTTATTTTGAATTCTGGAAGCAGCTGTAAAGGTAGCAAATTCATAGCAAATATGTGAACAAGTCAGTATGTCTACTATTAGAAACTAGCATTTACAGCCAAGGCTTTATTTTGAACATTTCTCCCCAGTGATGCTTAATGAGGATATTGTACTTGATACCAATTCTGCTTCTCACCATGTTGTCTTGTGTAAAAGTTTGTGACCTTTGTTTTTATGCCTATATCTCACTCAGTACTGATACCCATGTTGTCACCTGACACTGATTTTTATGATCTCTGTCAGCCTCTAACAGCAGCCCAGAATGAAAACCAGTTTTGAATGGGGCAAACTCCTCTGCTCTGTTCATGAACCAACAAATTGTAGAAATGAAGAAAGAGTGTAGACATTAAAAGATGGGGGAAAAAAATCCTCAAAAATCTTCAGATCTTTTTGATAGCCTAAGCAGGTATGAGGAGTGGAATTTTGATCAATTCTTAAAGAACCACCACAGGTTGTCAGTATTAATTCCTCTAAATGTCAGATCACCTGCATAAAATTATTAGGAAAGATTTAGAATCACAGAATCATAGAATCATTTAGGTTGGAAAAGACCTTCAGGATCATTGTGTCCAACTATCATCCATTCCCATTAAACCACTAAATTTCTGGATATACGCAGCTGTAACACAAGAGAAGCAGGTCAGAAATGTAGTCATTCTTTTTTAAAGATGAAGTTTTACAAAGTAAAACCAGCCGTGACATCTTATCAATGTGCTTAGCTATGCTTTAGCCATTTACAAGGTGTCAGAAACTATGTTAAGCATAGTCACACAGAAGCTTACACAAAATATTTTGATTGGTAGATCAGCACTTTAGAAATACATTTTGTGGGAAGGTTTAGCTTTCTTGCTCTTAACTGGAAATAAAATCAGAAACTATGAGATGCTCATACAAGAAAATGTCATCAGACCTAATGGGAAGAGAAGAACGAATCCCAGTGTTTTTCCTCTTACTCTGAGAGAAGAGCATTCAGTCAGAAGTTTCTTGCTTCTTGTGTTTCCTTTGTGTTGAGCTGAGCAGGAACCCTGGATGGCATCCTGCTTGATACCAACCAGCCAGGAATTTTTAATTACCCTTTCTTATCACCAGAGTTATTCACCAGACTCTGAGTCTTCAGCATCCCTTTCTATCTCCCTTTCAGTGCAGACCCCCACAAACTGGTTCCAGTTTGCAGGAGTGCTAAGCCCAAGGATACCAACTGCATAGGGTTAGCTGTTCCTAAATGTTGCCAATGCAAGAGGCTTCACCTGTTACTTTCTCTGTAAGTGCACTTGAGCAGCATCATCTGAAGGTTTTCCTTAGAGTCAAGATTGTCATTACACTGGAGTACTGGAGATCTTTAAAAGCAAGTCTGGATAATATACTATTATAGAAAATATACAGAAAACCTACTCAGGCCAAGGTTAAGAGATACGGGGTATTATGTAAAATTGTGTCTATAGCTGCTGAGGACTGATATGAAAAATTACTGTAGAACTTGCACCATGCCAGGCATAGAATTAAAAAAAATACAGAGGTTTTTTTTTCCCACTTTCTATACTAAGTGCTGTAGAAATAAAGTCAAGTAACTAATTACCTAGGCATAGGACCAAAATACTTGGAAGATAAGGGAAATGCACATGCCCTGTAGCAGCACACTGCTAAGTGCAGGCAAGACTTACAAATTTAGAGGATTTTAAAAAGTACTTTTCAGCTAGATTCCTGTTGTCTAAACATCCAACACAAAAATAAAAAAGAATCTCCATGAAGTTTTACAGAATGTTGAGATGAGGACAAAGGCCAAATGCAAAAGTGTTGCAGAGGCTACTCTGATACATAGCCAGAAGAGGTGAAAAGGAGTAACTGTTTGCAGTTGCTGGAACATGAGCAGATTCTCAGGGTTTACGCTGAATATACAATACAGATGTGATGACAGGAAAAAATGAAAGTAAGAAGAATAATCTTGCTAACAGAGGTTCAGAATTTGGTATTATCTTTATCAAAATTATCTCCTTCAGGACAAACTCCTTAATAAGTAGGTGTGCATCCTCTACATAAACAAAAGTTATCCTCCATATAAATATGAAAAAAAATATAAAATAGAGGCTGTTGCCTCAATCTGCAGACTGGAAAACTAGTATAAGGGCAAAGACATGGTGCAAGTTGTCCAGTAATTTTGCATATCAAAGCAGCTATAGATACCACCTTACATAAAAAGCAGTATATCTTAACCTTAGCCTAAGAACTCTTGTAGCTAGGTGACATCTCTGAATTACAGAGACACTTGAGAGCTGATCAGTAATTATTTGGCAAAGCTTATTTATGTCAGAAAAAAATGTTATAACTTTTTAATTACAAATTGTTTCCAGTAGCATTTTTTTTAAATACCAACTCAGAGTAGAATACCCCAAGAGTGTAAGAGTAATACTTACTTTAAATACTTTTTTCAAAGCTAGAAATATTCCCATGTTTTTTCATTTTTTTGTTTCACATGCTTTCTTATCTGCTGAAGCCTGGGCAAAACATGGCATATAAAATGTGGAAGAGAAAGAACATAGCAGTCATTTTACTCCAAAGTGTATCATTTAAATACAGACAGCAGAACATTAAACCTTTTCACTCTCCATATTGGGTCAAAAGTAAGAACTTACAAAAAAAATTTAAAAATTCCCCAATGCTGAAATGTTTACACAAAACATTTTAAGAGTAAGAGAAAGCTGTAATCCCTCACAGAAAGGGAAAAAATATTTTCAAGCAAGATAATTTCTATTCTTCGATAATTAATATAATATCATGGGGAAAAAGGAACACCGGATAACATGACGTGGATAAGCTGACTGTATTAAGTGGATGTTTTGAGTTTGTGTTGTGGGGTTTTGGTAGCGGGGGAGGGGCAACAGGGACAGCTTCTGTGAGAAGCTCCTGGAAGCTTCCCTGGCTCCAAGTCAGACCCACCTCTGGCCAAGGCTGAGCCCATCAGTGATGGCAGTAGCACCTCTGGGAGAGCAGATTTAAGGGGAACCTGCAGTGGGGGAGGAGATGGGAATGTGAGAGGAACCCCTCTGCAGACAGCGAGGTCAGTGAGGAAGTAGGGGAGGAGGAGCGGGGGAGGAGGGGATGCCCCTGGAGCCTGTGGGGAGATGTCAGGCTGTCCCCCCCCAGCCCAGGAAGGGGAGCGGGGGAGCAGATGCCCACCTGCAGCCTGGGGAGGAGCCCACACCAGAGCAGGGGGATGCCCCTGAAGAAGGCTGCTGTGACTCCATGGGAAAGCCTGTGCTGGAGCAGACTGTGCCTGAAGGACTGCACCCGCAGGAAGGGACCCACATGGGAGCAGTTTGTGAAGAACTGCAGCCTGTGGGAAGGACCCACGTTGGAGAAGTTCATGGAGGACTCTCTCCTGTGGGATGGACCCCACACTGGAGCAGAAGAGTGAGTGAGGATCCCTCCCCCTGAGGAGGAAGGAGAGGCAGAGACAATGTGTGATGAACTGACCCCAACCCCCATTCCCTGTTCCCCTGCACCGCTGGGGGGAGGAGGTAGAGAAAATTAGGAGTAGAGTTGAGCCAGGAAGGAGGGACGGGTGGGGAAAGGTGTTTTAAGGTTTGGTTTTACTTCCCATTATCTTTGTTTTGATTTGATTGGTAGTAAATTAAATTAATTTTGTTTTTTTCCCCAAGTTGAGTCTGGTTTTGCCTGTGACCATAATTGGTGAGTGATCCCTCCCTGTCCTTGTCTCAACCCATGAGTTTTTCATTATTTTTCCTCCTCCCCATCCCACCAGAAGGGGGAGAGGAGTGAGTGAGGGGCCTGCTGGTGCTTTGTTGCTGGCTGGGCTTAAACCACAACAGTGGACCAAAGAAGTGGGATAAGCTACATCAGGTAAAGGATTATGCACACGTGCACATGCACACATATGCATGTGCATACACAGATGCAGACACACAGAGTTAACATGTGCATTATATGTGTTATGTGCATGATTCCTGCCTTGTTTCCATGCCAGAAAGTTGAGGCTACAGAAAAAGCGACACTCTCTAGCTGCTCCATGGTGGGCTCTGCCTGAGAGCTTGACAGGCTTTAACAGTTGCATCTGAGGTCTTCTGCTTCTACATGGTGTGAGATGTCCACATAACAGCTTTTCCAAATTCTATTGCTGGGGGAGGTTTATAGCTAGATGCTGTCTCAAATCAATACACGATGATATCATACCAGGCCTTTCCAGCAGTTTCAGGTATTGTTCTCCTAGCACTTTTTGATCATGCCATGGCTCATCCCACCTCAGTTCTTGCTTGCTTGCCTGTCAGCCATGGCTAATTATGCTTAGTTACTTACTTATGATCAGGGCAAAGGTTGTGATATTCCTGCAGCAAATAAAAAAGATTTTGGAGACAAAAATATCAAACTAAATATTTGGAAAGGAATTAAAGTTTAAACACCCTATGAAAAGGATTTGCCTTCAGCCATCACAAGTTATTTTGCCATCTGTATGTCCAGAAATTTTGGAAATCTACCACAACTCAGAATATCCAAATAATTTGGAGTTGGGACTGCCTAGACCTTGGAAACCCTGTGTCTTGTAATCCTGATAGGTTTAACTGTAAGGAATTCCCTTAGGTCTTTAGGAACCTAGGGAACCTTAGGAACTAGCTGAAGCAAGTGCTGTCACTAATGATGCTTTGAAAGCACCCAGGAATAAAGACAGCAAAGATTAGTTGCTAGAAGGGATTTTCCAGAGCCCATCAACAAAACATTTCTACTTTGCACATTCAAGATACTTGCAAGGAATGTGCTGACACTGCCCACAGCACAGCTTTTAAGCCTTTCCTACAACAGTTGTGTACAGGTGGAAGCAGAAGCCTGTACCCATGGAGTCTAGCCCCAGTAGCCACGGAGCTCTATCCCCACACTTATGTTTTTTACTTATTTTTCTATTCCAATGAGGCCAAAAAAGACCTAGTTTCTTTTTTTCAGGCTCTTTCTTTTTTCTTTTTAATTCAAGGGTCAAAATGATAGCTAGGGATGGTGAAAGTCTCAGGAAAAGGTGTCTCTGTGTGCCTCTGGGCAGAAACACATTTTACAAATCACTGGCACTGCTGATGACATCAGCCCAGCTCTCTGGTGGTGCCACACAGGACACACATGGCAATGATTTGCCATCATTGCTCCTACCTGTGACATCCTGAGTCCTCTCTGCCTTGTCAAAACCAAGCCCATAATGCCTCGGGTTATTATCCACTTGCACCACACACTGTTTCCTTTTGCACATGTGCATGAGGTTGATATTCTTACAATCTATTTTTGAGGATCGTTTTAAGATTTCACATGAAGAGTACTTGTTTCAGCACTTTTAAAAGGCACTTTCAGCTCAGCTGTTTACCAATATGAATCACTGTTGGAATGTCTCTGGAGAACCTAGCTTTACTCCTGAAAACGCTTCTTGATCTTTGTTGTTATACTTATCTCTTAGAGTCAAGTTACAGATTAATTAAATTCTTAGACATTATTACTTCCCACTTCTTTTACTCCTAATACATTTTTAGAGAAGCAAAACACAACCCATTTGAAATTATTCTTACAGTGAAAAGCAACTAGGCACTTAGACATCTACTTCATGACACACTTCGGAAAAAGTGGGTCTTAATCACTTGTGCCTCAAGGGCCCATATGTATATTGGGTCTAATAAAAAGATTTTTCTACAAGAAGGAACTTCAATTAATATACTTGAAGTATTTGGGGAACATATGATGAAAGGTGCTATAAACTGTCAAAACATTCAAAATTCTAATATATTCCTTGAGACAGTTTGGCCCAAAGTAAGCATAATTCTCCTTCCAGCTAAAGGCTGACAGATGTATTTAATGATGAATACTTAGTGTTTGAATGAACAATTTCAGAAGTTATTCTGATATTTTTTTAGTTTTTATTTTGTTTTCTGAAGGTATGCATCTGCAATTCTATTATTATGTTGGGGAGAGGGGAGGAAAAACTACATGTGTGTATCTGACTGAAATTATAAAGCTTTGTGCTGGAAAGATCTGTAGCTAGGAGACAGATAAAAATAACTATTTAGGACAGATGGGTGATGTGAGTATGTGGGTGCCATTCAACTGTTTTACTGGACTATTCAATCCTTACGTGTGTTTTATTAACCCATTCTGAAGAAATGTATTTTAAAAATTTGCCTGCATTATGAAAATTATGAAAGTAGGTAGGGTGAGCTTTAGCAATTTCCACAGCTTGGGCTTCTGGATTGTTTAGGTTTTGGTTTTTTTTATTTTAATGTTCAGGTTTGGGTGATATTGAAGAAGCAAGTTTTCATAATTAGCTCTGCACAACGGCCATTTTCTGTAGGAATCTCTACGTTTGTTAACAGTACCCTTTAAAACTTTAAATTTCAGAAAGAAGACGTATCTATTTAAAAGTTAATAATACTAAAATTAAATGCCAGCGTGCCCTCTACTGGCTCACAGTATTAACACCAAACAGTAAGAAAAATCAAGCATTTGTAACCTGGCAGGAACCATGGTCCAAAATCTAAGAGAAGATTGCCAGCTGCATTTAATTTGAAACACGCTGGAGTTGTTAAAAACAGATTTGGATCCCTCCTACATCTTGAAAAGGTGGTGGCAGCATAGGCTGTATCCAGCTTGAAGAAATTGACTGGCTTCTCCAGCAGCTGTTGACTGCATGGTAGAGCAAACCACACTGATATTGCAGCAACAAGGCTGCAATGTTATGCATCATCAGTTGAAAAAAATGCTTTCTGGGGTATGAAAATAGAAACACAGTATGCCCTGTTATATTTTCTACAGATCATCAGAGCCTGCAAATTCAGCAGGGATTGTGAAATTTCTGCTGTAGCATAGTCTTTCCCTGCTCTAGTGCCTCGCAGGAGCTATGACAAAAGCAGGCTGCTGTCCTGTGTTAAGTTTAGAAACAAGACTGGTAGTTGCACACTGTCAAGAGTGAGTTCTTCACCTCAGACACCAGGTAAGAAGCTTCTTGTGCAAACTGGAAATACTTGCTCAGAGGTGGCAGCAGGTGATGGTTGACCTTCAGCAAGCAGTGTCCCACCCAAGAGGAACATTTTAACACCTGTCTGTTCTTCCCAGTTTGCCTCCTGGTAATCTCTAGAAGTGTGCATACAGTGCTACAAGCCAGATCAGCAGACTTGTTTCTTCATGCCTCTTCATACTGCAATATTGCAGAGAGCAGCAGGAAGTGAGAGCTTTTCTTGGGCTATAGGGAATTTTGGAATTCCACAAACTTCCTTTAGACATAAAGAAATGAAAAATACATAAAATAATGGGATTATTTATTACTTTTGCAGGCTGAGAAGAAGAACAGAAAACAGAACCACTGATGCTGGTTGCATTGTTACTTGATAGGCCCTCTGACATGAAGGTGTAGAGGAGCACATCTACAGTTAACTTCACAGTCTAGAGAAGTGCTGAAGTTGTAACCTCCAGACATCTACCTGTGAAACTGTAGTGCATTAATACCTCTAGTTGGCAGACATCATCCCAGTATTCAGTGGAAGATACCTTCAGCTTAATTCTGTTTTCAAAGCCTCAGCTGAAAGTTAGAGTATTAATGCTTAGTAAATATTCTTAAACCAGCAAAAGTAAAACTTTTGGTCTTGGGTTAAAGCAGACATTTTTATTTGACTGGGTTAATAACATAGCTGTACAGAACAAACTGAACAGATTTTGACTCAACTCTACAGTGTAAAGTCTGAGAGTTTTATGCACGTTAATATATATTCTCAACAGCTCTGTAAAACATGGAATTATTATCAGCCCTATTGTACAGTTGGAGAATTAAAACTAAATTCACTGCCCAGTTTCTGGCAACAATTCTCTGCCAGCACTAAAAATCAAATCTATGGTGAGTCCCATCCTAGAGCCTTAAACAGATCTGGAAACATGTGTGATGTGACCTTGGTGACTTTGGGAACCCCATGAGACCCTGCTAGACTTCCAGGCTAAAGCAAATAGTAACTTCATGATGCTCCAAAGTGAAAGCAAGAAGCAGTTTCAGGGAGGAGGAGTGTTGGGACATGGTGAAATGATCTGTAATGTCCCATGCCTCTGGAAGCTTTCTCATTTTAAACAGGTCTCAGCTTTACACACAGCTGAGCATAGCAGCTGCTGCTCTTTTGTAGTGGACATAGTTTGCTAAGTTGTTTTAATGTGGTGTGCCAGCCTTTTTATCCTCCTTCCCAGAAGTGTTAAAATGACGGCATGAACAGTCCAGCTGCCTTAGCATTATTTTTCCCTCTACCCCACTCATCACACAGGAACCAGGTGCAACATTGGATCAAAAGACTGATGAAGTTGATGCACCTGCAGTTTCCTTTGGACATCAACACTGATGAGTGCTCATGTCTATCATCACTATATCTTTTCCTGATAGTTCAAGTTTGCATTACAGTAACTGTAAGATGCTAAAAAGCTACTCCAGCCTACCACAAAAGGACCGTCAGAGGCCACCTCCTTCTCTCACTGGAGAAGTAAAGTATGCTTACAAGGTTTTCTATTCATGACTCTGCTTTCCTCTTCATGTCAGTATTTGTTTTAGAAGCAGGTCTGATCACATTACACTTAAAGGCTAAAATCAGAGAAATTCCAGGAACACAAGTCCCATCTCTAGAAGAATAGGAGAAGATAAATAAAATCCCTTCCTCTTTTTCTGAGTACTCTGCTGTTCTCTCATGATTTAGGAAGTATTCATTTACGAGCACCACCTGAAAAGTCAGCAATAAGAGATGACAGTTCTGGCTCTAAAGCTTCCTATTAGCAGATTGAACATCCTTTCTGCCTCTGCTAAAGTTGCCTTGTTCATCATGCAACTCCATACATGGGCTGAAGCTTCAGACAGATGATACCTTCTACATGACTGCAGGAGCCTTTGGGTTTCTTCCTGTTCTCATTATCCCTCGAAGGTCCAGGCAGAGAGGATATAAAATACTTGACTGGGACTGCCCAGCAAGAGTTAGTGCTAAATTTTTGCTGGCAGGTTTTAAAGATCAAATCACCAAGAAGATCTTGACATAAATTTAGAAAATATGACTGCATACTGGACTGAGTTCTGCCTGCAGTATTAGCAGAGGATTATCTAGCTCATCAGTTGCAAAGGGTCACAGATGAGTTTTGCCAAGGCTTCTGTGCTTCTGGGTAAGAAATGCAGACACTTGAGGAACTTTAGAAACAAAGCCTTTAATGACCACTGGGCTAAGAGGCAACTCAGTGTGGCACTTTGAGAAACCAAACCTTAGACACAGGCACTCAGAATGCTTGTTAAATCTTTGAAACCTAACCAAGGTATTTGTGGAATTCTCCTTATGCAATTAATTCCTAATTATGTAAGCTGTGTATTGTCACTTCCACCATTAGACACCTCAGTAACCCTCAAGTACTTCATACTGTCAACCATTATAGCTGTAACTGTTACACAGAGTCATAACCAATCTCCTTCTCACTAGACATAGCATACACTGCCCACGTGGATGGCCTCTGCAAAGGACATGCCACAGGTCAGTGACTATAGAAGGACAGGAAAGTCCCACAAAGGAGCACTGCTGATGGTGATTGGGTAAATCACTGAATCCTCCAGTTTCAGGCAGTGATGCAAAGAAGCACCCATGTGTTTCTGCAAGTACCTGGAAAGCAGACTTTTTCAGGGAACTGCCCAGCCCCTCCTGGAGCCTCCCAGCTCATAGACAAGCAGAGATACAGGAGCACGAGCACCCTTTTCTTTCCCTGCTTTGTTAGTGCTTCTTTTCTACTCCAGGTTTCACAAAAGGTGGAGAGTGAAAGGCAGAAGCCCTGAGCACTGTGCAAGTAGCATGAAGCTGGCTGCCACTACCCCAGCAAATGAGCTGCAGGCCAGGAGAGGGCTCTTACTGCAGGGACTTCAGCCTGTCCACTGTTTGCCCCAGCAGTGTCTGAAAGGGCTATGTTCTGAGACCCAGAGCTGCCAGGGCTTTCAAGAGCCAGCGGCTCTAGGAAGGCATGGCAGAAGCTGCTGCTTCTTTGACCTGCTATCATGTGCTTTATCTCCAAATAGATATTATTAAAGGTAAGTATCTGAGAATTTACCTGTAGTTTACAGTGCACAGCAAGAATTTATCACAAAGCTGTTCCCATCTTCTGCAACATTCCAGGCCAAATTGTAAGAAAAGACAGCAAAGCCTTCTGGAAATTCCAGGTCTGTGTTTGAACTACTAGACTGCTACAGATTTAAAAATAATAGAATAATAGTTATAGAGCATTCTAGGAATTGTGAGCTTGTCTAAGACAACCTACTGGTGCTTTACAGAAACTTAAGATCAAGTTCACTTCTACAGAATGCACTCAGTTTTAGACAGTCTTACCTGGGAATGTGCCCTAATTCATTACTTCATTTGCCCATCTCAAACTCAGCTGGGAAGAAGACATCTACACAGTGACTTACATACACCCTGTACCCTGTTTTTGCAAGTCTATCAGGTTTCCTCAGCCTGTAGATACAGCAAGTCTAGGAGACATCCTGGAGCAGAACTATTGCTCAGCATAGTGGTAGCTGTAAATATTCAGAAGACCTAAAAATTAGAAACCAGGAAAGAAATCCTCATAGCAGTTTTCAAGTCTGGTACATGTAGTTCATGTGGTAAAAGCAGTATGATCTGTAAAGGGAGAATTGTCTGATTAATCACTAAGCCTAGATTCAAATACAAAATTCTCAGTGTGACTACCTTCTTTCTGGAGGGAAGGGGATATTTTAAAAGAGGAAAACCCCCCACCCTCATTTTCTTTAATCACTTCTTTATTTAAATGGAGAACTATTCAGGGAACTGTTGGGGGTGTGTGCTGTATTTTTCACAAAGTTTCACTTTGCAATAAATGAGAAAGTCTAAGAAGGTAAAGGCTTGAAGAAACTTTAGGGTTCAACAGGAAAAAGAAAACCAACATCAAACCCAAAACTTTTAGCTATATTTGGCAGCTCATAGCTCAGCACTGGAAGACTCCCTAATTTCCTCTGTGAGGAGAAGCAGTTCTACACCCAAGTTTGGCAATTAGGAACCCACTTCATATTTTTGAAATGTTTCTGAAAACATACACCTTAGGAACCAGGATGACAGAACTTTTAAGTCTGCCAGTGAAAAAAGGATGTTGCTTCCACCAACGTCTTGTGTGCTTTAGAAGGGAATAGTCACAGGACTCTGTAGGCAAAGCTTTGAACTGTCTTGAGATGTAAAAGCAAACAGCTTCCTGCTTTCTTCCAATCCCTGGATCACACCTTTCATGCTACCACTGAAACTTCAGATGCAAAGTTTTGTCAGCCCTGGTAATCCCTCTTTTGGCCAAATCAGATTTTGATCTTGCCACTTGAGGAATGAAGAGTTCTTCAGGGATTACCTGTATGAGATAGAGAACAGAGCAGTACGGAACTGCCAAGAACTGTGTAACGTCAAGACTGTGCCCATGTCATCAAGTGATGGTGAATAATAGATTTTTTTTACTATTCTGTGCATTCCTTCTGGTCTCATTTGTTGAAATACACAATATTTCCCTACACCTTAAAAAACAAGCCCCTTCAGCAGGGAGGGACAGCACTACATACCAATTATCCTTTTGCTCTAAAACGTAAAATTATCTCCAAGATAGTTGCTCTATGTTTGCATGCCCTCCAGAAATACTATATAAAATAATAATCTGACAAAATAGGGGTGTGGCAGGGCCAGAAACATGTGTCTCAGATCCAGTGGCACTAGCTGTGACTGCTAGGCCTTGACAATTAATATAGTTAATTAACTGTAACATAGTTCTTAACTGTAGTATGTCACCATTAATGCATCTGATAAAGTTTCAGGGCCATCAGGTTTGAGACAGATTACTTCCAATCACTGACAGAAACTTACCTAGAGGCCAGTCCTAGAATTTAGGCCAGAACTGTAACAAAAAGCAACAGGAGTTGTGTCTGTATATATATATATATATGTATGTATGTATATACATTTACACACACACACACATATAATTATTTTTTTTAATAGTTTGGGTTGGAAGGGACCTTTAAAGGTCATCTAATTCAACCTCTCCTGCAATGAGCAGGAACATCTTCAACTAGATCATGCAGCTCAGAGCCCCGTCCAGCCTGACCTGAAACTGAGCCCTGAATGAGGCTCCATCTTTGACAGACTCTGTCCTGTTCTGCTCTGTCAGTGTGCATATCGACATCCCTTAGACAGGCCTATGGGATTATGTGATAGGGCACTGGCAGTGGGGGGCTGCAGGGCAGCCTCTGTGAAAGGCTGGAGCTGCCCCGTGCTGGACACAGCTCCGATGCACCCACTGCCAGACACGGCTGAGCCCCTGAGGAGAGATGGTTGCCGCTCAGAGAAAATGTAATTAAGAAAGGGCAAAACACACTGGGCAGAGAGAGGAGGAGGGGAAAAATAAGAAAGTGGGAAACAGGAGAGGGAACACCAAGGTCAAAGAATGAGGAGGAGGAGGCAGTCCACGATACACCAGTAGATACTCACACCATGGCCTATGCAGGGACCCACCACTGGAACAGTGGAAAACTGTCAGGAGGAAGGAGCAGCAGAGGAGCTGTTATGGGCTGACCATAAACCTCCCATTCCACATGCCCCTGCACTGCTGGTGGGGAGGAGTCAGGAATGAAGGAGTGAATTTGAGCTTGGGAAATGGGGCAGGAAAGGTGCTATTTTAATGTTTGTCTTTTTTGTTTCTCACTACACAGATCTACTTAAATTGGTAATACATTAGTTTTCTCCAAGTCTGTTTTGCTTGTGACAGTGACTGGTAAGAAATCTCCCTGTCTTTATCTCAACCCACAAGCCTTCTTATTCTCCCACTGAGGAGGAACAGTGAGGGAGCAGCTGGGTGGGTGTTTCGCATTTTGCCAAGGCTAACCCACCACAGTATGTGTACAACTGTACTGGCTTTTGGTAGCAAGGTTTTGGTAGCAGTGGCGTTACAGGGGTGGCTTTTGTGAGAAGCTGCTGGAAGCTTCCCCCATGTCCGACAGAGCCAATGCCACCCAGCTCCAAGACAGGCCCACCGCCAGCCAAGGCCGAGCCCATCAGCGATAGTGGTAATGCCTCTGTGATAACACTTTTAAGAAGGAAAAAACATTGTGGGACAGAGAGAAAATGGCTGCCGGAGAGTGAGAACATGTAAGAGAAACAAC
>JANZLQ010000079.1:47252872-47287377 GCA_026212715.1 Elanus axillaris
ACCCACATTGGAGAAGTTTGTGGAGGACTGTCTCCTGTGGGAGGGACCCCACGCTGGAGTGGGGGAAGAGTGTGATGAGTCCTGCCCCTGAGGGGGAAGGAGCAGCATGTGTGATGAACTGACCATAAACCCCATTCCTCGTCCCCCTGTGCCGCTGGGGGGAGGTAGGTAGAGAAACTGTGAGGGAAGTTGTGCCCGGGAAGAAGGGAGGGGTGGAGGGAAGGTGTTTTGAGATTTGTTTTTATTTCCCATTATGCTACTCTGGTTGATTTATAATAAATTGAGTTAATTTTCCCCAAGCTGAGTCTGGTTTGCCCGTGATGGTAACTGGTGAGTGATCTCTCCTGTCCTTATCCCGACCCACAAGCCCTTTGTTATATTTTCCTTCCCCTGTCTACCTAAGGAGGGGAGACTGATAGAACAGCTTTGGTGGGCACCTGGCATCCAGCAAGGGTCAACCCAGCACAACAACAACAAAGAATATAAAATGAAATAAAATGCTGTGTTGTATATATAAAAAAAAAAAGTTACCGTGTCTTTAAGCTTTACTAGGGTGTTTGTGAACACCAGCATTCTTCAGTGAGAAACAACCTGTATCCACAAGATTGTACGCTGGTCATCATGACTCTAATTTAATGTATTCAGTGTTCAGTTTATCCTGTTTATGAGGGCCATTATTCATATGAGTTTTAGTTGACTGAAGCAATATCATAATGACAAAGTATTTTTCACATTTGCAGGAAATGGGGAATATGCTTTCTGAAATAAAATTCTTGGTAGCTGAAGTTAGCACAACAGATTTGAAAGCAACAAAGTAATAATCCACAACATTATACTAGTTATTCTCTCAGCGTTTATTTGAAATATCAATACTTTCCATGATATAGTTTATAGATTAAGCAGTAGCGAATTGTCTTCATTTCACATCATCCAGTACTGAAGTGGCACATTCGAAGCAGCACATTAAACCTCTGAAAGAGTCTGTACAATTTAGATAAATAGAACTCTGATAACTAAACTAACAGAACTTCTGCCAAGAAGCTAGGCACAGCACTGTACACACAAAGTGCAGGAAGGAGGAACACAAGAGAACCAACTAAACATATGGGAAATGTTTTTGCATATACAGCCACGTGTCTTCAACTGGTCAACACAAGAAAAGTTTTATTTAGTCCTCATTGAGGGCAGAATATGCACAAATGATGTTCAAAGAACACATGCTAGACAGAAACAAATGAAGTAAGGGTCATGTTTGCTTGGTTATTGTATTCCTCAGTGAATGACTTTACAAAGGATATCCGGTGCTTAAGCAGCATGATTTTGTGCCAAGACTTGACAAGAAACAGTTAACAAATGCCAGTTTTATTCCCCATCTTGCCCTCTTACTGGCATTTTGGTGAGCATGCTCAAAGTTCCTGAAGGGCAAATTCAGGTGGTTTGTGGTCCAAGGTTTTTACTATAGGAATCCCCATTTAATGTTTTACAGCTTACCTCTGGATGGAACTAGGCATTTTAACAATAATTAAGAATAAAAAAAATGAGCAGAGAGCAGCAGCACACACAGTACAGCGGGTTGCTTTCTAAGAAACCAGAGGTTGTACATTTACACTGTCTCTGTGAGAACAGCAAGCCAGTTTGGATGGAAGAGACAATTCTGGTTAGTCAATGTTAGACCTGTGTGAACTGTATCATTAGGAAGGAAAAGATGGAATGGCAAGAACTTTTCCCTCTTTTTATAGAGAACTAAGACTGAAAAGTAATACAGTGGTGATAGGCATTATCTTCCCAATACCACCTTCACCTCCTGCTCCTTCAATATGAGTTAGCTGCTTTGCTTGCCATCACCTTCCCAGCTTCATCTCAGTAATGGCTCTGGTTACCACCAGGCCAGCATGGCCAACAACCTAACCCACACTATGCTGGCTCAGAAGATACCACGCATCACCACCACGCAATATGACAACACGGAAACCAAAGATGCTCAGTGGGATTCGATGACACTAACCACTGCAGTTTGCACTTGTAAGGTGTAAGAAGCAGCATTTTGAAAGCAGTGGTACTGACACAACTATCTGGGTCAGAGGTGGTGGATCAGCCATCCTAATTGGGTAATGGAACTAGAATATCAACATAATTGATGGGGAAGAAACCTGACTGGCCATGAAGCATCCCCTCATACCAGTTTTCATCAATCTGATTAGTGAGGGTAATGATATCACCCTCTTTAAATCCCAGCTCCCCTTCATTTTCTGGTTCAAAGTCATACAGAGCTCGGCAGCATGGCTGATCCATGTGAACACCTATGGAGAAGAAACACAAAGAAACAATGTGCTTAAAAATCCCAACAGTTACAGTATTCTTTTTACCACTGCACGTACTACAGATTTTGGTGTTTCTGGTATCACTCATATGCTTATGACAGTTCTTTGATAACACCTAAGTTTGGACTGCTAAGCTTCATTAGAAGACAGCTATCAGCTTCTGGCAGCCTTCAGTTTTCATATGTGACTGCTAGTAAATGTCAGGGAATGCTAGAAGAACCAAGCTAGTCAAACCCATACCAAAATGCATGGCTATGATCAGTTTGGAACGTAATTTTTATCAGTTTACAAAATACAAAAAATGAAGCAAAAGTCCTAATGTATTTCCAGCTTTACTGGCACAGAGATGCTTTGTCTATTTACCTCAGGTAAGTAAAGTAAGCGGTAGCTTAAAACAACAGTGAAGATATAACTGTGTCTTTGTCCTTTATTTAGAAACTTCACTGGTACGGCTATACTGTAAACCACTGTATAAGCTCCTAATCCTCTGAATTTTAGCATGAGGTTTCCAAAGACCTTTTCTCCCTATTCTCACAAGACACTTGATTGCAGGCCCACCAGTATAGATTCAAAACAAGTTTGAAATCGAAAGCTTTCTAATATGCTAGTTCATGAACATCTGACCATAAACCCTTTAGGATGACTAATGGATATTATTATAAGTCATTAGTTAGATTCGATTTTCAAATGTTATATGAAATTAATAAATATTCCTCCCATCTCCCATATTCTCCCCCCGCCCCAAAGTCTCTATAGCTTCAAGCCTACCAAAAGCAAAATTGTTACTGGTTGGAATATTTAGGATTTAGCACCACTAAATTATAAGGAATCTTATACCCCTACCTGGCTTTCCATAATAAAAGTTCATGCCCTTGCAGTGGTCAGAATGAACCAACACATGCCACTCCACTGCAATGGCACTTGTAAGAATATGTATTTCAGCTTTTTCATGTATACTAGCTTCAGGATGAGTAAGTTTCAGATTCAAACTTTTTGCATATACATTTCAACCACTCATCATGGTTAGAAGGCCCATGCCTGAGCTACTTTAGGACAAAAATATTCCACTTCTATAGATCTCAATAGAGCAAGTTTTTCAAGTACCATCTGTAGTGAAACCTTTACATATTGCTTACGGTGTATTTTGTTTTATTTGTCATGAAGACTATTTTGCTGGCATCAACAAGCCTTACAACATGTGTTTGGTATCCTCATTGCTACCAGCTGAAATTTTCGAAGACTTAGCAAATAAACTCGAATGACCATAGAAGATTGGAGCCTTGAATGAACCAACCCAAACATACATTAAAGAATTTTCAAAGAAGGCATTTCTATGAAACCAATGAACACTCCAGAAGAACCCCTATTGAAGAAAATGCTAAATACTACTCTTTGAAGATGAAAACACAAATGCTGAAGAGATACAAGAACATCAGTCTGCACTGCCTTAGTACAGACAAGTGTACAAGATACCACAAAAAGGAAGTAAAGAAGAAAATTACTGGTGGCATGACAAGAGCTTTAGCATGCAAGACTCAAGCCACGCTCATGCACAAGGCATCCCCATTGTATCCCCCTTCTTCCTAGCATAGTGAAGATGTTACTAGGAGTTTGCAAGATTATGCAAGACAATTTCTAGTTGCAGGTGTCACATGGAGATACTGTTGCTGCCTATAACTGGGAGAACATGAAACATACACATCAGGATGTGATGGGAGGAAGGAAATCCTGATTTAAGATCTAGAGAAGCAATCCAGTCTTGCAAGGTGGAGTGTGCTAGCAATTGTCACTGAGGTAAACTAGAATAACTGAGGTCAGGGTCTTGACAGAGGACGGCCCTCACTATGGCATGGGATAACAGGCCATTAATTTAAGAAACAACTCATAAGGCTTTCTTAGTATGTGCTGATATGAAATAAACACTTCTTTGGGATAATAATTATGCACAATCATATAAATGCTTAATCTTGCCTGTGCCACTCCCAACTGGACAAAGAAAATAACTCAGATGGCTTTGTTTTTATTTTTAGTGATTTTTCCTTTCAGACTCTTTGTGTTGTAATATCTGGTTTTAAAAAGTAGGATAAGGTTACAGAGGTTTTGGGGGCATTCAGGGTTCTGTATTTTCATGGAAACTTCCAGTTGTTCTTTTAGTTTTCTAAATGCCTATTTTGTAAAGATCTATATTTCAAGGTGAATTTAGTACAGTAGCATCTCTTTGAGCTTCTAGGACTAAGGAAATTTTTGACCCAAAGACTCACTTAAAACAGTGGATGATCCATGCTTGTTGTCCTGCCTTGGTATGTGAATGCTTTACAACAGTCCAAACAACTGTCTCCTATACCATTCTCATTCTCAATTTATCTCACTATGGAAGAACTGATCCCTAGATGAAAGCATGGAACTTCGGCATTGTAGCAAGTCTTCAGACAGAGTTGGCTTTTCTTCTCACATTGCTACTGACATTACCTGACGGTTTAGGTGTGGTGGCATGGGATATTCCCCCATTGTGCTGAGTATTGTCACCAGTTGTGAAATCCAGGCTCATACGGGGTTTGGGCTGGTATTCTCTCCTGGGCTGAGATGATGCCTCTTTTATTCTGCCAAAACATGAAGTTCAATGTCAAGAGTTAGTTTCCTCTTAACAGATGAGTTGCACCAAACATCTTTATTTCCATGGCTGAAGCTCCCATCCACCAATCAATCAGACTAAACAAGTTTTGACATTTGGAGTAATTTATTGTCTACAACATTAGTTTAAATTACCAAAAACTACCTGATGTGACTAGTCCATGAGGTTGTTAATTTTTCTTTCCCTCTAGGAACCTAGCATTTTGTCTGGATTCCTTTTGTCTAACAATAACGAAAAGCTTCTAATGGAGAAAAACTAGTTATGTGATTAGCAATGCTTACAGAAGGGCTGTACAAACATGTCTGCCCTCATTTTTAGTGTGATTTTTGCTTCTATCCCTGGCAAGCCTTAACTATTCAGTTGGTCGATGCCAACTCGTCATTTTGTGAGGAGACTGTGTGGGAATGTACTGACTTCAGCTGCAGACTTAGTTCATTTGTAACTTGGAATACCTGTTTCACAAAGACACACAACTCCAGTTTTCCTGACTCTCAAAATAAAAATATTATGCACGACTCATTCCAACTTATTCTTCTGATTGAGAAATCTAGAATTTCTAGGAAAGGGTACATTTTCAGATTCCAGGGTAAAATCCAGGGAAGGGATGATGACAGAATCAGAGCAGCTACTGCACAACAACAGCCACATATATTTCTAATACTGGATATGGAAGAATACTTGAGTCAAGACCTCCATATTTAAAGGACAAGTTGGTTTCTCTAACCTTCTCTAGATCTACCCCAGACTTGCTGTTGGTAGCACATTTTAATTTTTCTATTGAAAAGATCTGCTTCTAACTTAACTAGTTTTGGTCCTGATAACACTTGTTTCCTCACCATCTCAAATATTATAACTATCAGTGAGTCCCCAGAAACTGCTTTTCTTCTTCACAAACAAAAACATAAGCATATTAAAAAATTTAAATTAATGAATTTGTCAAACTAAACTTAAAAAAAGGCTTTGCTGTGTTTCACTCATTAACAGAAGTTACTTTTTCAAAACAGTAGTTCTGAAGAAAGAAATACTTAAAACAAGTTCTATTATACTTAATACTTCTGTGAAACAAAAGACATTCTTTACAATTATGAACTAGAAGGCAACAGTTCCAGTGACTTGTTAAAAATTACCGAAAAGCTCAGCATGAGCCATGTTTCTTAAGAAAAGAAACATCTCCAGGGAAACCATTCCTGCTTCCCAGCTGCTCTGTCACGATACTCTGTCTTGAAAACTGCAGCCTCCTTTTTACTTCATGAAGAAGAGAGTTTAAAAGGAAAAGCTTTTGCTGACCTTCCAGATTTTATTAATTTTTTTGCAAGTCTCCCAATGTTTACCATGTTTCTAAAGTCCCAGTTCATGTAATCATGGTGTTTTAAGGAATTTTATGCCTTCCATTAATGTGTAGAAGAAAAATGAAAATTCTTGCACTTGCAGTTCCTGAAGAAAGTTTTGAAGCCTAAAGGGCCCAGAAAGAATAGAAGGCTTGAGTATATTTTTAAATTTTTCATGTTATTTGCAGTCTAACTCATGTATTTTTTAAATTCTTTGTGCAATATTTCGAACAGAACAGTCTTAGATGTTGTCCATGCCAAACAACAGCATGAACAAGTTCCATTCACATCTTTTAAAAACTATCTAGAAAATGGGAAGTATGTGCTGTAGACATCACTGAGAGTGAACCGTAACAAATTTGCTCAGCTTAAAAGCAAAGCATTATTTATTTTCTGTCCCATATGGTAAAAAAACCAACCCCAAAAACTCAGGGCCATGTATTTTTTGCCACCTGCTTATCACCAGCAGGAAAAGACAAGTAGTTCAAATAGTAAAATCTCTACGTCCCTGCTTAATTCCTGGCATGAGCATATCATAGTGCTCTAATTTGCATCCAGTGGTGTGGACAAAGGATGATTTAGCCAGCAGACTCTTACAATTAGGGATGCACAGTAAATTTATGTAAAATATTTATTTCAGCTGATCTATAATAGCAGTCTGATGCAAGGTTCTTGAAAAGCTAAAATCATTTAGCTGATCGTGAAGAGCTGAAACTTAAAGCAAAGATACTGACTGTTTAGCAGAAGTTTCGAAAGTGCAAATGAACTGATATAGGAAGAGAAATTTGTTGCAGAGAGAGGTATGTTCACTTTATGGCCTAACTTAGGGACTAAAGAACAACCACCTGCTCCTGAGGATTTTTTATTGCCTCTCTAAAGTAAGTGAACTGGATTTTTTAATGCCTATGTGAAGTAAGTGAACTGCAGTATTCATTTGGAAGTGCTGAAAATCATTCTGTTAGCTGTTTAGACAGTACTGCAAACTGTATCCAGAAAACAGCCTGCTGGGCAGCCTACCTACCAAGTGGTGCTCCTAATCACAAAGAAATTTTAGACTTAGAACTGCATGAGGCTTACAGACTGTGTGCTCTGAGAAAATAAACACTGACAGACCCAGTAGCACCAGAAACTAGATCTACAGTAATGACATCAGAAAACAGCAAAGAATCATGCATAATTAAAAAGCTGCCTTCACACAGTATGGGAACATTATTTGCTCTTGGGAATCACATCTTTTAGGAACAGTCACAGAATCATAGAATCTTCCAGAACCATGTGAACTAAAGAAATCTTTCATATATGTTAAGTTTGCTTGAAGAAGTATGTGTGTGTGTGTGGGAAGCTGAAGAACTTCTTCAAACATTATTTTCCTCATTTCAAGGGGGTACAATCTGGTTTGTGTTGACAGAAACAAAAATTAAAGACTAAATATTCTAAAATTCTATTAAAAACATACTGTGTCAACTGTGAGACAGCATTCAGTTACAGAAAAGGGGATGGAAGAGGTAAATTCAATTAAGCCTTGTACTAGGTTTGATCTGGCAATAAAGCTGGAAAAATGGAGTATTTAATACTGTGCCAAACAATGGGGGTCTCACTACCTGGCTCAGGAAGATTTTTGGGTAGATGAGAATATAACAAGATAGAAACCCTTCTTCAATAGCTATCATTAACATCTTCTCTCAGAAAGACTACTTTGTGAATACACGCAGGAATGGTACGGAATCCAAAGTTCTAAGTCCCACTGACTTCCAATTTTTATAAACACTTGCTTTCAGTTAAATCACATTTAACAGCTTTACTGAGCTCAGATACTTTCCTGAACTCAGTCCTCATTCAGTCAGAAGTATATGCATGTCCAAAACGTACAAATCTTAGCTTGCAACTGCCTAATGAAATGACCTTTGTTTTCATAAACATGTAATTACCAAGTTGCAAAAGATAACCGCGTTGCATTCTACTCATAGGTTTTCTGCCTCTGTAAAACAAAAAAACTATTCAACAAACTTAGAAAAAGTGCATTACCTATCTTCCAGCTTAGAAGTAACTCGCTGTAGGATCTGTGTAGCCTGCTTGTGGTACTCCAGCTGGGCTTGTACAAGAGCAGAAAGCTGGCTCACTTGTTCAATCTGAGGATTGACATTAAAACATAAGACCTTAGGTGATTACTAACAGCTCAGCAATAGCAAGTAAAGACCACTGTCACAGTGACACTGCACAGGCAGTTCTACTTATCTCTCTAAAAACTTGATTCATCTTTGTAGTTTGTAAATAGTTACATATCAGTCTTTATTCATTACCATGTCTGGTTATGACCTGATCTGGAATGGTAACTGCAGCTCTTCTCCACTGATCATCTCCATGGCTGATTTGTGTGAAAGGCAGCCTACAAACATACCTCATTCAGTGAACACTATGAAAGCAAAAATGAGACTCTAATGAGAACATAATACACCTTCTCCCTCCCTGCATGTGAGGGGCACAAAACCATAGGAACTATGGTCATGCTTTGGTTGTATTCTGGGCTGTGAAGCAGACCAAAACAGGAGGATACTATATACTCTTGGATGCACAATATCTGTAGTGAAGGCAGGTAGCATCCTACTTCATGAAGGAAAAAACATCCAAAACTCTTGTGTGGGCAATGCAATTACTAGCAGTTTCCATAATACACAATGTCACAATGGTCTAATATAGACAAGCGGTATCTCGCCACACGGAGTTGGTATTACTATAAGGATTAACACTACAAACTTGCTATACTTCTTTTATTTCAGTACAGCTATATTTAATTTCTAACATATAAATATTTTCAGGTTTGTTATGCCCCCTACAGTCATCTGGTAACAAAATTAAGAATTAAATTAGGTGTGCATTTAAACTTCAAATATATCTAGTCATTTACTTAAATGGAAATATTTAAACTGAGTTTGCTTTGACCACATATTTTGTAAGACAGACTTCAGCTGAAACGTTTTTTTTCTTCCAAAGGCGAGAAATTTTTCTTTTCGCTTGATTTTACAGTTTCAACATTATTTATAAAGTGAAGATTAAAAAAACCTAATAAGATACTCAATCTTAAACCACTCTGTAAGTAAAAAAATATGGTGCAGAGTCAGATTTGAGCAGTCATATTAACTGCTCAAACTTTGGCTTTCCTATTTGCTATTGCATCTGATTACAGCATAGACTATGGGGTTGTGAGTTCATCATCTCTGATCTTTACCAATCCTCTCAGCAGCCCACACACTTGAGCAGAAGCCTTGGCTCAAACCCTAAAACCACAGCTAAGTAAAAGTCATGACTTACGTTTACATAATTCTAAGAAGGGAGCTATTTTAGTTTTGTAAGTACATCAATGCTTCAGAGGATTTATGTTCTTTAGCTCAGTTACCTATCAAATTAGTCCTTCATGTGCATGCTGTACATTACTATAGCTTCTGAGCCTCTCACTGAGTCTAACAAGGAAGTATGTCCTTCCCCATTGTACAGTGACAGGAATCTGTGGCATCATGGATTTAATAAGGCTTTCAAGTTTTAGACTGCTTTAGACTGCCTTCACTGCTGAACCAGTATCTGTTTCTTCTTAAGATTCAGCTCAAAGATTAACAAGGGGTATCTCACATCCATCTCCAGAAGGTTGAACATGCTTGACTCAGCAATTTCTTTTGATTCATCAAATTTCTCCAGAGCCTGGCGAAGTTCTTCATCAGGGAGCTTGCCCTGTCTTTTCTTTTTGTAATCAAAATCCAGACGTCGTCCCTCCATTTTCTTCAGGTGATGCTAAAAAAAAATATGCAAACACAAGCATAGAATAAAGGACGTTCCCCGACTCTCCTTATACTGCACTGTAATCAGTTAGTCCACGTACATTTGCAAGCATGTGCTGTTTGCTGTACATCAACCCTTCCCCAGAAGGGAGAAATACAGAACAATGAAGTGGTTTTATGTATCATTTAAGAAGCTATGGTGCACTGCTGTTTAAATGACAGACCTTCAGCATTTAAAAAAGGCCACGCAGAATGGATAACTGCTATCGCCACCTGTATAAAAGGTATGCGAGTTTCTAGCTTTCTAATTCTGATGCACCATGGTTTCTCCCTAGATGTTTAAGAGAAAACTCTATTAAAAGCACCAGTTAGTAAGTTTTTGCCTGTGTAACAGTTCTCATAAACAAAGCAACACAGAAAATATTCTTATCATTTCCATCAGACCACCAAAGGATCTTAATGTTATCTTTTATTAAAGATTTTCTAGTTTGTTAACTGATGTAACATTTACGTCAATCTGTTTAGCAGCTGCCACATCAAGCTGGCCCAAAGTTAATGCTACCAGCATGAGCATGATTACTTTAGGTGTTTACTTTCCCTCAGAAGAATCAATTTGTCATCTGATATTTATAAATTTGTCAGCTTTGTAAATTATATCAAACTGCCTAAGGTATCTTTCTTCCACACCCATTTAACAATATAAAAGCCTTACTAAGCTTAGAAGAACAGTTACTTATACAGATAAGCATTTGCTGAATTGGGAGGCACTTCCACAATTACAAAACTAGGTTGCGTCTGCAGAAGTATACGTGCAAACAGATTTTTTTCTGTAAATGCTGTCTGGTTCTTGGATTAATAATTATGTAATTCATGCAAGCAAACAGTGTTTGTGTTCCAAATTCCTGGGAATGTTTCAGACACAGTCTTCATACAGACAAAAGGGTAGTGCCAGTATAGAGGCAACTATCAAAACGCCCTCACATATCATACGCTAGAAAATTAAATGTAAGCATCTGTTCATTTATTTAGTGAAATGAGCTTCCAAATGGTAGGATTAGAGTACTGTGCTCATGCCTGCTTAAAGTTGGTGATGCTACAATCAAAAAATGTTAGAATTTCAATCTTTCCCTTTCTAAACCATCAACAAGACAGACAGAACTGAAAAATAAAAATCAAGCCAGAAGAGACTAAAATCAAATAATCTGTGAATCTGAAACCCCATTTTAAGCTACACAACTAACATAAATTTTGAACATATACACAGTCTGCACATTTGGCATTATTAAAATGCCACATTGAGGCAATACCTGTATTTCTCTCAGATCTTTGTCATGGAGATTCTGAAGTGGGTCAATGAAGTTTTGTTTCACTTCCATGTCTAAAGAGTCCTTGACCTCAGAAAGCTCCTTCATAGCTTCTCCCACATCTGCAAGTGCTGGTCCTGAAATAAAAGGTGTCCAGTTATCGCAAAATAACTTAGTTCCAAATCACTGTAGAATGAAACTGAGTCATGGAAATTTCAGTTAACATTTCATTTTAAGTCTCAAGTTCAGGAAAGAAACAGAGTATGACACATTGTGTGAAACAGCAACATGGATTTCACACTTCTGCAGCCCCCAGAGTCTATGCCTTGTAACACAGCTGAACTGGAGGATGCACACTGCATCAAGACAGCCTCCTCCACACCCCTTGCTGTCTGTTCATTCCTCACACTGGTGAAACAAACATGCTAGAACAGAATTACCTGTATTTGCTCCAGACCAGACTGCATACAAAACCAGCTCTAACGGAAGTCTAAGTCTCCCTGTTTGTATCAGTGAGACTGGTGACAGTATCAAATTAAAAAATTCTTAAAAATTCCACAGAATTTTTTGATGAAAGATTTTTTTGATGAAACTATTGACTTCATACACCTATTCAAGTTCATAAACGTCAGGAAGAATATCTGCCTTCTGAGATTTCATCCAAGATTAACTTGAGGGCCACAAAGATTGCCACTCTGCTTTACCTCCTCTCCATAAAAACAAAAGGAAGAAGCTCAAAAATATCCTCCTGGTTTGAGGTGTAGGTTGGTGGGAAAAAAATCCACTTTCAAAGAATAGAAAGCACCTGAAAATCTGAAAATATGAGAAATCAGAAGGAGCTTTGTGTCCCAAGCAGGGGATGCCAGCAATGCACTGCAAAACTAGAGAGCCTTCCAGGCCCGGGTGAAGAGTGACAGATAGCCACAATGGCTGCTATTAGTTAAGAATGTGAAAATAATTGCCATATTCTGTTGCATGCTACTGAAATCATTAGGGAATATGCAGCAATTTGCACAAACTAAAGTCTATTAGTTCTTCATTTTCCCTTTAAAAATGTGTTTGAAACTCAGCAAATGAGAGGCAACCAATTAAAAAAATAAATTCAGTAGTCTTTAGCACAAATCAACCTTCATGTGTCAAGCTAACTAGTAAATTATACAAAAAAACAAAGAAAGAACCTTTCTCACTGCAGATGTCTTTATGCCAGGAACACCATTTTATGAAGATTCAAACAGGAAATTGGATTTTTCACAGTCCTATTTGAGGGTCCTGTGTGTTACCATACAAAAATCTCCTCAGAGAAGCCCACACAAATATGACAGAAAGACAAAGGATCCTGTTGTGAATGTCATCTCTTTTAGTTAGACTTATATTGTTGAAGAACATACTGTTAAGTCTCAGTTTAACATTTTTAACTCAGGCAGCTGTAAACTGGGACTTGGAGGGAGGAATAGTTGACTAAGACAGGAGTATTCACTAGTGCCTTAAAATGTGGAAATTGGTCAGAAAAAAAAGTCATAGTCTATTAAAAACCTATTATCCTTTATTCCTTGCCCGCAATGAAGCCAGTAACATTTATTATAAGGGTTTCTGAAGACAAAAGGGTTTTATTGCACACATGCATACACAATAATACGATTTCTGAACATGTACATCTTTCATCCCAACACATCCCCAGTAATATAATCTATGACAGAGAGCCTAAACCTATATGGGTATGGGTCGAAATGGAAACAATCTGACTTTCACCTGCAAGAAAAATTCTCAACTCCAAATCTGCAAAAGATACTCAATAGGCCTAAACTGACCTTAAAGAAGTCAGATGAAGCAGAACTCTCATACTTCTTGCAGAAGTTCTTCCTTTTTAAGAGCACAACACTTTAATAATGAAAGTTGTATTACATTTTACTACTAATTTTATTGCATTATAATAGAAAGGGAAGCAATCAAGTTACCAAAGTTGCATTCTTCTCCAAGTTCTCGGCCAAATTTCAGCATTGCGTCTGCCAGCAGGGCTTCAGCCTGAGGGTAACCTGGTCCCTTTTCCTGGCCTCGAATTTTTGACATAGTGTTGATCATGCTGAGTTTAGCTCTGGAAGCTGAAGCAGGCAAGTGGCAGAGGTTACAAGCATGCAATAGTTTGACTACACAGACAAGAATACAATCTTTAAATTTATCTGAGCTACCCAAAATGTATTTGAAGAACATTATCTAAGTTTCAATTATTTTTAGAGCAAAGGAATGAAATGTTGTTGGTCACTGACTTTTTTCTTCTGCTGGTAGGCCAGAGAGAAGGCTGTGTCCTGAACTTTAAGTCAAAGTTTCCCTTGAAATTACCTGGACAGAAGAAGGCTCAGGAACACTCCCAAAATAGCATGTTTCATGTGCTACAACTCCAGCAGAAATATCTTGAGGCAGTTCCCAAAGCCTTAATCTTAACATCCTCAGGTACTAGATGGATAGCAGATTGAGCCAGCCTTCCTCTCAAGAAAAAGTCCAGACTAGGTACACTGACGATAAAACTGTGGTGCCCCACATTTTTTAAACATTTGAAATTTTTTCTGTTTTAGAATATTAAATAAAACCTATGTCCCCAAATGTGATGCCAAACAACCTTTGAAACACTTTTTGCTTTTTATGGGGATTTGGGGAAACTCTTACTTCAGTACAATTTTCAGCTGTACTTCAGCTTGTATTTTATTTCACACATACAAGTGCAGATCAGAAGAAATCACACAATTATCATGACTGATGAAAACAAAGACAGCAAACATAAAAGAACTAATTTGTTTGATGATGTGCTTTAGTGAATTTTTGCAACTACAGAATGTGAATGGCCTGCACAGAGTGAATTAATTTTGACTTCAAATTTTACCAGCTATATCCTACTGGCAGCAAAGCTGACTCAGTGGGTGTTTCTACCTACATTGCTGTGTATGCTACAAGAAGGCAGCTATGAATGCCTCTGCCTTCCTCCTTACAAAGGCCTGCCTTTGTTAGTTGCTCTTATGATTAGTATTTCTGTTTACAAAATATTAGGAGCTCACACTGTTCATGTGCTGATTTCATTGGTCAAAACTCAACTTTGCACACACTTCTGCAACAAAAGAAAACATTAGCAGAGTGGAGTCAACAGGTGTTTTGCTTTTAATTTATTGTTGAAAGTACCTGTCAAGAGATGGTTCTTGTTGCTGAATATATTTCTTTGTGTCATTGAAGTGTATGCACATAGACACAGAAACAAACACAGGAAATCAGGCAAGTGTCATAATACTTATTTTGCCTGAGAAGCAGCTATGAAAGGATAACATTTTTAACATATAGTAATTATGGTTTTGATAACTTTCTCACTACCCTTGAGCACCACCAGATCATGCTTTTCAGTATCTGAATCTCTTGATGCCTTCTGTTTCTACCCACTAGGAAATTACAGTCAGCAGACTGGCTGACTGTTCAGTATAAGAAATTGCATTTTAATGAAGTCTCTGGCCTTTAAAAATGGCATTGAAATGATGGTGGTAATAGGAAAATACAGAAGGACAAAAGAAACAAAGGCACAAACAAAATCAGTCAGGGGAATGAAGGCAGCAAGCTGAAATGAAACAGGAGCAAATGGGAGTATTTTCAGAAATAAAAGGAAAAATATGTATGAGGGAATATAAAAAATGAAGTGGCTATATTCTGGTAGGCAGGTAAGAGTAGAATGCAAAAGGTACAGGAAAGAATGACAGATGAAAGGACAATAAGGGAAGGGCAAGAAATAAATCATAAAGAGAAGAAAGGTAAGCATGAAAAATTCATGCTTCAATGAATCATCTAATCATTTAATAATGATTATATTAGAATCCTGATTTAGTAGGAAATCATTGAATACATCTACCAGTGGTCTCATTCCTGCTTTAAAGTTGATTCCAGTAACTTCAATGGGAGGAGAGGTAAGTTTGTGCTCAGTCAATCTCAAAATCCCATCCTGAGCCCTTTTGCAATTGGCATAAAACAATCTCAGATCAGGTGAGAGCTGAAAAGAGTCAGTCCCCCTTTCCTCTTACTCCACCTGTTACTCATTGCCTATCTGTGGAATGAATAACATGATCTTATTTGATATGCCGGAAAGTTAATCTTCCTCCTGCCTATTACAATTTTAATTTTCTTGCACATGCCACAAGCAGATGAAGGGATGTGTAGCTAGAGTATGGAAACTGCTCTTTCCTGCAGCACTGCAAATTTACATCAGCCTGAGGTGCCTGAAATCACATCCTTAGCTATTTCCCGAAATTTTGCTCTCTGCCATTGCTGTGAGCCTCCTTCATGATTCACAGCAATCATAATCACTTAGATGTGTCAGGAAGGCAGCCAGAGATGGGCTGAGCACCCAAAGCTTATTACTCAGTCTATACAATGTTGCACAACAGCAGCTTGACAGCAGTTAACAATTTTATCACTAGCCCCATAATGTTTGTCAATCGTATTGCTTTTCCTGCAGAGTGCTTGTTGATGATGAGCAATGAAGCTGGGGACTCAAGTCATAAATAGTATTTCATCTGTTGACATAGAAACTGTTCTAGTCATCATTATTTTCTCTCTAGCAGTTCTTGGAACTCGTAAATATTATTCCTCCTTTTTTTCAATCCACTGGCAGCATCATCAAATTATCCTCCTTTCCTCTATGGTCTAACATAAAAATATCACCAGTTAAGCTATACTAGCAACAGTCCTTCATCCTATCACACTGGAGTTAAAATATTTCACACTGGTTCAAATTTGTTTCCAGCTATTAGGAAACAAATTCCTCCCTATGAATGAGTGAATTTGCTCTGTACTTCCATGAAACTCTAAGATACTTATGGTAGGTAGAGGCCTCATTTTACCTTCATGCTACTTTTATACAAGCATAACTCTGTTGACGCTATCAGTGAAGCTAGCATTGACTTGTGCTAGTACCAAAGCCCTTACATTCCTAGATCACTATGGAAATCTTCAAGTTCTTGAATTTAATAGTTTACTTGATTTTAACAGCTCCAGATCACCCCTCCTTGTGAGGATCTTTTGGCAAGAAAGGAGCATGCAGCTCTCCATCAGCCCAATCACAAAACCTTCCTTTCATCTCCCCAATGAAACCAATCATTCATTTCTACTTTGAAGATTCAATTTAGTCATCTCTAACTACATCCATTTATCTGCCCTCTTCTCCAGTTCGGCATCAACACCTCTTTTCTACCCTCCTTTTTGTAGTAACTCTAATGAGGATGGGAAATCACTAGAGGACCAGGTGAAAGGTGTTGTTACATCTTTTCCTGTGCCCTTGAGGAAGTTGCTTCAGAACTTTGTCTTTCTTCCCACGGTCTGCAAGGACTGCCTGGTCCTTTTTCCTCACACAGGGTAAATGACTGGAACAGTAGAATAAAGAGATGTTTCATGCAGACACCCTCACGGTGCTTGATCGTGATCCCCACCTGTGGGGCTGATTGCCTGGCCTCGGCCCATCCCCATACCCAGGGAGGTGCCTGATGCCCAGGGCTGCTGCTGCTCCAGAGCCTCTGGGCTGCCCTGCTCCTGGCTGGAGCAGTGGGATGGGTCCCAACTTCCGTTCAGATCCCTGCAAGTAAACACACCTGATTTCTAGGCATAAGCTGCTCCCTCACCTAAAGCAAGACAACACAAAAGGAAAACAGACCTCTCAAAGCCAGTCTCCATTCCCCTGACAACCTAACACAGAAGCCTGTACTCATCTGTCTTTTACTTCACGGTAACTTCACCAATTCTGTCTCAACTTGCACCAGTGAGGATGAGAACTGTCATACTCTGTATTGGTGAGGAAGAGTATTTTCAAAAAGTACTGCAAGTACTGTGAGACTGTGAAATTACATTACCTGGATTGGGCTGAAGATACTCTATCGTCTTTGCCATTATTTCCACAACTGCCCTGCTGGTAACATCCACTTTCTAAAGGACAGAGAGTTAAACAAAAGGAAACATGAAAAAAAGATGTTAGACAAAAGGAAAATTTTTTTTCTCTCTTCTTTTTGTTCTTCTGAATTCTGTGAATTCTTCTTGTAATTTTATTTTTGTGACCCTGAGAGCAGCCCTGGTGCCAGAATGGTGATAATACCTGGAAAACTACCAAAGCATGAGTCCACCATTTCAGTTTATAGCAGATCCATTCTCAAGTGAGGCCATAAGTACAGAGTACCTGAGGATGTGCCAGAAATTTGATATGACTCATTGTACCGTGCTGATACTTTATGTCACCCTGGGAAGTGTCCACAATAGGGAAAACTTTCTGAAAGATTGTTCACTGAAAACTATTTGAAGAACTAGCCATCTTTGATCCTGTAATAACTGGCAAAATGAAGGGAAAGCAGATGTCAATCAAAAACCAATGTTAAAATGGGCTGTCTACTTTCAGAGTGAGGTCAGTGGGGTAAGGAAGTGGGGTAAGGAAGACTAGGTATCACTTAGTTTCCAACTTCAAGAAACCTATCAGCATGGATGCACTGACCATTTATTTCCCCTGTCTGAGTCCATGAAGAATTATTTTATATTTAGGAATTTAAAATACTTAGAACTGAAGAGCATTACTTTTTTCTACCGTAACAGGAATTCTTGTTTTCTTAAGAAGTACTATGCATCAGCTTTCTAAGCTGCATATAGCAAATTAAGCAACTACTCTCCTTCTCAGAATCAGGCCTCAAAGAAAAAATGCTGCTTTGGCAGATTTGGAGATCCCCATAACCTGTCCTGTACCCTGCATTTATGAAGACACATTGCATTTCTCTGCAGGGTAGCTTGTGTCCCACAGGGTGAACTCCTCTACTGTAATGGCAAGTTCCTATTTTAAAAAAGAACACCTGAGGTGGGTTGGTTGCAGCAAGCTGTGACTGATGTCTTTACTGTTTCCTGTTGCCACAGCCATCTGCCAGGTCTTGCTCTATGCTTTACACAAAGAAGCAGAAGAGGTCTGCCAGCCCTGGGTGAGTAAGCAGCTGAACTGCCTGACGGGGACAGCAGAAATAGCTAGAAGGCTGCAGAGGAGAGTCAGGGGTGGGGGAAGAGAAGGCCACAGATAGGCAGAAGGAGCACGTCCACTGCTTGCAGAAAAGGACCAGGGGACACGGGGCCAGGCAGGGAGTGTGGAGGCAACTGATGAGTTTACTCCATTCTCTTCTCAACAATCAGTGCTCTTATCTCCTGGACTGCCAACCCATGCTGCCCACAAGCACTATGTGGGACTCACCCCTGGCTGTTGCAATGTCCTGTTTTCCACTCGAAACCTTGCATCACTTTTCTGAATCTGTTAACATTTTCCAGTTTTGACAGCAGTGCCTATACTCGCAGCACATTCAAAGGGAAGCTTGGTGGAAGGGAAGAAACCAACTCTGCAGTACTTTTGCTCTAAGAAGTACAAAGGATATGCTTTTCTTCTTTATTTTCATCCAAGGTTTTTTTCCCCATCTCACCATACAAATGTACAGGTAAATAGCTTCTGTTTCTCTTGATCAGAGTTATGTATCAGATACATACCCTATAAATCACCTAGCAGTAGCTTGTGCTACAAGATTTGATAGTACCTTTCAAAGTTGATGCCAGAAAAAACCCTGCCCCTACTGATCCTTCCAACTGAAATATTATGACCACCACACACAGCTGTGGCTCCCCCCCCCCCAGTAACAGGCAGAGCTACCACTGCCTGCCTCACCAACCAGTCTCCACCAAAGGCACTTTGCCGTGGAGGCTGCCTAACAGGATGTCTAAACCTATGAATGAATATCCCAGTGCCACTGTCAACCCCCTCTGGCAGACAGCTTTTGCTTCTCTTGACTGATGCTCAAGGTGCTGAGAATGACAGGCATCCTTTGCCATTGAAACTACCACCTTGTAGACAGACTCTCTGTTTTCAGAGATCCTCTACAACGGCTTAACTGAAACTAATTTGTAGCTGACAACAGCCTCAATCTCTGAAAGAAATACTGGCATTATAAAGAGGGCCATATATTACATATGCCTTGGTTAGAAAACAAAAAGAAGTAAGAAGCAGAAAGCTCAGTCCTGCTAAATAAAAGTTAAGTCTTTCAGAATTATTCAAGTGATTGAAATTCCTGTCCTAGAAAGGAAAAATGAATGGTAATAATGAATAGACACATCTGTATTTAGACTTACCCTTTCCATTTCTTTGAAGTCATCATCTAGCTTGGTTCCTTCCGCACCTCCTACTTTTTCACTCACTTTCTGCAATAAAAAAAAAGAACAATAAACAGATTCAGCAATAACTGAAAAATCTAGCCACCGTGTTTTCCTGGGGAAATGTTTTTTTTCCCCTAAATTGGTACAACAGTCAGACATAATATTC
This sequence comes from Elanus axillaris, assembly GCA_026212715.1. NCBI lineage: Eukaryota > Metazoa > Chordata > Aves > Accipitriformes > Accipitridae > Elanus > Elanus axillaris. The sequence continues at coordinate 47,272,575 of JANZLQ010000079.1, forward strand.
TTTATGAAAAACTTACTTCAAACACACTTCAACTTAAGTTAAACAATCAGAAAATAACATATTACTGCTTAACTCTCAGAGACTCAGTCTTCTGATGATGTCAGAAGTACATACTATCATGTCTTTGCCAAGATCACACCTCTATTACTCTGTTGAATGAATATCTGTATCTTGGACCTTATCAAGCAATTAATCAACAATGACAGATCTGTATTCAACAAACAGAAATATCCATAGTTGTGTGTGCTGATGAATAAGGAGGTGACTTGATAGAAAGCAGTGGGGAAAGAATTAAGGCACTAAAAAATTTCTCATCAGAGCTGAAAAATTACCCCAGCTGCTTTGTCCAGTCTGTATCAATGAAACACCATGGGTAATTATAATGCCTAAGCACAGAGCAAGAAGAAGCTCCCAAGGCCTGACTCCAGCTACCCAGAAGGCAACAAGCATCCACACATGCCAGAGAACACTCAGAAACTTACTGACTCAAGCCACAGCCAGACCTTTACCATCAAAACCCAAGTTTATAAATAAAAGTGATAGATACAAACCCCCTACATTCACACCATGCAAGAGCTTTGAGGCTCACATGAGTCATATATAAAATATCCAGCTGACACATCTGTTAGAAAGAATGAAGGGGAACTTTGGTGTCACGCCTCTAGCAAATACTCCATTATTTTATAAAATACTCAGTTTGAAAACTAATTAAAAAATTATTTTGTGCTACCATTTCACTTCCCTGATTCAAAGGAACACACTGAACTGAGTTTCCCTCTACTGTCAGTAAAAGTGACAGTAACAGATTTGAATGGTAACTGCTATGCAGCACCATTCAAAATGGATTTTAGCAATTGTATTGTCAGTCACAAAGTGTTTTAGTGGTGTAATTCCACAACTAAGTCAGGTGCATATGATCCAGCGAATGCACTAATCTTTCACTTGGCTGGTATTTGTCCTAAGAAATTCATCAGACATATGACTTTCTGTTTTCTATCCATTTTTAGCTCTTTGTTCTGAACACGATTTAATACTAGAAACATTCCTAGGTGCCTCTGAATTATATTTAGAGTGTTTTAACTAAGTATAACTACTGATTTCAGTGAAGTCACTCCTGCAATAAACAAGGAGTAATGAAAGCAAAACTGCATTTTTTCCCTCCTGGTTTCAACCACTGTGTTAACTCTTCTATTGCCTACTTTTACTATAAAGGAGGAAGACCCACAGTCAACCACTCACGTGCTGTTAATAAAATCCAGACATTGGATTAATTTCAAATTCACTACAGTTCAATCCAACAAAGCTGCAAGTGCAGCATGGCCAAATACTTACTAATGCAGGCTATAATTATCTGTGCAATAAGAAATGGCTGTCAGCTCTGTTTGTTTTCTGTCAGCTCCTTGCAAATTAGTTCCCAAAATGGTGCATTAATGAGCCATCAATACTATGAAACATCCTGAAAATAAAAAAGACCTTTATTTATCCCTTCTTTCGTATACAGAAGAGATGTCCAAATCCACGCCGACACTCTCTTGTCATTAATCTGAATGCAGATCAGTTTGTGTGGTCTGTATAACTGAACTTGTGCCTTACAGAGATTAGTGAAATGCCACAAAAAATTCAGATTTCGACTCGGTGCTGTTAGGAACAATTCTGCAGTAGACAAGGGATAGATTTAATGTCCTAAAAGGTGCTATTCATTTGCAGTTTCTGTGAAAAATGCTAACAGAGGAAGCGTAAAATACCAGAAGCTTTCTTCACCAATCCATGAATGAATCTTCTGCAAATAGACCTCCTACTACAAATGATACAGCAAAATCTGCACACGACTCTCTACCACAAAGATTCCAGGTCCCTGAAAACAACAGTGTGCAAATATGCTTGTACTTAAATATTCAAAACCGATTTTGAATAACTGAAGATCAACTCTAAGGATAAAAAAGTACCCAAAGGTAATTAATGTTCCAGCCCTTTTTAGCTGTAGCTTTACTTCTCATCATTTTGATATATTTTCATAGTTGATAAGGATTTGCAAAGACATGGCATATCATCCCCATAGATGCCCTAAAGATTCCATCTCACATCTACAAACCATAGCAATTACTCCTTCCTCCATATTCATCATTACTCTAGCTGAGGAATGTATGACACTCTTCATAGTGCAGCTCTGTAGTCTGCTGGAGTGGTCACTGCCAAGTCAAAAAGGCAGGTCATTTCTCTCTCCTAAACATGCTTCCACTCCCATCTTGTTAATATTAGCCTCACATCATAAGTCACTCATTTAAGGTGACTAACGAAACTATGTACCAAACAGAAAATTAATTTGTAAAGCTCTGGGTCAAGTACTGTTACAGACAACAGAGGTGAGTCAAATGAGAGACATGAAAACTTCAGCCCTTCTGGAGCTGGGTGACTCTTCTTTCAAGGTAGTTACATCATAGGCCCTCAAGAAGTACCTTCACCTCCATTATCCAGACAAAAATCTGGTTTGGGGAAGCACTGACAGACCACAGGGAAAGAGCAGCTGAAAAAAAAATCCCACCTGAAAATTTAAATAGTGGGCTTTTTTCCTCAAGGCCACAGCCACTCAGCAGTCAAAGATAAGAACTCAAATTAAGGACTCAAATTTAAGAAAAAAATAATTAAAAAATTAAACCCTCAAAAGTTCTTTCCCCTTAGGGCAAAATGGGGAAATCTACTCAGAAGAGGCTATTAAGCTTCCTTTGCAAGGCCATAATCTAAAGTGGTCAGGTGGGAGTACTGGGCCTGAAAAAGGCAGCCTAAGCACTTGCAACAGAGCCCAGACCTGTGTCATCACAGTATTGACTAAATTTAGAGATATTCTTCAGCCCATTTATATTCATCCTCCAAATCAACCATTATAAGGCTACTGCTCCACCATGCTCTAAAATTGCCAGATTTGATTATCGTAGGTCATGAAACTATGCTAGCTAGATCAGCTGAGGAACTGCTCTCATGCTAAAGATTTAGAAGCAGTGAGAAACTTCAGCAGCTAACAGCTACAGCCAGCCAGAAAACAAAAGACTCCTTTGCCATGTCATTTGAGTCAAGGTTTCAACATCTGAGTTCTTGCTTTACAAAAGAATGAAAATTAGTCCCTTTAAGTTGTCTTTCAAAACAGTTACACTTAGGCTCCTCCTAGTCCAGTCCAGTCCAGAATTAAAACCTAATCTGATACCACAGCCAACTTTATTTAGTTATTTTGTGATCATGCCTTCTCTTTCAAATGTTGATTACCTATTCCATCTTGCTTCCCAAAAGCCTTACAATAAAATTATCATTAAAATATCAATATATTTTCATGAAAAATAACAGAGTCAACATACAAATATTTTCTGGGTGGGGGAAAAAATGTCATGAAAACATTTTTGTGTATTAAAAAATATACAGACCTTTTCTACACCTAAAAGATGTCATGTTTTACAGCTGGGATCTCCATTTTATATGACTGAAAATAAGTGCTATGTGCCTTAGAGCAAATTCCAATTCAATCCCACTTCCACTCAGGTAGAATATTAACATCTGCTGGTCAGAATGGTTTCAGTAGGGACAACTAAAGTGGCATGAATCCTACACTTAGGGAAAAAATAGACTTGTATTTTTCCTGGCAGATAATATTAAAAAGGCAGGGTTTTGGTAATATAAGCCATAGTGGCAGGAGTGTGGTTTGGTAGATGGATTTCATGTGAAACAACAAAACTTACTAGGTCTTAGTTAGGGAGCCACTTGTTTCATTTTTCATACAGTTGTGCAACTGACCTTTTTTCTGTATTGCTGTGTCATGATGCAGCATGTCACGCAGGACAAAAAAATGCTTGTGCAGTCACTATGAATATGCTGAAAATTCCAGTTGCCTTTTATAGAATACACTGATGATCACTTGTACAATATCCCATACAGCGTCCTCTAATGATAATGTGAATCTGATGCTCTCGTCTCTCACTACTCACAAGACATTAACGTAAACCAAATGCACATTAGATAGCTATTCCATGAGAATTACATTCTTCAGTACTGACACCACATTGTATTAGAGTGCTTTCTGAACAATTCACACTTCAACCAACTGCTACCAGAAAGGCTTGCACAAGTATGATATGCCACTACCCAAACTTGAAAATGCAGCAAGATCAGCATTAAGCTACAATAATAGCCACCTGAGTCTGCAGCTCTATTCATTTAATGAAATACTAGTTTGGCAGCATGTACAGAAGGCAGCTTTTTTTCTATACAGAACTAGAAAACCAGCTTTGAATAGATCACCAACACAATACACCGCCTTTGCCTGTGATGCAAATTGAATGCCCTGTTTGCAAAGCAGTCACACCACAATAAGACTGAAAAATTTAACAGTCTCTTTATGGCATGCATTCATAGCTCCAAATATGGAGCACAGCAACATTTTTACTCAAAGCACACAGCAAACTCTGATCTACTTCTTTATACCTTTTATCATTACTGCCATCCTAGACTAGTTTTCCCATCTGGTTATTTTGGAGATTGTCCTTCCACAACGTTTCTCATCTACCACACAGTTCAGTTTCCATAGCATAACTCCTCTATCCCTAAAAGGAAGGCTGTTGACACTAAGTCCTGTCAAAATGCCACACAGTGGAAGGTGGTAGGAAAACAAAAATTATTAATATGAAATCTATAGGAAACAGCAATGAATGGACCTTACAAATTAATGATGGAGAAAAATAATGCTCCTGTAGTTCATGCTTTTTAAATGCAAGTCACCCTGTTGATTTCTTATTCCTGATTGCTTAGTATCTGTTCCACTTCCATGCATCTTCCTCACAATTTTTGGCTTTTTGACTTTTGCTTGTCACTGTAAGGGTTCGTGTTCTGGAAGCACAGCAACAGAATTATCTTCAGGTTTGTTAAAGATTTTCAAACAGGCTCTGAAATGCTGTGATGCTTTGTTAGCTTTGCAAACACAAGGAAGACATAGCTGACTTGCAAAAGAAAGTAGTGAGAAATACACATTTTAATGAGAAGTCTGTGTACACATGGTGAAGGTTTGCCAACAATGTAGGCTTTTCAGAAGGAGAAAATGTTTTTAAAATAACATTTATAAAAAGCACAGTGTCTATTCAAGAATTTTTTTTATTATCTCTGTCACTTCACATGCTAAAGTAAGACAAAACTGCCTATTGCAGGCTAATTTTTCTGTCTGTTTGATCCTGCACAGTTTGGCATTTATGGTATCAGAATTTGCTACCACAGAAAACATGGGACATCTGCAATTCAGATTTATAGTCATGGCCCTGGTTCTCTGCAGATAATGAAGCATATTTCTTGTGGCAAATCACACTTGTGGCAAATCACACTCTTGGCAACAACAGTAAGCAAGAGAGGAGATTTTCTGCTGATTTCAGATAAATTAGAACATGGACTAAAAGAAAAACCCACCTCAAAAGCATATGTAAATTAGCTGTATGTTAGACTCCTCCTTCTCCAACTGATAACAAAATATAAAAGAAAAGAAGGACTTTTTCCAGATTAATCTGGACATAGCTTATGTTCAGAAACATTAAGAGGCTGTAGAAAATACCAGTGTTGGTTCACAGCACCTTATCCTGTACCGGAAAGGAATTAAAATCTGATTTTAACTGAGGTGCAGTAATCTTGCTCAAGCTTTTCCAGAAGAGCCATCTAGATGAGGAAAGTCCTGATTTACAAGCCAAATGATCCAATATCATTAGTTTTGGAAAGCTTCAGGAAATTCAACAGATGTGATAAATCTCACCAGAAGCCGGAAGTGTCTGATTAGCCTTACACTTACATTGCACTCATTGTTAGACAAACTGAGCAAAACTCACACTTTCATTAAACACAAAAGATTTCACAAGACAGGAAAGCTTATAACCCTCTCCCTTGCATTTCAAATTCTTTGAATTTTTTTTCTATTTTTCTTTTAATTTGTAAACACCTTGTGCAAAATAGGGACTGCCAATAGGACAGGGCACAAGAATGTAGAATAAGCCACTTCAGTAGTAAAATGAATATAGGATCCCAACTTAACACACATTTGGGATACAGTTATGCTCATTTACATTTCATTATTAAATTTCTCTTCGTCAGCTGGGAGAGCTAAAAGGGCAGTCTGCAATGCCAGCTGGAGGTCATCAGCAGAAGATCCTTCCCTTGCAGAACTGAGGAACACAGTGAGTCCACTGCTATCACAGAAGCTATAAGGGAACACGGAGACAGTGTGAAAGACAAAAGGGAAAAAATGGGAGATCCATGTATCTCCAGGGAACTTCACTGTTTATCTCCTGTTTGCACTGAGAGTTTGATTATGCCATTGAAGCTTTGCTTTCTCCCTGGCAAAATGAAGAAATGCACTTGCCTACCACATAGGGAAATTGTGAGCAACAATTTACACCTGCTACTGCTTGCCATCAGGAGCATACCTAACAGAAATGTTTGTGATGTAGTTAAGGTAAGTATCTGCCAGGCAAGCCTGAGATTGTCTTTTCCTTCTTCCTCTGTCACTCAGCAAATATATTTAATCAGACAATAATATACTCCTTCCCCTGATAGCACTGAAATAACTTTCTCCCTGCTAGAAATCTTTGTTCACTGGCCTGTTCCACCACAACACCACACCAGCCACAGGCTAGGCGGGTTTATTCTCCCTTAAAAACTCCCTTGACTCTGATGTTGGATGCAGAATGTCAACAATAAAGTGCATGATTCAAAGATCAGGAAGTGAACTGAATTTTGGAAACTCAAGAAGAAAACAGAAGGCCATGATTGGGCTCTAAAAGGCTTGCCTTCATCTCTGACAAAATATTTTCTAAGTACCCTTTATATATATACAAGAGCTTTGCCTTGCTAGTCCTCACAGCTGCTAGTAGTAGGGCCCACAGCCCTGTTCAGAGCCCCATTAACAGTCTGAAGGCAGGTCAGAAAGCCAGGGAAACTGGCTATAGATGTGACATACGTAAGACACAGGAACTAGCAATGCTAAAGAAAAGCCATTGGTAAAGCTTATCAAGTCATGAAGGAAATTGTTCATGGGATAGGATCTCCAGTAATGCCAGCCAGTGATAGTCTGGAGCAAAAGCAAATTAGCGCAGTGGAACTATTTCTCCCCAGAAGTATAAAAAGAGATCAGGGTCCCAACCTCGAGCATTGTTGCAGTGCAAGAAATACGCACTGTGAACCTGTCCTGCATTCTTACTCTCCTCATTTAGATTCAATCCCTGATTTGCCTTTTTTTTTTTTTTTTTAATTTTCAGCTAAACCTGTCAAAGAGGAGGGAAGAGGGTGTCTGAATCAACCCTTTCTTCAACCAGTCTGATGTAGCATTTTGCTTGCTGACTACTAGCAAGGACCACACTGCAGAATTCCTGCAACTCCAGCATCACAGGGGGAGTGATTCACATTCAGCACTAGCACACAATACGAAAGAAAGCCGCAAGCTTCTGCACTGACAGGAGTTACTGCAGAGCCTCTGCTGCAATGCTGCTGCATTATATTGGAGGCTGTCCACTGGTAAGTGAAATAAAGTAGGGTGAGAGCAAGGGAAGTACTGCTGAGGAAGTGCTGGTGTAGTAGTGCCCTGTGCTGTATCTCTGTATGGAAAGTCCCTGCACAGAGGCACCCACCATGACAAATGAGGAAGTACTACTCTAGGGCAGACAAAAATTCAAATCAGTATTACACATTCCAGTGACAGAGATGCACTGATAGCTGAGACACCACAGTGCATCCACAATAACCAAGAGAATCCATTTCATATGTTTAAACTTATTACTGAAGTTTCGCACTGTTCACCCAACACACACTTTAGGAGGTCAGTTCTCTGCAAACTTAAGTTCAGCCAGAAATATGGTCACAACCCCAGCACCTCTGCAGTTTAGAGTGACCTCAGGAGCTGGCAAAGAGAGGCTGGCAAAAGTTCAAAAGCTGCCAGAGAGCTGAGGACAGTCAGAACACTGTGTGCTTTTCTAACACGCTCTGTCCCCAGCAGGCCACCAGTATGAGAAACAGAGAAGAAATTGGAATTAAAAAGGTGGTTGTATTAGCTAGAAGATGTGCCAATCTCTGCTTTTTTTTTTTTCAGCACAAAAAAGGAGCAGAGAATCTATTCCTGTATGTTACCTACTCCCACATAGTATTTCTACCTGTGATGACAACAGTACCCTGACCCAGTCCCTTTAGTGGACCTGTGGGCAATAAAATGCTCAGAAATTTTTTTAGGCCTGTGCAGGCAGATCTGGATTCAGACCCACAATTCTTATGAGTTCTCCACACAGCAGGAGTGGGAGCCCTGCCCTACACTGCACCGCCACAGAGAAAAAGGACATCTGTGCTCTATTTCCCAGAGTGCCAAAACAATTGGTAGCTACCTGAGTGTTTCTTCAATGTAAGTGGCTCACACAGCTGCGTGGTGATATGGAAACTCTGAGAGGGGGGCAAAACTAATACAAGAATAATAACAGTTTTGCGGGTTCTTGGATCTCTTGCCTTCTTGCACAGCACCAGCTTTCTCACCTGGACTGCTATCCGCTGCTCCTGACCTATCATGCTCTGTTACCATAGATTAAATAATGGTTTTGTATTTTAGAAGGAGAGTGTAAACCATCAAATTACACATTCACTCAAACTTTCATACTTCTCGCATTCTCAAAGAAGGAATTTTAGGAATTTTTAAGGGGAAGATGCTTCCCCTGGGTAGACAGAATTGCAGCTTTAAATTTTGTTGCTGCACTTTCAGGCAGGTGAGCTATGGATCTTAAAACCATATACAGAGGTGTATGACAGTACACAGAGCAGAAAAAGCGGACAAGAGCTTGTATCCATCCAGCTAGCATCCTAATCTGGAGCCCAGGTGCAGCATGCTTATGCATCACAGAATCACAGAATGGTTTGGGTTGGAAGGGACCTTAAAGATCATCTATTTCCAACCCTCCTGCCATGGGCAGGGACACCTTCCACTAGACCAGGTTGCTCAAAGCCTCATCCAACCTGGCCTTGAACACTTCCAGGGATGGGGCATCCACAACCTCTCTGGGCAACCTGTTCCAGTGTCCCACCACCCTCACAGGGAAGAACTTCTTCCTAACATCTAATCTAAATCTACCCTCTTTCAGTTTAAAAATCGTGATCGATCTTATTTCAACTACATAAATTAACACAGGCTTGCTCCATCCACATAGCTTCCAAGTTCAACAGAAATGAGTATCTCTTCCTTCCCACTGCTTCATTTGGCACATGCATACCTCACCACACAGCAGACCCAATCTGGGTGCAGGTGACAGGTGGCTTAAACTGTCCCATGGTTTCTCAAACCACATCACCAGACTGCTTGCACTCACCTACTCCATTTCAGCACAAAACTGTTTCCTGCAGTGGTGGTTTAAGCTGCCAGCTGGGAGGCAGAGTTCACATTCACTCCTCATGAAGAATAACATTTAGGCTTGGTTACTGATCCAGCTAACTTACGTGCACTAAATGTCAACTTTGAAAAACACTACAGTATTTCACATGCAGACATAGCAGTTGAGGAGTGCTAGGGCACAGTTTATACCTTGCTAAGATCTCCACAAAACATGGAGTCCAAATATCTGATCAGCATTATGCAAGCAGTGACACAATGATGTACTGTTGATTGGTAAAGCAGACTCAAATATACATGACTTTGTTATGCAAATCAACTACTCATTTTTTCAGAGTATTAAACCTTTGGAGATGTTGTAATTTCTTTCTCTAAGTACGGGAATGAATTAAAGTTTAGCAGAAATAAATATGATATACTCAGGCCAAAGAAAAAAAAAAGTAAAATAAGAGCATGAGAAATTTGCAGCAATTAAATCCCATTTAAGGCATGTAATTCTACATAACGTACATCAGTCTATATGTCTTCTGCTGGGTGAAAGTCAGCCTAGTCCTTAACATCTGGAAATGTGAGAATGCCAGCAACATTCAGAAGCTGCTAGAGGCCAAGAGAACAAAACATGGCTTAAATATGATTCATCGATTTAACAGCTGTACAAACTGTGCTATTGTGAACTCATCCCTACTACATTTGAAAGTGCATTTGCTGGAATCTGTCAGTGAATTGTTATCTGCCAAAGACAAGGTGTTTAAGGGAGTTTGTGAGGAAAACCATGTCTATAAGCTGTTGCTGGTTCTGATGTACATTTTATTTCTGGTGTTCCTATTGCCACAATGTCTAAGAGGTTGCAGTCTGAACAGCACAACAAATTGCCCGTCCAAACTATTTGTATATCTTCTTACACTGTTGGCAGTGTTGATAGTTTATTCACTACATACAGAGCAACTCAAAGCCATCTACCACTTTCAGTCTGACAGCAGCACATTCAGAAATTGTTGAGACCTGCTTTAAGCTTTAACATTTTTACTCAAGCACTACATACATTAAGCTGAATGCTCCTTCCTTAAATTCATGTCCTGTGTCTCACAGTCGCTGTATAAGAGCAGAGTGTGCCACAGCACTGGCCTGTTACCAGGGGCAGGAGAGCACTACAGTACAACAGTAATGCTCAGACAAGCTCTGGCTATTTCTGGCGTGACACCCTTGATCGATTGATTGAAATTCTGGTGTGCCTTTTTGCACTTCTGAGATGTACGCAAATGAAAAAGATGAGAAAGGGGACTGCATGTGTTAGGACTGGATGAAACATATCCAGATATAAGAAAAAAATGAGGGACAACACCACTTAGCCTGACTGGGTACTGTGTATGAACATGCTGCACAGCACAATGACCAGGACTAGATGCAGCTTTGCTTCTGCAGCTGTAGCAAGGTTAGCAAAGGGATTCTGCCAAAGTCCCTGGTGGGGAGTAGGAGCAGCCCCTTCCTACCAAAATGAATGCATAACCAGAGCCCTAGGGGATTAACATTTAAATTTGAAGATGATAATTTTCCTCCTTTCACCAATGTATCAGCTACCAGTGACAAAGGACATTTTAAAATGTAAGGAAACAAAACCTGCATAAACAAGAGACCCAAGATTCAGCCCTGACCTAAACACCAGCAGTTCACCAGCAGCACCCCTGAGGTCCAGGTAGTTACATAAACATACCTGCATTAAGCAAAAGCAGAGCTGAGCCTGGTGCTCTCTGATACTTACTTGGAAATTCTAAGAGGTACCAAAGAAATAAGAAAAATGACTACAAAATCCCCCTGGAAACAAATTATACTATTAGCAATGATCCTACTATCTGGCTCATGACCACTGCCAGGACTAGTCATAATACAACATGGATCAACACAATAAACTCTGCTTTACATGCAGTAATAGTAGGTATTTATGGTTCTAACTGGTATTCAACGTATTGATGCTCTACGAAGACTCCTGAGACAAACAGCAATGGAAAACCTTTTGCTAGGTTTTTACCTAATTTACAAAGTAGTGTCTTACTACCAGGAGTGATACAGAGATTTCTGAGAGATAACAATGAAATAGGCATTCTTTGCTAATGTTACCTCACAATTTGTTTGAATGACGGAATCCAGATGAAAATATAGTAAAAGAGAATGTTGGGCCTGGTAAAAGGATGTGTGGCCAGCTCAAAAACTGTAAGTATTTACACCTTTGACTATCTCCAGATATTTACATTCTTTAAAGGTCTTTCACAGTCTTTTACAGCAGCTGAAGCTCTGAGCTATTGAGGATGAAATTACATACATACCTGAAGTTTCTCAGAAAAGAAAAGAGAAATGTTCTTAAAGTGGAAAGTCAGTTGCTGCTTTTTGCCAGTTTATATCCCCACAGTAATTATAACATCATATGAGAGTAAACTATTGCAATTAATAAGTTCAATTTTATAAAGCTATTAGATTCCATTAACTGTTCCTAAAAATATTATGAAATCTTCATGAACTGGCTGTGCAGGCTCATTTACAACCCTTGAAATTTAAAAACATATCAGCAAGATGCAGAAGTGGAACTGCTTACATTTCTTGCTTCATACAAAGATATGAAAAGTGACAGCAGATTCTTTTCTAAATTGCCTTCTGAGAGCTAATCCATTGTTACCTCCTTCCTGCCCTTAGTGTCTGGAAGTCCTCTGCCAGTCTACTATCCATAATGAAAGTATTTTCATACTGCATTAGCCCATGCAGAAAACTAAACAGGCAAGGTAGATTCCAATGTGCATGTGCACATATGTGTGGACTACTTTCAGAGATAAACTACATCTGAAAAATACTGAAGCCTCCATGAAAAATGACTTTATCAACACTGACATTTCATCCTTCCTAAATCACACCAGAGACACGTCCCATCTGAAAGAAGGGCCATCACCCTTTAGACAGTGCACTACAAAATAATACCATATGTACATATAGGGAGTAATATTCACAGCTCCGAGTGCAGAAATGTATGCATGGTAATATATTACTTGGTACTAAAACCCCATCTGATTCTTTCAGCATCTTAATGCAGGTGAAGGGCCATTGTAAGAGTGCCTTTCTAGAAAGACAGCTGCATATTCGTGTCAAGTACAGTTATACAGCAATAGTTTAAACCAGTCTCATGCCATTTAGAGAGACCATATCTGTCATTGACAGACTAGGAAAGGCAGCCCTTGTGGCCCACTCCCACAGACCCTGCCTGCCTGCACATCCACAGCCATCTCACTGACACCTATTTTCTCTGGACTGAATCTATTTTGCAGTACATAGCTGACATAAGGCAGGCTATACAGTCCTTGCCACATGCACAGGGACTTTCCAGCCTCTGTAAAACACATGGAGATTACTGCTTGCTACCTGCAAAAGAGTACTACCTGGCAGGAGACAGGGGATGTGAAAAGAGCAGGAAAGCAAACTGTAGAGGAGATAAAATCTTCTGTTGGTGTAACATACAAAAATTGGCTTCCATTTTACAACACAAGGAATCCTAACAGATGCTCTATGCTGCCCCTGTCAGAGAAAAACCCATCTCCTCTTCTTTCATCTGTTTTCTTAAAAACGTTTATATTATGTTGCCATGAGCTGATCTGTTTTGTGCCAGGTTCTATCCCAGAGGTACCACATTTCATCAAAAGGTATCCATGTACTTTACAGAATGAGATGTAAGGGACATGTAAAATAAAGCTTTTTAAATGCGTAGGATTTCTCTTCCATTTGAAATAACCTAACAGAAAATGTTTTTAAAGACAGTCACCTTACACCACAGGAGAAAATAACACTTTTTATTCCCTCCCTTCTCCCCATATTTCCTATACTGGCAAGTACTAAAATTTGTCTTGAATTTTCGGATGTAAATGTCTTGCACTCTGCATGGGATGTTAAAGCATCTACGATCCTTCTTCATGTTAATCTGCTAATTAAATTTAGTAGAACATTTATATTCAATATGACATTTACACAGTTATTCTGTGGTGGTGTAAAAGCAAAAAAATAACAAAAAAATGCAGACCAGGTGAGATTTTCGAATATCTAAATTCAAACATCACAACCACAAACAAAAATAGAGCAGTAGCCTCTTGATGTAATTAGTTAATGAGCCTAATTAGCTTAATTACCCATGTGGTCAGAGTTACTATCCATTGTGCAGACAGCTATGCCACTAACATGTTCATTATACCCAAGCAGTTTTATCTTGGGGGGCTAGGAGGCAGAATAAGTTGGAGTCTGTATTCTTCCACAGCCTGTAGTTGGTTGTAAAAGAAAGACAGAGATAGAAATGCTACTAAATACTTAACTGCCTTACTCTGCCTTGGAAGCTGCTCAGCAGTATACTCAGTCTGAGGTAAAAGTAATTCTTGAGAAATCCTAAAACTTTTACACTGTTGTTTCTTCCTTTAAAATCCTGTGTTTGAATTAGTTTCCAAAGGCAACATACAAGCAGAAATTATACACAGAGGTGGTCAGCTTGAAATGTTTAAATATTCTTTGCTAGTCATGAGCTGTCTTAATGCACCTTCCAGCCCAGAGAAGATCCTACACTGGCCTGCACAAAATATTCAGTAACATGCAGAAGCTCCTGGCATTCATCACAGTACCACCTACAGGTAACTGAGACTCTGAGGAGCACAGATTTTTCATTGTTACCTGCTTATGATGGTGGCTTACATTCACGTAGTTTTAGAAATACTATAAACTCATCTATCCTCACAGACTTCTAGAAAGCCAGCAAACAAGGAAACCCTGTATTACAACTGCTACTGTACCCCCTACAGACAGCTTCAGACACCACTTCTGCTCATATGTGGGTGGGTCTCTGTTATGCCACTGGCTTTACAGCTTTTTTCCAGTGAGGTATCTCATTGACTGAGCATGACTTATGCCAAGTCATTTAAACACCTGTGATCAGATTTCAGGATACATACATTCTTCCCTACAGCACATCAGTAGAAGGGTGGATTAATTAGCTAGGATCCCAGTTTCCACCATGTCTTGGAGTTCGAATGTTTGCAAAGTACAAATTTTCTTAGAGGAAAAGTAGCAAAACTTGCTTTTAGGCAACCATGCTGTAGCTTCCAGAGCTGACCTTTTACCACAGAGATGGGCAGAAAAATTCCCAGTGACTTACTTCACTGATACAGGATCAAGCAAACCAGCAGAAGTGATGGCACTTTAAACATTTCACCTGCTCACTGGATGAGGGAAATGCTGTGGATGTGGTTTACCTGGACATTAGTAAAGCCTCTGACACCATTTCCTGCAGCGCTCTCCTGGAGAAACTGGCTACTCGTGCCTTGGATGAGTGTACTCACAACAGGGTAAAAAAACTGGCTGGGTGGCTGGGCCCAAAGAGTTGCGGTGAATCAAGTTAAATCCAGTGGGCGGCCG
>JANZLQ010000079.1:47297557-47337134 GCA_026212715.1 Elanus axillaris
CGGCCGCCCACTGGATTTAACTTGATTCACCGCAACTCTTTGGGCCCAGCCACCCAGCCAGTTTTTTTACCCTGTTGAGAGTACACTCATCCAAGCCACAATGACCATCTCATTTCTTTTTTCTCTGCCTGTAGCTTTGTTTATGGACTACAACACTGTTGTTAGGACTCTGAAATTTCTGTAAGCTAAGAACTGTTTGACTAACTAAACAGTAAAAACATCAGTATATATAAAGTAGATATAGTAAAGTACTGATTTTGTACATTCTACCAGATTGGATGTACTACATGATCTCTGCCTAAAACAAGAATAGGATGCCCAGCATCAGAAAAAAGCTCAGGGAATTTTAAGAATCTTTTGGTAGAGAAAGCAAATTGGAGAGATGTGAATTTGAGTGATCATTAGTGCAAAATTACCACAAGAACAGTTTTTGTTTAGACAAAGCAGTGGCTAGACAGCTGATTTTCTTGGCAAAAAAGAAAGCAAATGCCCACATCATCTTGCAGAATATGTAAATACTCTAAAACATAAGTTAGGAATTTTTAAGTGAAAGTTGCATTTGAAAATCATAAGCAATGTATCTGCATTCCTAAATCAATTACCATTAAGGGCATAGATCAAGCCTTTACCCTACAGAAACAAAATTTTGACCAGTGCAATTAACTTGTAAACTGTGAAGGCAACAGCAGTTTGTAGTAATCTGTGGTAAAACCCATCAGTATAGATGGATACTCTGTGCATGCTGATTGTTGTAGAAACTTACCAGAAATTTGTATATAAGCTTCAGACTCTGTTCCCAGTAAACATCCAGTTGAATGCTATGCACAGAAATGCAGCATACTGAATCATATAATGTTTTATACAATATGAGATAGAATTATCACTTATTGCTGTAGCAATTGCTCAGGACTTTCTTTTGGGTTATATCTGCATGTAAAAAAAAAGTATACACATACACAAATATGTCCTTAGACTGCACACATTTAGTACCATTTTTCTATTTAAAGAATTGTTAAAGAGATGAAGGATAATATTTTCACTGTATGGGTCATTGCTAAACTAACTTTTAATTGCTTTCTGCTACAATGCAACTGGCAGGTCTCACTGATTTGAATATAACGTATCTCCTGATAAGTGAGCAGCTGTTACACTCACATAATGCATGCAAAACCAGACCTAAGTTCTTGTCTTCAGGCTCATTAAGCTGACTTCTGCATTAGGCCAATTTCAGTAGAAATGCCACTGGCACTTTTCCTAAATTAGCTTGGCTCAAATGAAATAGTTAGAGAAGAAAAGCTTTTAAGATGGTAGGGCATCACTAGGCCACACCATCAATGCAGACCTACAGAACTGTCATCTTAAACTACATGCAGAAAAAGAAATCTGCTGGCTTCAAGGTGGATAATCATCAAGCACCATAGGTTCATATAAAGTTTCAGAAGCACAGTACATCATACTGTACTGATTTATAAAATGTGAGTATGCATAGAAAAAAATTGAAAAGGAAAAATGAACCCCACCTTCTCAAAAGCAGTACTGTCCTATAGTGATGCCTATTGAAAACACTGAGACTTAAGACAGGTCCCTCAAATCAGCGAAGAGTGAACTTTTTTGTTGTTTTTCTTAAAAGAGCACTAATTATTTGAAGAAATGGTGAATTCTTGCCAAGAAAGGTCACTAAGTCATGCAAACACACTTATTCAAGCAAAGCAGTGGACATATGCTTTATTTTTACAATCTACCTATCTCCAATTTGACATACAGTAAAACCCCACTCCTGTGTTAGACCTAAATTGGGACTGCATGGAGAGGAAACAGTATTCATCATACAAAGATTTGTACAATGTCTTTAATAACCCTTACTGAACAGAAGTCAGCTTAGATACAGATTTATTGCAACAACTCAGAAGTGTCTTCATTCAAAACTTGTTTTACTTTTTTATTACAATTGTATAATTTTAGACTTTATAAATATTTCTCTCTCAGAAAAGAAATATACTACCCAATATAGTAGTAGAAAGGTTTAAAAACACTATCCACACCACAAGTTGGTTCTGTTTTTTCTGCAAGCACTGTCAGTGGCAGGTAAAGAGCAGAGAAGTCCCAGGTATGCTGTCAGACATCCATCCATCCTGACATGGCTTTCTCCTGTGGTTGGATTTGAGGGGGACTCTGAGGTGTCATAACTCAGTCTTATAAAAACAATCTTGCTCTCACTTCCCACACAAGTAGTATTTATTACTAGCTTGTCTAATTTATTATCAGGTCAGACACGACTCTTTTAGTTTTGCTTAGGAAGATGTCAGATAAGCCACAAGTCCCAAGAGAGATATTATACAGTGCCATGAACAACTATTGGCAACAGGGATAACTCATAACTATTCTTTGATATTCAAGATGATGATACAGAAGATCTTATTTTCTTGGGAATATCACCATTATGTGAAACTCTAAACTGATTATTTTAAAGACACAGAACATACTATGCTATTGTCTGCCGCAGCTATTAGAGACATGTTAAAAGTTACTATGTTTGTATGAAGACTCTTCAGAATGAACCATGCTCCAACTTCATTTTGCAAGGTGCTGTATTTGTACCTGAGCTGAGGTAATCCTTCCTTTGAAAAACTGCAAGATGTACCTCTGTACACAGTTTAGATTTAACTACATCAGCTATATGAACTGTGGTAGAGCTATGACTCAGTGAATGCTATCTTTGAGCTGTGTTTCATAACCAGGACACAGCTCTCTCCTCGTTACAGATGGTGGTGGGTTTTTTTTCTTCTTGGACACGCCACTGATTTATTGCAACTTCACCATGCTGTTAACATCTAACACTACTAAACTGAAAGGCTTTTTAGAACTTTGTAAGGGCTATATAAAGACTTTTCAGAGAGTAGCTATACAAGGAAAATTAAAAACAGCAGTAGATGCTTAAATGTCATTCTGTAACAGACAATTAAAGAGCATCCACAGACTTTGTGCATGAGAATAATTCTCCCTGGGTTTTCACCTTTTGCAGAGTTGATGTGTGTACACTACACTTTCACTTCGGTGCTTAATTCCACATTCTGTTTAACCCTACAAAGAAGAACGTATTGGGTTTCAAGCTTACTTTTAAAGACCACCTGATCATAAAATGAAATCATTATTTAGGGTTAATTAACTCTGTCTAGGAAAGGTCCCAGAGTGGCTGAAGTGCATTAGCTTCGATGGAGAGAGACTGCTACTGGTCATGGCCTAGTGCTATCAACCGCATGACATTGTAAAGACTTCACATGGACTGATTAACCCTCTCAGTGACCTTGACATAGTAGAGGTGGTGTGATCTGGAAGCCCAGACACTGCTATGCCTTTCCTACATGAAAGCTGTTTAAAAAAAAACAAAAAAAAAAGGGAAGGAAAAAAATCTGGGGAGAGAGAGAGAAAAAGAGGAAGAGAAAAGCAGAAAGTCATCTTGAAGGTGCAAGAGGTACAAACCAGCCAGGGAGCTAGAGAGGATCAGAAAATGGGACAGGTCAGACTCTTGGACGCAGAATGAAACAAAGCACATATTCCTTTGTGTAGGATTTCTTGGTATGTCTTCCCTTTCTCTTTTTTCTTCCACTATGGATTATGATTGCACTTTAGCCCCACTTCTGGAGAAAACAAGCCATTTAAAGAAGTTCACTACAACATCCTCTCTCTTTTCAGATTCTAAAAAGCTCAAGTATTGTCTTTGTCAGTTCCCTAAGCAATGTCTCAAGCTGGGTTCAAGGACAGTTCTACAATACTTCTCAAACCTATAATGTCATTTTACAAATCTCAAACTGTCAGTAAAATTGCCAATAATATTGTTTCCAAGAAATACAGGTTAAAATTTTACTTTTTCTGACTTCTGAAATGAAAGAGATCATCTAATGAAAAGTACAAATGAAAACCACACAGAACAGAACTGTAAAGGCAATAAAAACATTCAAAGCTGCAGGAAAAAAAGATAAAGCAAATAGTACCAAACTAATGAATGATGAAACTTAGGAAGTGCCAAAACAGAAAACTGAAGAGAAATTGCTACAAGCAAGAGTAAGACAACTTACATTGAGCAAAAGAAATGCAAATGCATGCAGAGATTTTTCAGCTACATAAATCTAAATTGGAGAAGGATACCTGAAACAGCAATGTAAGCATGGAGCTGTGCAGCTCATATTCACCAGCACAAAAAATACCAGCCCAGGTGGTTTGAACATGACAGAGGAGAGTCCCAGAGAGTGTGGAAAATAACAGACAACCAGTAGTTTTCAGGTAAGGAGGCAACGTGAGCAAAATCTCTAACAGATTAAGAGAATATGCACAATTGTCCTTATTCTGTGGTCTACATTTCCACTAAGCTGGACAGGAAGGAAAATTTCTAGAACTTTTACTTGAAAGAGACTGGGAATTTCTTCTTGGGAAGAACTTTACCTTTCTTTATAAACTGAAGGTCTCTACTCCAGTTACGGTTCAACACAGAGCTGAATCCACCTCTGTAACAGGCATCAAAGTGCTTCAGGTAGTGAGAAAGGATTGATTTGAATTTGGAAAGACAATGCTATCCCTAAGCAGCCTGCCCTGAGACTTGCAGTACCAAGGACACAACCCAGTCACACCTACCAATAGAAAGATGTGTTGCTCATACTTTCAGGAGGATCTTTGTGATTAATAATGCTGACATAGCTGAAAGCTATCAGAGAGTCTTCTGCAGAGCAGAATCCTTGACGTTTTCCACACTCTAGTTTTCATTTTGTGACTGAGTTAAGGTTTCCAATTAGGCACCTAGTGAATTAAAATAATTCTGTTAAGTAGAAACTAAATAAGAAAGGGATGTGTTGCCACAGACCTAGGAATAAGGATTTTAACTACATAACATCCCTAGGGCTGAAGACAGAGATCAGGATCTTTTTGTGCTATTACAATAGTCACCCACAACAGAGTATGTCTTGGAGAAGCAGCAAATTTATTTTTTAACTTGGACCTAAAAGGAGTAAATACTGTATTAAAATGCTTTATCATGCCCTTAACTGAACTCTTTCCCTCTCTTTAATAACCACCTAAAACAAGTTTCAAGTTATTATTTTTCCTCAGTCTCACACAGACCCAAAACATTTTTTTTAATCCAAGCAGTATCTAAAGCTACTGGACAAAGATTACCTCCCAAGCAAATATTCAATATCCTGAATGGATTCAATGTTTGTTTCTGTTTCAAATTAATCCCTCTGTGCACTGGCTGGCTGCCTAACAGCAAGAAAAGATGTGCATGATTGTAACACTGTCTTTCTGCAGTACTAATGTTAGGACTTTTGTGAAGAGAAATTACCAAAGTACTTCCTGTAGTTGCACAGGAAGTAAATTCAAATAAACCATTAGGTAAGACACTTCTCCTTTGATTAGGAAACAAAATTTACAGTAAAACTTGGAATCTGAAATAGTACAAGCTGGGATTTTTATACCATCCATTTAGCTCTTCTCGACTATCTAAAATGTTTGCCATGTTTATTTTTATGGTGGAAGAGATCTTTCTGGCAACAAAAAGAAAGCTGAATTCTTGCAAGACCTTGAACTGGAAGAGCATTTCAACATCTGCAGTCTCACCTTCAGCTAAGCACTTGGCAATGGTCTTAGCAACATATTATAATCGGTTTTGTTTCACAGACTTCCTGCAGGAGGACTAATTTTGCTTCTACTTGTTATTCTTGCATGCAGGATAGGGAGCCTCTGAGTCAGAGAAATTTCTTTTTTTTTTCTTTTTCAAAATTATCCTTTGAAGGGACATAGACCAATAATGGACTAAGTTCTGCAAGAGTTCCCCCAAGAAAGTACAGGATTTCTCTGCTGTCAGTTCAAACCATAAGGAGGACCTCCTTTAATTAGTTAGTGGGGCAAATGTTTTTTTCCTTTGACCATCTTAGGTTTTGCACTAAGTACAATGGTCCAACCATTCACCTCTGATGGTCTTTGATTTTATTTGGCAGGTTTTGATGCCAAGTCCTGATTCAGTGTACTTCGCACTAGGTTACAGGGGTTCGTTCCTCTGCCCATCATCATTCCTCTGATCTTTCCCTGAGCCTTGGTGGGTTTTTGTGTCTACTGTGATCAGCAATTAACCAGGCAGCCTAACATAAACCAGTTCAATAGCTGCTCATCAGAATATACATACCTCCTCCCAAATGAAGAGAGCAGCACACAGCTTTTAAGTAAACTGAAAAAATGCCAACCCACAGTCACTAGTCAAAAAAACCTTCCCCATATTTTTCTCCATTACATACTTGAAACCTTACAACTCCACTGTAGTTTTTGTAGTATTTTCAATCCTAGAGTACATTAGAAAGAACCTTTAGATAACGCTACTGTCCCAGAACAGCTGACTGCCAACCCACTAAATAACTCTGAAGCATCACCTACATACACAACAGGCATTACCATGGTCCACATCCCATATGCAGGACATGTTGCACAACATGCCCTGCAGAACACACCTGCAAACTCTGGGCCAGTTTGTAAATCCACAGGCTTTCAGGTCTGAAAGTGAACACTGGAATTCCACTTTGCTACACAAATGCAAAAGATTGGTAGGAAAGTGAGGGTCACAATGAACAGTTCCTTTACCTCCTGACAGGTAAAATATGCCTTTGTAACAAAATGATGCAGTGCCTCCACACATCACCTCTACTGACACCACCAGACAGTCACAACTCACAGTTTTTCCAGCATTCTGTAACAATTCTTTACTATTTAGCAAGCCTCTAATAGCATCTCATTACTCAAAGCTGAGTAGCTTCAGTTTCATGGGCACTGAATTCCATGAATTTTTATAGATATTAAGGTTAAATGTTAGAGCATTTTGGTAATTAGATATCCAGGTTGGGCTAATTTTCCTACATTATATTAGCTTTAATGGGAATTGTCTAGTTGCTGGAATACTTCCTATAGAACTGAAAATACTAAACTGGGATTTTTGATCCCCAAAATTTGCTATTCCCGTGAACAAGACCCTAAAAACCTTTACAGATGAATGAACAGTGCAGGCTTCTCCAAAAGTTAAAATAGTGAATCCTAATGAAATAAAAGGAATGTAAAACTAATTGTCCTGTGTAATCAGATTGCTGCAAAAAAATAATTAGTACAGCTCTTTATACTTTGCTGAGAAAGTCTAGCAATTGCTGGCTCCAATATCAGTTAATTCAGCCAGGGTCAATTCTATCAACAGGTAGAAACACCAGAAGGTCTATGTGGAAAATAGAACAATGGAAAAGAGAACAATGTATTCTGAATTCTGCAGTGTAAACAAAACATTAGAATATGCCTCCTGCCAATACCTATCCATTTGTATATCAAAGAAACCCTGAATCTATAAACAATATTGGGGGGGAAAAAAAACAAATACAAAAAGCCAAGTTCATTAGCAAGCAATTTCAATTTATGAAACTGGCCCACAGGGAACATAACTTGAAAAACAGAGTTCTCGTTCTGTAGGTGTTGAATCAGGGTATTGATATAACTGTACACTAATACATGACAGAAACAAATCAATGTCACAAATAGGAAATGGGCCAGGAAATTACACTACATTACCAGATTCCATTTCTAACACAGGACAGGCAAAACGGTGCACTGAATTCTAACTTTTTGTACACACTAGAGCACACAACCCCAAGGATGCTATCAAACAGGCCCATAAGCAATAACACTGGGTTTTTTTAGTCAAAGACTCAGATACACAGTCACAGAGACTGCTTTTTCAGGGGGACAAATCCCTACAACAGCTTAGACACATCCAGACTGCTAACAACAGAATCTTGTTTATAAGCTGCTATCTCACTCTGTGTTCATAGTAACATCCCTGGAAGTTAAAAGACTAATGAATTCCCTATATGTGGTCAGTTTTGTTTTATCATTTTTCTGAGTAAGTATAAGCAGGATAGCAGAATGCTTTGCAGCAGACCAAGAGCATCATTACTTCTAGCTCCACCTACACAATTCATCTTGATATAAGCTGGTGACTTAAAGATCAAAGCCTGTTAACCTGATTACCAGTGCTGAGTTATTTAGTCACCTTCAGATGGGTTACTTAATGACCTTAATAAATCATGTAAAAACATATTCACAGTCCTTATGTTAGCCTAGGTTACATTAATTGGTTTGTTCTATGTCCACTTGTTACTTCTTAGAATACAAAATCATCCTTTTAACACAGCTTTCCTGAAGCAATTTTTTTCAAATATTTAAGCATCAGCTCAATTTAAGGTCCAATTTTCCTTTTTTTCCTGTACAAAGTTTATATTATTTCACACGTGTAAGAATTAGAACCAGTGTGCTTTCTTAAAGCAGGAAATAAAAAACACACCTCAAATCTGTTTCTACCACTATCAGCAAAAGAGAAATAACTTTCTGATCACATTCTGTGCAAAGTCCTCTGCCTACAGAGAGAGACCCACTGTGACAGCTGATGATATAAAAGCCAAGACAGACAAGTCTTTTTTTTTGTGGTGTTTTTTTTTTTTTTTATAGTATAGACTTTTAGTCTTAAATCCTCTTTTCTTTATACCAAACAGAATTTTGCTTCAGGAAGCTATCAGTCCTTGTTCTCACCTTACAAAAACTTTCTGACTTAGATAAAGGTGACACTGGATTCTCAGCCCTGAAAAGGCTTTCAGTTCTGCTTTGTTTTCTGGAAGAATTATTTGCTTTTTCATAGCCTGTCCAACATAGCACTGAGAAAAACACTTTAATCAACTGCAGAGTGCTTTCAAGCTGAGGTGCCTATTTGGCAAGAAGACCTGAGACAGTGATTTAACAGTCTGCCATTTCTCAGCTTCACTATTGCAATTCATTATTTGCAAGGCTCAGACTGACCTCCATAAGCTCCAGTTATACAGAATACAGCTGATCAGCTCTTTACCAGGAGCAGCAGGTCAGCTCTGTACCCTCTGTTCTGAGGAAGTTTTGAATTAACTTTAAGACTAAATTGTTGTCTTGTGAGATTGTCAGTGATGGCTGTCCCAGATCTCCCTCACAACTTCGCATGGTCAATAGGAGTCATACGTCTTGCAAGAAAATAGTTTATCTGAAGAAACATATAGAACCCAGTAAGCTATGACAGAGCTCTGTACCTTGCAAAAATGGAACCTGGCCCACCGAGGTTGAAAATTAATACCCCAGGCCTGAGTCTATGATGCAGTGCAGCACTACACATGCAGTTACAAAGTAAAGAGGGTAGGTGGGCATTGGGAGTTTCTGAAGCAAATACTTTCCCAGTATGGATGCTTCATACCTTCAAAGCTGTGAGAAAGCAAGCAGGGACAACCAGAAGTCAATTTGCAGTTTCAGCTAGCCGTATTTTATCAACATTTTTAAACTGATTTTTAGGTAAGTCACAGACAAAAAGAAATCATTTTCACAGGCAATTTAGCCTTAATGTTTCAGAACAGGTAACGTGATTTACTTGGGATTGCTATGTGCAGCATTCTGCATATCTCTATAAAGATAGACAACTTCAACATTATCACTTTTGCAAAAATTTTGGAAAAAAATAGCAACTCTTAAATAGCAACTTAATAGTTAATAAATCATCTGTGTTTTAAATTCACTGTGTAGCTTTGTCATAAGCATTCCGTGAGGCAGAAGCTGAAAAAAAAAGATTTCAGATGGGTACATACAATACAGGTAAATTCTTCCAAAGTTACAAAATAAGGTGTTCCCAAGCAGGTATAAAACATAGAAAAAATGGAAATTCCACTGTCCTTTAAGAACTAAAAGATATTATG
Organism: Elanus axillaris; assembly: GCA_026212715.1. Classification (NCBI taxonomy): domain Eukaryota; kingdom Metazoa; phylum Chordata; class Aves; order Accipitriformes; family Accipitridae; genus Elanus; species Elanus axillaris. The sequence continues at coordinate 47,307,337 of JANZLQ010000079.1, forward strand.
CATTATCACGTTAGAATCAATAGCACAGAAGTCTACTGACTTCTGTCAGTAAACATAATTATGAGGAGGTTTTTTTCCCACTGTTGTATACTAGCGTTGGTTATAGGCTGTTTAATGAGCTTCCTGAGCCATTTTGAAATACTTAGAAAAATGCCAGTGCATTTTATTTCAACAAATTACCTGAAAACAATAGTTCTAGAAGACTAGGCTATTCCCTTAAAGGAATACTGAAACCTTTAGCACCACAAAACATAGGCTCTCAGTATACTCCTGTCCTTATCCTTTTCTGATTTTTGTACTCCAGGTGCATGTTTTTCTTAGTATATGAGACAATTTTCTTTTATGCTGGTACAATTGGGTTTATAGTAAAAAAAAAAGACTTTAAAGTCCAATGAACAGTCTTGGAAATGAAAAAATTAAATGCTAAAACTTTATCAGAAGTGTTTCAGAAAAGCCAGACCAAAAGCTGGTAGCCCTGACAAAATGTAGTATTGGAAGTGACAGCTCTATCACTGAGAGATTTAGACGTGCATTGTCACGGACCTGCAGCTAGATACCAATGCCAAAGAGAAAGAAATATAGTAGTCAAATGTGCCACTGTTCAAAAGCAAAATCAGAGACATATATCACCCTTTAAAATAAACATAATGCAGCCCCTGCTCACCTTTCACATGCTCATATACTATGTGCTAGAACACCTTAGAGAAGATTGTCTTCAAAATCAAGTTACTGATCTGTCATGCAGCTGTGAAGTCAAACATACAGGAAAACATGACTATGTCCAAGTTCAGTAAAGAAATAAGACTTGTTACATAACTAACATATGAACTGTGCCACACTGTCATGTGCGATACAAACATGCAGCACGTAACTTGTCTGTGCGCTGTGTCTGAGTGTTCTGTCCTGATCACACGGAGCTATCCCAGGGCCAGATTTATTTTGTATGAATGAACAAAAAGGAAAAGCAAACTCCAGCTGAAGATGCTGGATCACAAGCAAGAGTGTTACCTCTGTGGGTCTTTCCGACCGAGATGGGTTTGACTAGCCTGACAGAGAACCTGGTACTGACAGCTCTCAGCCAGCATCCCTGTTAGATACCAGGCTGTCCCTTAGGGGAAGGGGGCCATGCCCAGGCTGTCCCCACACCAGATACTCTGGAAATGCCCCGGTGAACCCTGTTCCTCCCCACATTCTTCCTCCCGCCCTGGAACTTCCCAGGCGTTTTGCTCAGCACACGGACCTTCACCAGCAGTCGTGGTCCACAGTGCATTACCACCCTGTCCCCTGCCCTCCAGGCCTGTCCCTGGGGGCAAGCGCCCCATCCCCCCCCCCAGCAGACAGTGTCACCACGAGTGGGCTCAGCGTCGGGGGTCCCCAGGTCTTTGCCACCCCAACAGAGCAAGAACAGCCAGTTCTCACACTGGTTTGCCACCAGATGCTAAGAAAAGGAAGGATGGTTTTTACACTCGTCTCCTCCTGCCATTCGAAAGCCAGTGCCTAATATTTGCACTCAAGTACAGAGGCCGTTGCCTGTCGATCCACTGCACTTTACACTGCTGTCAGCACAGATCGATGAGTATGCCTCTAAGGTTACAGGTACAAGTTAACTAACTTGTTAACTGCTAGCTTCTTAACTGTTAGCTCTGCATTAACTAGGAGGAACCCTCCTGTCTACCAGAAATTCATATATATATGTAGAGTGTACAAAACAAGTGGTTTATATAAGATGTTCTTTCTTGCTTGGAAGATGGTTTCACATTGAGCAAGTAGACCTAAGAAGCTGTAAGATTATTAAAGTGCTGTTGCCTGGATACAATTTTTTTCCTATTTCATTCCCAAATGACTCAATAACAATCCAGGAGAGCTTTGTTCTATTGTTCAACTGAAAAATAAAAATTCCTTAAACTTCAGAGAAGTAATCAAGCAATTGTCTTAAACTGAAGAGATTTATTCTTTAATTGGAGATACATATATAAAAAATTAATTTCTTTAATATTTATAAATTTATTATAATATAATCTAACCATAATTAATTTTATCTATATTTTTTCCTGATCAGTTATCTACAATCTACAATTACTTCTAAGATACCATCTGTATATTTCTTTCTAAAATATTTTCTACATAACTTTGTATTTTACAGATATAAAAAGAGATGAACTAACCTGCATGCATAAAATTGCTTTAAAGACAATGAAGTATTTATAAAGACATATTCAAAAATATAAGAAATGACACAATTAAAATTACTATGTAATTACTATGTAATTTTAATTTGGCTCTCTGTATATCTGCATTATGACATACAAATTTTTACTATTATTGTGCTCATTGTAAAAAAATTTGCAGCTTTATTATAGTATTCTCATTCACTGTACAGAATGGGCAGTATTCATTTAAAAAATAACTGGGTTTTAGTTTGTTTTAGCTCTGCTCTGCAATCTGTGTACCCTTGTCTTACCAGAAAATGGTATCCTGCATAAAGATTGAGTTTTTCATAATGTTGTTTCCCAACCATATTCATTAATACCTAAACTGAGTGCTACAAAACCATGTTTTAATTTATTGTAAAAACTCTATGAGATTGTAGAAAACCTTACTTTTTTGTGTTTGCTAATTACAATTCCTGATATTCTTTTAATCTAGTATTTACAGATCAACAAGAATACATGATCATAAACACCCCTGGGGTTATGTACAAAGCTTAATCTCTGCTTAAAGAATTTTTTTTCCCACTACAGTAGAGACAGAGGCTTCAGAGTTACACAGCCATTTCTAGGTGCACTGCTGAATACCAAAGGTGCTTAAAAGAATATCACTCATTTAAATATAGCCTTGATGAACCCCAAATGTCCTCAGGTCCCTTCAGAAAATACATAATATTTAAATTCTGAAGTAGTTAAAGGTGCGCATCACAAAACATCTGAATTACTCCAGCTGACTATACTGAGAATTAAGCAGCTCAAGATCAATACAAGTCAAATGGGGTTAAAAAACATGTGCACCTCCCAAGTAAGTGAAAAAAAATGAGGTTATTTGCTTGTTTGTCACACAGACTTGTGTTTCAAATTCACAGGTGTAGCTGAAATGTTAATACTGATGAAAGGTCTTCCTTTGACTCCCAGATATGATTAAACCTATAGAAGCTACTGTATGGCTTTAACTGCAAGACCTACCATTACAGGCATTCACCTGAAAAACTGACACCTGGAATACTAACCTTATGCAGCACTATAAATATGAAAGCAGTATTAATTACATTTTCAAGTTGTAACTGCAGCAAACTTCTCAGTTTCTGACTTCATGTTATTCTCAATTAGTTTCAGCTTCAAGACCCAGCAACAGGAATACCACCTCAGGTGATTCATATCCCTTTCCCCAAGACCTAAGTCAAGATGTACAACACTGCCTACTTGATTTCAGCCATGAAGTGTCCAGTAAGTACAGAGGATGATCAAGAGCATAAAACAGAAAAAAAAAAAAAAGAAAAATAGAAAAATAAGAAGAAGAAAGGGAAGAAAGGGAGGAAAGGAAGAAAAACAGAATGTGAGAAGGATAAAACAGAAAATAGAGAAAAGGAAGGCAGGAAGGAAGAAGAGAGAGAGAAAGAGAAAGACAAAACATGCTCTTTTAATAGCCTTGCTTGCACAGTAGTCTCTTTACCTAGTGTTTGATGGAACAAGTATGGCACTTACAACTGATCTCCTGAATTGCAGTTTGCTGCTAATTTGTAGCATAACCTGGAAAAAAGTAGTCTTTAATGAAGTCATAATTATTTTTACTATATACAGTAACATTCTGTCCAGTCACTTGCAGCTTGCTGTCCAGTCACACAGTGAAAGACCTTGTACTGCACACCCATAAGTGAAGGTTGTCATGGCTACTGCTACTTCAAAAGTCTTCACTTTTTATGACTAACATTGTATGTTTAAAAATAGTATTATGACAAAACTTAAGATACAAAAAAGACACCTCTGGGCATGGTGCTATGCAAACACCATAAAAAGATGGCCCTTTTCTTTTTCTCTAAACCATTTACAAACATACTATAGGAAACAAAAAAATCCCTTGCTTTTCTATACATCTAGCGAAAGCACTCCGTAATGTCTTTAAAAAAGACACCATTTCTAAAAGCATGATGGAACACAGGGCAAAGTCCATTTTTAATAAAATGCACAAAAATTTGAATAATTATCACACTTGAAATATTTGTTACTGTACCATCTGGTTGTAGTAAAATTTGTTACACATGCAAGCACATTTGACTGGTATGGGGGCTTTTTATGCCATCGGGAGACTATCTCTATTGAATTTGTGAAAGTCTTGCTTAATTAAGAGCCACAAAATCACAACTGAAATAAATCTAAAGGACAAAAGTAAAAAAAGAGATTATTTTTCTACAACTATTTTGCTTTCACTTTAAGGAACTGGAGTATTTTCTTCTATTTTGGGCATAAGGACTCAGCTCTACTTACTCAAGATGAGACATGGGATTTCTCCCTGCTGAAACTGCCAGCTTCACAGCCTTTATTACTTTTTAACGATGTACTTAAAAGCTTGCTACTCACTATGGCAATGAGGTAGCATACTCCACCCTAGGAATTGACCCTAACTTACCTTCAACTCTTTTGCCAATCACTTTTCCTCCTCTTACTGATATTGATAGGGCATACACAGTCAGTAAACAGAGGTTTTAGAACTTGAGAGTTCAATTCCCAGCTGGAGTTCAATGAGAGTATCTCCAGTGAAATCAATTAGTCTATACCATTTCCACATCAGCTGACATCTTGCAGCTGGAGAGAACCTAAACCCACTTTTTGGTTCGGACAGTTAGTGTTTATGCTGCATTTGTTCTTGTTCCTTGCTGAAGCTACCCCTCTCTCTACCTGCTGAAGATGTGGCCTGCAGAACACTTAAGGGCTCTGCAGAAGCATCTCTGTGAGTTTGGGGGGCATTTCTTTGAGTGTGAAAGGAAAGGTCAAGTCCTTCTCTTCTTCTCTGTCTGCAGTGAGCTTTCCAAACCAGTATCAAATGGATTATCCAACAGTAAGAAGAGTCTGTCCAACATACGCAGCTGCGCTATTTATAACGTTATGTGATTTTAAACCAAGTTACAATTATTTAAACCAAACTGAAACAAGACTTGCTTAAACAAGGATGTGTTTCAGAAACATTGTAGCTCTATGAAAACAGTTTCAAACTAATCTTTTAAGAAAAATCAAATATAATTTGCAACAAAGATTATAAGAATAATTATTACTTAATCAAAGGTACAGTACAATAACCCCAATCCTAGAAATACATTAGGATATGGTGGCTGCTAGATATCTGCAATAAAACCATTATCTTTGTTAGCAAGATGCTGAAGAGCAGCATGCAGAACATCAGAGAGACACTCCAAAAAGAAAATTAGCATTTGAAGGTGAAAACATATTACCTGGGGTCAAGACTTTGTAAAATGTAGCCGGCGCATTTTGGCCCAGCTGCATTTACCTGGTGGCAAAGCCAGCATCAGCTGGAGGGTCTCTCAAGCAAGTAAGACTACTTCTTAGAATTCACAGGAAGGTCTACGAGAACTGTTTAACCTCAGAGTTAAGGGCTGAAAGGTCATCTGCACTTCTGAATATGGAAGGGTTAATCTGATGATGTAGTATTCTTTTTAAAAATGTTTATATTAGTTGCTTTTTAAGATGGAGGGGCTTGACACTATTTCATTCAGCAGCAATGTTTCCTTTCTTGTTCTGTGATTTTAGATTTAGGGCACAATGCCCCAAAGCACAGCATTGGAGACATGTTAAATAAAGGTTCAGTAAGGCTCTATTTCTTCGGTGGTTTAAGACTTTTAGCATCTTATATCTCAATGAATAGTAATATTTACACATTTTCATTTCTGATCAGGATGATGCAGTTACTGAGTATGTCAAAAGGGAAAAATGTTCGGCACCCATCTAGCTCCACACTGATCAGCTTTAATAAAAAACTAACCTTGTAATGCTCCTGATACTAACAGCAAACACAAATCCTAAGGGGTAATTTCAGCTGCCACTTCTGACTTTAGATGAAGGCAAAGGGTACAAAGCAAAGCTGATTTTGACCTCTAATATTCTGCACAATTTCAACAGCACCCTTGCCAGGTAACACCCACTAACCACCAGAGAAAAAAAGAAAAAACAATTGCTCCTGAAAAAATGGTCTAAAAAAGATAAGACACCAAGCCAAAACTTTATCACATAGAACCTTAACATGAACAAGAATGAAGAGGCTAGTTTATTTCTGAAGGTATCTATGTAAACTGTAGTATTTAGGACTTTTCTCCTCAATGTGCATCCAAAACCATGTTACTTTAGGAGAAGAAAAGATACATTGTTGTAATCTAAAGATAAGACTTTCTAAGATACTTATAATGGCTGAACAAGACTGCTGTTCCCGCACATATTGAGAGTCTGGTATTTTCTAGGTAAGCTCTAGGCTCTAAGTAATTCTTTAAAGAACAATTCTTGTCAGTACCAATATAAAATGAACAGTATTATTAAAAGGAGAGTTAATGGCTAAACCAGCCAAACTGTTTCTTAACAAAATCAATGTACATGTAAATTCCAATGGGGGCTTGGTTTATTGGAAATACACTCGCTATCTGGCCAATACAGCAGAAAGTGGGAAAATCCCTTATACCTACATGCTCCCGGCAAACAGAGAAGCTCACATACCAAAGGCTTACATAGTTTTGTGTACCATCTGTTACTGAAAAAGGGTACTGCTTAACAAAAAAAAAAAAGAATATTGTATGTTTTTACTGAAATGCCCTTGCAAGAATTGAGTACATTACAGTAGGTGCTTGACACCTATTTTTCAAGATCTGCATCAGTTCCATATTCTTTCAGATGAAGTCCAAGACTATGCCTTTAACCTTGAGAGACCTGTGTTAATTGAAACATGCTCTAAAGACTGTAACACTCTCCCCACTTCCATGATTGATTTTTATGGGAAGAAACTGTTGATGAGCCATTGTCTTGAATGATCATTTGGCATTTGCTACTCGCATCAGTGCAAAATACCCATTGCTATTAGTGAAAGGGCATAAAAGTGAATTTAAGCATTATTCTGTGAGAATATACAGCACAGAGAGTGAGTAGGAGGAGGAGGACATCAAAGAAACTGGGTCCAGACAGCCCACAGGAATATTGAGATGGGAACTCAGACTTCTGGTCTTTGAATTTACCTTTACTGCAATTACCCTTGGCACCTGCAATGTGACTATGCAGCTTCACATGGTTCTAGTGACAGTATCTGCATTACAATGCCCTTTTAGATTGTCTGGCCTGGTGCTACTGTAAGGTGCTACATGATGTATTAGGTCTTACCCAAATGTCCTACTGCAGCATTAAAATCTTAGCAGCTTTTTAAAGCTGGTAAGAACATATCAACATCGGGAGATTGGGATTCTCAGGGTACTACCAGTATGAACATGAGCAAAGCATTGCTCATCTTCATGAGCATCTTCATCACGTAGAACCTAACCCAGACATGTAGCATCACATAACAGATATGAGAAGTTTGGGTCTTAATTAGCTGTGAAAGTCGTGAAAAAGAGGCACCACCAACAAAATAGTTTTTCTTTCCAGATGTAAGTATCAGTACAAAAAACGTGCCAGTTCATACCTGTGGGCAGGTCTGACCTTAGTCCACGAAATACGCATTTTCATGCTACATATACTACTACAGTATTTTCCATTAGAAATGCCAAAGAATACAACTTGGGTAAATTGTCTCAGAAAGAGACAGTTTTGGCCATGGTCCCTTTCCTCATTAAAGGAAAAATCTCATCATAAAGCAAAGCAGGGCAGCAGTTGTCACTCACTCCCAGGAAGAGGGAGGCTGCTGGTCAGGGTCTAGCAACCTGCAGCCCAGACAAGCTGCTGTCCTCCACATTTAGATCCAGAGTCAGATTCAAGGATGCTGACTACCTTTCAGCTGAGTTTTCACATAGTCTGCCATTTGAAATACATATTAAAATGTTTTCTGGCCATCCATGTAAGCCGTCTGCAGCCTGCAGGTCCAGGGCATTGTGCCTTGCAGCTGCAGAGGGGCCTTATACTTACACTGGTGTGATTTAGCTCCCAAGGATGTCTCTCTCAGCTTGAAGGAAATGATATCTCAGGTCATCATCTCCTCCCTGAAGGATTAATAACCAAATATGAAGTCACCTACTCCTTAGTTATTCTTAGTGGCTCCATATGAAAATAAGCCATCCACCATATTAGCCAGTAGTAATGGAAGGCAGTGCTGGAACCTCAAATGTAATTCACTTGCAAAATAACATACAAAGTAGCGCACTCCTCTGTTTTACAATCATTAAAAAATCAACAGAATAGAACTGCAATTCTTAATCGTATACCTACGAAGCTGTGCATACAGCACAACAGACACTCTTTCCATACCTGTTCACTTACATTTAAAGGATGAGGTGAAACACACTTTTAAAATTTCCCACATAAACATTTAAATTTTCTTTTATTCTGGAGTAACACTATCAAAGGCAGTATACTAGAGGAAAAATGAGCACTTCTAAGGACACACAGCATGACAGCAGAAGGTGAAAAAGCATCACTCACTAGTCCCTGGTGTTTTCCAGAAGACACATATTTTAATTTTTCCTTGAAATGAAAAAGATACAGTCTTTCTCCTAAACACAGCTCCAAAAGAAATAGAATACTTTTCAAGGCTCCCTGTCTGCATAATATGAACTACACACCACTCTCTCCTGTGATATTTCATGTGCTAAAGCTACTTGACAGACTCGTTTTGGAATATACAGTCTCTTTAAAAATCAAGTAAAAATAAGTTAGTTTCTGCTGGCAAGTGCTGATATTGTTCAGTCATCTGAAGAAATCTAGACACAGTTTTTAATTACATAGCGTTGTTTCTCCACCATAAGGTAACTCATATGATCATGGTCTGTCATTGCCACGTTCAGCTAGCACAAAGCAGTCTCTCAAGGGAGGAGGAACATTACTCGTTCAATTTCCAAGAGTCTGATTTCTTAATGAATTCTCAGTGCCACCTATTAGTTAATTTAAAATTCACTGATACAGTTGATCCTAAAGGAAAAACAAAAGAAAAGAGACAGAGGTCCTTCTGTCATTTGCTGAATGGTTACTTTTAGAAAGTTTTAAGATAGGAATCTGCTTCTGAAGCTGTAAGTCTTATAAAGCATCATCAGAGTTGGCCATGATTTATTGCTTTCATTTGTTATGGATGATACGTGAATAATCAAAGATAAGGTCAAGTACCTGAAGACTTGTCTTTTTTTAAACCAGATAGGGAGATAACCGGTATGTCAAGAATCATTCACTGTTCTGGGTCTGTTGTGGATTTAGAATTTCACAAAGTACATTTCCTTCTTGCAAGATACTTCTGAGGATTATATTCACTAAGTGATTAAATGAAATAAATGCAAAAAATAACACAGAGTTTAATTAGCAGATTGATATTCTTAACACAAGCTGTTTGCTTACATACAGTGTCTGTTTATCTTGAAGAGATCAAGTGCATTTGGATAGTTTACCAGGGATTTTGACTAATACAGATGTAAGTAGCCGTGAGATAACCACACCTCTGCTTTTATCCTTATGTCTCTGCCCCATTCCTCCAGAAATAGATTTTATCTTGCCCACAACAGTCTTTAAATAAAACTTCTGTTAGAGTGATCCTGCCTGGTGTTAAGACTATGTGACTTAACTGAAACCATGATAAATGTGCAGGTGTCTACATGATCATGACAACAGTATCCAAATGGAAAAGCTCAACTTTTGAACAAAACCAGGAATGAGTAAGAGTACTTCCCTTCTCTCTCTTTCTCAACATATAACCTCTTAAAACTGAAGGCTGATACATCAGGAGCAACATCTTCCTCTCTGTTAAGGGCTTCCCAACTTCGGGAGGGTAAAAATAACATGCTAGCAGTCTGTATGTCATGGACTTACTCTGCTTTTGAACTCTACAGATGAAGCTGTAAGAGTCAGAACTGTGTAAGAAGGATCTTCTCTGCCTGCACACCAGTAGCAATGATACACCTTTGCCAGGTAAACTGTGCTTATTAGGGTTGATTTTTCCTGTTTGCATATAAATATGGGTAATGCTGTGTCCAAAGCACTAACAAAACACCCTTTGATTTTACTAATGTGCAATGCACATCCCATACAAACTATACTCATGCAGGAGAGCTGTCTTACAATTTGACAAAAGTAAATTGCCTATCCCATTGCCTCAGTTTCCTCACCTGTGGAAAAAAGATAAAAATCTTTGAGACGCTGCCATAGGAGGCACTGTAGGTGAGAAGTGCTATTGCTGTATGAAAAGAGGATTTATTTGTTCATACAGATCTCCTCGTCTCCTATGAAGCCTTTTTTTCTACAGGCTTCTCCCCTTTTTGAAAGCAGCTTTTACAAGAATGATTGCATGTGATTTCTAGAAGAACTTTGCATCCACAAATATTCACGGAAGCAGTGGAAATTACAGGCAACTTCTTAAGGTAAAGCAAAACGTGGGTGAAGTCAGACTTAACAGATGCTATGCTACACACGTTCCTCTCATAAAAAGACTAACAGCTGTTGAGTTCTGCTTTGTGGGGCCTAGCTACAACAGCATGATAAAGAGCATTGGAACAGATACATAAACTTCTTACTTGACTGTATTTGACAGACAGGGTACCTTTATGGTCACAATATCTGGACATATTGATGCATACTGTAAATTCATTTCCTTTCCAGTCCCACTCCCTCCTTTCTACACTGCAGAAGATGTCTCCAAAACCTGTTTGAACCGATTGTTCTAAATGCACAGGGTTAATTGTAACCAGCTGGCCCAGAACACAGTATGCATTTAAATACCTTGTGAGGAAGCCAAAACATTCGACTTCCTTTTTTTTCCTCCTTTCCTTACTGTAGTTGGTGCTAAAACCTGCTTTCCTCCTACAGATGCCAGCAGGCTGTGGTGTCCTGTGGAATGAGTTGTTCATGATGTTTTGCTGAAAGTGAAAATGTATGTATCCACTCATCTGGAGACCTTTTAAAGTACCACCAACACACACATACACCAAAAAGAGCTCAATTTTCAGTCTTGTTTGTTCTTCTTCCCATGTTTCACCTTCTGTCCACAGCTGGAGTTCTGTTCCATTAGCAGCTTTCCAAGCCCTCAGAGAATGGTTAAGGGAATGTAGTAGAGAAAAACACTTCCAGTATCTGCACACTTCTATGTCTTCAGTTAGGTTTTTATTATAACATTAACATTTACAACTCTTTGGAGAGTCTTGGTTAGCATTAAGTAACAATTTGGTATAATGAAAATGATATGCCAGTAAAATAATTTAAGCAAGAGATGTTGCAAATGTTGACTCTTTGCTCTCTCCTCAGTCCCCGGATAGAATCTTCCAAATCTGATATGGTCAAACCAGGTAGGGGAACATCACATCTCACAGACATGTTCCCAGTCATTCAAAAGATCACTTGTTCATTTGCTAGATCTGCTTCAGGAATAAGGTGTAACATCCCCATTTTGGTGACTGAAAGACTGCTAAGGAAAATAGGAGACAGAGACATTGAAGAGTTCTCCCATTTTCTGAATGAGTGTTACAAGGCCTAGCAAGACAAGTGGTACAATGAAGCCACTACAAAAAGAGAGATGACCATCCCAAAGTGAGTATAGGATCAGACCTTCTCACTGCACAGAAGGCATGCAGCATTGACCACTTCAGACAGATGAACATCAGTTTTCTTAACCCCAGTTCTTCTGAAGTATAAGCTGAGTATAAGGTGCTCAGCTAATAATTTGCCTAAAGGCTGGAATTCAGCTGGTTATCCATAGAAACAAAATTAAAGTCACTGAGAGATTTTAAATGCCAGGAAAAGTTTGGGTGCATTCTGGCCTAGGGGTAAGCTGAATAGGATTTTTCAGGATTTCAAGTTTGGAATTTCAGGGACAGATTACAGCTAAATCTGCTTTCAAATCCAGCTTGTAAGGACAAATAGCCTGCAAAACATATATTATTACCATTTGTACTGGAGAAAAGAATCTACCTGATTTTTATTTCTCAAGTTATGTTTGAAGCCTGACATTGTTAAGTAAACAAGCATTGCATTTAGGATGCTAAAAAAACCCAAGCCATAGAAGGTAATTTTAGCTACCTTCCAAACTACACAACTGCATGGTAAGTACCTCCTAACACTGAAATGCAGCACCTTCACAAAACTTTGTTAGTCAAGAAGTCATAATATATAGAGAACTTCAAGATCCTCCCCTAGACTCAGAGAACAGTAAACCTATGTGGGAATAAAAATGACTTATAAGTTAACCATCTGTTTCCCCTGATGTGTCCCAAATAAAAAATAACAGATGGCTGTTTCATTACTGATTTTGACTGCCATCAATTCCTGAGCACAAAGCTCTTCAGTCAAAGAAAATAAGACTGGCCCACAGAAGTATTTAAAGTCAATTGGCAGAGAACTGTAGCTGACTCTTCTTCAGTCTAGAGGAAGCAAAAGTCACATGATTCCACTTAAAAGTAGTGATGATTTGTGGTCCAAGACAAGTGCAAACTGCATCCCAACAGACCAGGATGAAACAGAGGGGAAACGAGCTTAGTGATTGAGACACACTTTTTTCTGCTTATTGCTTAATATCAGAACATAATGCTCTTCCAGCTTATCTACCATTTCAGGTCACTTTGGGTTTATATTATAAAGCCCTGTGTAACTATCATATTTCTATGAAATCCTAAATTTTTATTCAAACATGATGCTTAAGCAGATGGCATGCTCCTGTAAGCAGTTCAGAAGCACAATTTTTACCATATGAGAAAGGGTTACAAGCATTTACCCCTTGCAATGACAAATATAACAATTTAAGAAGATTCATTACTAAGAGGCCATGATAATGTATCTTCTAGCAAGAAATTCAGACTGAAGAAATGGTATAATAAGCAGATGAATGTCATATATAGCAATGACTAGGTACGAGACTTATTTCAGGTAACACAAAGGTAAGCATAATCGGAATGACTCATTAAGAACACATGACTGCAGAACTATATGCATCTCAGCTAGCAGCTGTCGCCTGCTTAATTTAGCAGCTAACAAGAAATCTTGATAGTTTGTAGTGAGACAATGATTTACTGGGGGTTCCAACTTTTTAATAAATTTATTTTGCATTTGTTGAAATATTGCAACCAGCCAAGCAATAAACTCCATGTCACTTTTTCCACATCACATTTTTGTTTTGCTTGTTAAAACTTTAAATGTCTCAAAAATGCACTTTGTTTTAGTACACAAAAAAAAAATATATCATTACATAACACATGATGGATCCTTTGCTATAACATAAAAGTATGGTAAGCCATGTTACTAGTTAACAGAGTAGCTATGGCAAAAGGTTTCTTATTCTAGATCATAGAGATCTGTTTCAGAATCTGTGATGTTTTAAACTTGTCCCTCTTTGTTCTTAATTCAAAATAAACATTTAGCCAAGTTGCCCTTAGATGGCAGAAAGTCTGGACCTCAGAGGAGCCTAGAAAAGACTGTATCAGAAGACGATACTAGAATGCTATGGATCTGTAAGCTTCACACCACTGCAGTAAAAATGCATGCTTCTTTTCAACTATGACTCACATTTGAATAAAAAGCCTGTGGAAAAGAGCATGCCTTCACAGACACTTGAAAAAAATCACAAAATTTAAAAATTCTGTTTAAAAAACTCAAAAGGTTCTGTAGTTCACAGGAGCTATAAGGAAGCTCAGGATGGGTACATTTGGTTGTATAAGCAAGTAATTAAAATTACTTACCTAACATATATTCCTTATTGCATACACTGGTGGTTTCATGATATCACCACATTACATTATGTAATAAGGAATTTCATTAGTATTTCTTCTGCCTATGGTTTTCTCTGCAGAAAGTGGTAAAAGACTCATTCTGGAGGCACGGTGGAAGACATCCAAGTATCAGTGAAAACAGGATTCCAAGATGAATGATTTGACATCCCACTAGTTTTCCAAGTGGGGAAACTGAGGGAAAAGATAAATGATTTGGTTTGCTCTTGGACATAAAAGTCAGCAGCATGCTGTTAATAGATTCTGATATTAAGTATTAAACAGAAGTTTTTCCAGTCAGCTGGGTTTCTTTGTTACATATGTCTGTATAAAGCAATAGAGAGGTAGTTTGTGGCATACAAGCAGATTTCAAATCACTGAAATTTGGGCACTTTAAATAATTCTATACTCAAAATAACACTACACTCCTTCAAAGTACCCAAGCTCCAACTATCAAAGACATTTCCAAGTACTAGAATACAGTTGACCTAAGTATGGAGACATTGAGATGACAATGAAACAAATTAATTTTGTGACTTCTGCTGGTAAAACCAACCACAGAAAAAAATGGACTAGTGAGTCTTTTTTTTCAGTCTCTGTTCCTGTTTACCCAAAAAAGGTTAACTGTGTGAGGACATGTGCAGAAATAATAGGATGGCAGCCACTGAAAGACATCTGCATGACATACTACTTTAGCAGCTATCACATTGTAGGAAAACACAGTTGACAGGCACATTACTTGCTTGTCTGCATATGTTCAGAAACAAACCAGCAGCGAGGAAAATAAAATATAGGTAAAATATTATGTCACAGAAGTGGTGTCTCCACCTCTTCACCAGCTGACTTAAACTCAGAGCTGCCCACCCTGAACTGAATAAAAAGTCCACAGTTTTGCTCAGTCACTAGTCAGGCAAGGTCTTACTGAAGCCAATGGATTTATTTCTTGTGTAAAGACTGAATAAAGGCATCAAGATTTACTCTACAAATGGAAACTCAAACATTTAATTACTACTTTAACCCGAAGAACTGCATTATGTAGTAACACACATTAATTTTTCAAGGTATAGTTTTCATGTCTCTTGCATTCAATAGAACTAGTACACTTGATGAATGAAGCTAGTTTTATGGTCTGATAATCATCTTAAAATGTTCTTAATAGCATCAAATCAAATATAGTCAAAATACATTATCTTTACCCAGGTTCCACACTTTACTAGGTAGAAAAACATGACTCAGAAAAGGTATTACCATGTCCTTAAGAATTATAATCTAAAAGCCTCCTACAGCCCAACCTTCTGTGGAAGACTTTATAAGCAAAGCAACTCATAGCATACCAGACCATTCCTCTTTTCACACATCTGTAGCCCATAAAGGGGAAAATACACCTGAAATAATCTCCCAAGCAGAGAAAAGTTGTCCTAATCATACTTCTTTAAATTTAATCAAAGAAGTTAAAAATTTACTTAAAGAGCTGACAATTCTTGTGAAAGTAAAGTTTACCTGAAAGTTTAATTTTTATGAAAAATAAAAATATAAGCAGAAATGGAGTTTTACTAAAAACATTTTAACCCTGCTTATTTAGTCCCATGTACCAGCTCCACTGAAGACAAGTTTTCCACAATCTGTGAATTAATTTCCAGTGAACTTCACTGACCCTGCACTACGAAAAAAAAACCCACAACACTACTAAAGAAACAAAACTACAACCTGTATCCAAATGTTGAAAAATAATAATCAATCTTTCTTGGATGCAGTTGTTTGTGTCTGGACAAGAGACACATACCAAGCTCCATGATCATTATGTGTTCTTATCAAGTAAAAAATGCCAACTACCATCACAGTAGAAAGCAGAGTTCCATGTGAAGCGACAAGCCTATATGGGTCTCCTTCTTCTCGTAACTTCTCCTTTAAGTTATGCTTTTAACTAAGATGAAATCAACTCAGAATCCAAGAAAATGAGAAGGGGACACATCCTCTTGCGGCCCTGATTCATACACATGCTGCAAATTAAATAGGAGAGTGGAAGAGTAAGACTATCACTAACTAGAGTCATCACTAGCTGGTAAGGGCTTGACATAAAATCCATGCATTTCCTGCCCTAAAATATAATTTCAAAATGAAGCCGCATTGAGAAATCTAGAAAGGAGATTGACCAGTGGGAATAATCCTTTCAGGAAATTAACATGCAAGAGCTTAGGAAGACTACAAAAGCCATTCAAAAGCAAAGTTGTTTTGAATTGCATGTCTTGATAGGCGGAGAAATATTTTGGGTATACATACAGTAGGTTTCACAGACACACAAATAAAACCCAAAAAATAGTGTTTATACCTTTCAAAGTCTAAAAAGCTTGTAAAATTATGACAAAGATGTGCACTTTCCTGTGTTCCCCAAAATCTATGCTTTAATTTAAAAACAAATACTAGAAATCCTTTGGAGTAGACATTACTGGTACCTTTCCATTTTGATACAAGGTGACACAGAACCAGAGAGCTAATGGCATCTCTAAGATGTCAGTGTTCTGGGGATTTCACTTTTGGCTAGCCCAGACATTTCAAAGTTTATGCTTCCTTTTGTTCAGAAATAAGCATCAATTTTTGAAGCATAACTTTAAATGTACTTTGCTAAAGGTTCAGAAATACTAACCAGTATTTCTGACAATTTCCATCTGCTTCACAAAAAACAAATCCATGTTTTTTTCCTAAAAAAAACCCCCAAAAAAACCCCAAACTATGAAGATGACATGTAAAGAAAATGTCTCAAGATTAGTGATAC
The DNA here is from genome assembly GCA_026212715.1 of Elanus axillaris. Lineage (NCBI taxonomy): Eukaryota > Metazoa > Chordata > Aves > Accipitriformes > Accipitridae > Elanus > Elanus axillaris. Next base: position 47,323,971 of record JANZLQ010000079.1, read on the forward strand.
AAACATAACACATCAATATTAGAAGGCAGATGAATCAACTTTACGTACTTGGCCCAGATCATCAGATTGTAAATGAATTTTTCCAGTACTGTTAGGCACATATCAGAATTTTACAATTTCCTATTTACTGGCACAGATAATCTCCAGGAAGCTTCTGCTCATTCCAGAAGCTGCAGCAGTTAAATAACAAGCTAAGACAGCTGGGTTCAATTTAGGTTGCAAATTACTCTTTCACTCAAAAAGATAACCACTGTTAGGCTGGTGAAAGCCATCACTGCTGCTATTACTGAAGCCAGTTGCTATGTCCAGCTTTTTTCTATTTAGGACATGAAGGAAATACTTCTAAAAGGCTATAATTTTCCAATGGGAAAAAAAGGACACAAATTTAATTTCTAAGCAATGATAATGCTTTCTCAGAAATAACTACCGTTCTTAAGATGCCAGGTTAGTATAAATTAAAGAGATTAAAAGAACAGGAATTTGACATTTACAGCTTTTTTAAGAACATTTGTATACTTCTCCTATATTTTACTCTGTAGCTGATTTGCCATTTTCTGCCTAAAATCTTTCCCATTGGGGAAAGATTTTAGGAAGGGATTACTGTTAGAGATAATGGTATGATTTCTTTCTTATTTAGCTCATAAATGCACTGTAGTAGAAAATAGCTGGGTTACTCAAGGGTGGGTGTAGCATCTCAATCTATGTACTTTCATTTTCTAGCTGTCTCAATTTCAATTCCTATCCACTCTTCTCCTGTCAGAAATCTCAATTCATTGTACACTGACTTGCACAAAGACACTAAAAGATTCTCTGCCATATTCTCAATGGGATATTTGGAGAAATCTTTATTCAAAGTACAAGTCCTAGGGCTTGATATCATTCCATATAGGCTTAAAATCAAAATCTCTATCTAGTTTTTAGTACAAATAATCACTTGCCAATTTCTGATTTTAGTGAGGCTTTGGGCTTTTTTTGGTTTTCCATCTGAATACAGTAAACAGGATACCAGATTCCGCTGAAATACTTAAAGACAGCTTATGGTGAAATGTGTTCATCTGTTACTCACATTTGACTCCACAGACTTTCCGCATGCCTAACACATAGCTTCACCAGACATTTTAATTTATCAAAAAACTATTCTAGGGTGTAGGCCTCATCTTATCAAAGGTAACTCCTCAGAAACTCTTGGCAAGGCAGAGAGAGGAAAATGACCAGTGCTTTTTGAAGAGTATCCAACTGCCTTATTGCATTTTGTTTAATTTATTTGTAGGACATATTAATGAATTTTGGAGTGACTGAGTAAAACTATTCCATGACTAAAGCACCAGTTCAACACAAAAATGGGGCACCTGTACCTAATATGTTTTTGACTGAAACCTGAATCATGCCTTTTTAAAATTTCCTTGCATGATCAAAGCCTGATGGCATCTTTTCCTATATGGGCAGAACTTTTTCTGACAACTTGAGCTTCTTCTTTAAGACTGTTCACATCTTCCCTACTCACTCATCTTTTATTTCTTCATGCAATCATGACAGTTACTTTTGGAATATCTTATCTCTAAACTATATACCTCCATGCTTGCACACTGACGACTTGTATTTGGAGCATCAATTAATAGGTTAGTATCTTAAGAATCAGAGTGCCCTAAGTCCATCCATCACAAGTTAGAATATCACTTCAGTGCAACTGTGACTTGCAAAGTTTCCATATATTCAAAAATGGAAACAAATAATCTTTCCAGTATTAACTGGTTTCTGGCTCTGAATCTGGGAATCCGTTAAATTACAGTATGATAATAATTTTCTACTGTAAGTTCTTATTTTTCATGTTTAAGTTCTAGTGGTGTTTCCCTGGTAACACAATGTGTTTAACAGCATCAGCATAACAGAAGCTTTTCAATACAGGGACATTCTCTGTCATACAGAAGCAAGCATATTCATGGCATAAGCAGTTAAATTCACACCAGTGAAAGCTCACAGGTAAGCCTTCAAAGATACATAACCCACATCCATTTAAATATTGTGTTTTCCTGGTGCACATTAGTATTACAGCCATCAAAAGTTCATCTGTCAAAACATGATGAAAAGAATTTCTACAAAATCTGAAAGCTTTTGAAACTTTATTCACCATCCATAAGTAGTTACAGGAGAGCTACAGCTCTGTCCTTGCTTATGACTGCAATGGAGAAAATCCTAGCAGAAAGTAACATTTGCTGTACATTGGTAACTTGCTGACTACTGGTTAACTCTTTGTATTACAGCAGTGTATTCTCAGATTCCTTGATCCTTCACAGTATTCACACTGGTATTACAATTCATCTCTGAAGCACCATCTTCTAGTAGATTAGGAACCAGGAGAAATGACTCAAGGGAATAGCAACAGACTGCAGATTTAAAGGGACGTTGTCAAGGCTGATAAGCTCAAATGTAATTCCTTGCTTTCTGTTGTTATTACAGTAGTGCTATGTCGTAAGATTCTGTAGTTACGTGAAGTGTACTTCAGAAACACAGTATTTTGCCAGCAGGTCTACAATCATAAGCCAGTGTATACCAAGTTGGAGAAAAAAACATACGAGAAAAGAGTTTCCATAATATACAAGCTTCTTGCAGGAAAAATGTCTTTGTACAGCATCCAAACAGTATAATAAGCCCCAGAAAGAATCTTTCAATTCCTATTGCTCTCATTCTTTTAATTAAGAGCACACGTCTTGTAAGCAGCCTTTGAACACTTTAAAGAAATACTGAAGGTGCCTTAAAAAAAGAGCTTAATAAAGGAAATAAGATACATGAACTGTAGAAGAGATACAAAGTTCACAAATACTTGCACTACCTGATTTAACTTCACTATTATTAAAAGGATTTTTAAAACATCAAACAGCAGTGCTTATAAAGCACAAAGAAAATAGTTTACAAATCCTTTCAGGCTTAAATTTTAATGATGACCTTTAAGTCAAACATCCAAGAATTCAAGAGTTGTTATTACTGGAATATCATGTCAGCTTTTGGTAACAATGATGCACTTAAATATTTTAAAATTGTAATAGAAATTATTAATATTTAGTATTTAAGCAAACAGAACTGGAGACATTTCAGGCAAAATCCTTGTCTCACCAAGGTACACAAAAGTTTAGAAATGGCAAAACAGTGACAACTATTTCATGATATCACCTATTCACTTGCCATGTATACAGCGCCGTAAATCAAAATTAATAATAATAATAATGAGAAAAAAAAGGACTTTATTCCAGATGCCTTGGCTTCCTAAGAGTTGTCCTTAACATCTTTTGTAAAAGGCCGTACAAAACAGAAGAGCCATTTCTAAATAAATGGATGAATACAGGCCATGACAACAGTGCCAAGGCACAAGGCTGGCAGAGCCAGCCCCAGACCAGCTGAGCTCCCAGCCCGTGTTTGTGGGACATAAGGTAATCTGCAGATAAGCCATACAGAGCTTATCATACCCCGTGACTAAACATGGCCTTGCCTCCTGTCCGGCAAATCAAGAGAATAAAAGTAGCTTGCACTGCTTTATCAGCTGGCAATAAATCAGTTCAGGAGGGTGGGGGGCAAGCCTGTCCCTGACAAGGGCTCGTAATTTGTCATTTCCCTGACCAGGCGACCTGGGCCACATGATCTGCTGCCGTGCCCCCACCACGCGTTACGTAAGCGCGGTAATACTCTTACATCGGCTGGGAAAGGCCAGGCAGGGGGTGAAGCAGGGCCCCTGTGCCCCCCACCGCCACCCCTCCTTCCTCAGTGCTTATAACTGACAGTAACTGCAATTTGTTCAGTGAGGGCCTGTCCCGACGCCGTGCCGGCGTCCCCAAGCAGTCCCCAAGCAGCACCCGGCAGGCAGGCGGCTGCCCGACCCCCTCAGCCCCAGCTGTCAGCCCCACATCCCACCGAATGCCCCACATCTCACAGAACGCCCCACATCTCACCGAACGCGGGCAAAGGGGCTGCTCACAGGGCAAGACACGAGAGAGAGAGGGACCGCGTGCAGGCAGAGGCATCAAAAGTGCCGTTGCCTCAAGCCTTCGAAAGACCGATTAACAAATAAGAAGTCGGTGGTAGGTTAAAGAAAAAAAACTAAAACATGAGAAGCATGGTAGGACTGTTTAGATTACGTGTACTCAAGGTAAAGCTTACCTAGTTTAAGATTCTGCTTACAACAGAGGATGCTTAAAAGAGTTGCAGACTTGCTAATTAAGGACATGCGTCCTCCTGAGAAACGAGGTGCTGGCAAGAGAAACAAAGACCCTGGTGTCCTCAGATGACCCTTCACCATAAAAGCACAAAAGGAGTAGGGGTATTCTTCCCCAGACAACCACCAGAGACTGCCATACAGGTGTAGGAGACTCTGGGATGATTGCTCAAGAGAACACCTCATGCTTGCTCAACATAATGAATATGCAATAGTTACATGGAACACATGTATTAGATAGCCGCGGTGTTTTAACTGCAGTGTGTAAGTCTGGACAGAAAAACATCAGTAGGTGTGCTTGATTTGTGGAAATCTTCCACCTTGCACCCTGCACAGAACAAAGCAGTGTCTCCTCTCTAAACATAATTTGTGTGTTTCAGAAGTTACTTTCTGATCACGTAACTATTCCATCTTTAAAATTTTCCTAACAACTGCTGAAACTCTTACACTGACATGCTCCTCTACCCTATAAAAACAGATCAATGCAAACAACCAATGTGGTTCTTTGAAGAATGAGTTTAAAACAGCTCAGCATAGTTGCTTTCAGTCCTAAGCAGGAGAGAATGTATTAATTAGTGCCACTGACACAGCCTCAACAGCACATTTGACTATTTGGAGACAGGACAGTGACAAACCCTCTACAGCAAAACCAGGTTCTAAGTACAGCTCATCAGGAATTGAATGACTTACGTCTCTTCTTAGAAAAACAAAGGAGATTTTTTTTCTGCTGTCAGTGTCCAGGGTTTATCTCTGTTTGACCCAACCACCAATAAAAGGAGTACAACTTTTTTTGAAGCAATGGACAGAATGATTCAGCTCTGATCCACTGATGGCTCCTTCCTATCCTCTATCTCTGCAGCTGTGAACTAGCCATAGCCCCAGCCAGGGAGCTTCCAGATCCAAGATTAACCTGAACCATCCTGTACTTTTAGTCATGGATGTTCCTCATTTAGCACCCAACAGTCAGCCACAATAGCAATCACCATTTAAGCAGGAGCCAGAGCCAAGGTGTCTAGCTGAGATTGTAACAAGTCTTCCTCCCTCCATATGCGTATAAAAATTAATTGATTACACTGAAAAAGTGAGCTTTTCATTTCAAGACATAGTCTTGAATGTGAAGTTTATTCATGTATAGCCATAAGTGCAAAGACAGGCAAAGTTTTGCAAAGATCTTTTTCCTTGGTGATTCCTTGCAGGAAACAGTGTTTATCTGACTGCAAATTCCCAAGTGCTTATGCTTCCAAGTTATTAATAGGGAGAAGGTGAAGGAATAGCAAGCATACGGAATTATAGCTGTGTTCTCTGTACCCTAAAAATGCCATGTCTGAACAGCAAAGTTATTAACTTTTTATTCATTTGCAAGAGTGTGAGGTTTAAATGGAATATAATATTGAACAATCCACTTAACACTGATTATGTCACTGTTCCCTTTGGGCAGTCTCAATTCACATCACTATTCAAAGGGCTACCCACTCTTCTAGTCAGCACAGAGAATACATAAAATATTAGGACTCATTTTTTAATGCAATAAATGCTTACTTTGTCCATAAACCATTTTTCTGCTACCAGTGGATATTCAGATCCCCACACTGTGTGTCTGTGCTACCAGACTCTCAAGTTACAATAGACATGATGGCATGAGATGCCTGGGGAAGTTGGTAACAAAATAAAAATTGCTTCATTTCTAAAAAGCCCACACTTAGTCTAAGACTGATCTCCCCATTACTGAAGATAACTGCAATTTTCCCCACCACTTTCAATTACAGAAGGGATCCAGCCCTACATGCCAGTACTAAAGTCTTTTCCATTTCCTGGCTCTTATGACAAGCAAGAAGTCAACTGATGATCCCGGATTACTTTGTTCTAAGAACGTACTAAAATGACAGTGGACATACTCCTGACATCTTGAACAAAGACTTCATGGACTGAGAGCTCAAAGTCTTTCAGAATCACAGCCCAAGCTTAACTCTGAATTATCCTAAGATATCATACATGATCATGCTGAGCCATGTGACCACCCTTCTAGGGGCCATCTACAAAAACCTCTTTGGTACCTTGCACAGTGTGTACGACTACCGGACTTCCAGAAGTGAGAAATTCTCACAGCTGCCTCCTACCACTTCAACCCATCAGCAGTCTAAAACTCATTTCAGCAGTGTAACACTCCTGGTTATGAATTTTTTATAAGCCCTAATGACAACTTATCTCTGTCAAAGAGCTAAAGCAGGATCTAGAATGACAGGGACACTCTTACCACTAGGACCACCCTGCTTTCCTTAAACATCCCTGTAGACTTTAGCAAAGAAATCCTAGGATATGTGTCCAATGCATCACTGTTTCCCGCTCACCTGTAAGCCAGCTGCCACAAGGTGGCAAGGCAGAGAACAGGCTGTTGTGTACTCTTCAATTCCCTTTGAACTACTGCCAACAGTTTGCACTGATAACTATGTGAAGTATGGTATATGTAACATAAGCACTCAGAATAGCCTCCTCCCTTTTCTGTTACATGTTTCACCTCCTTCCTAGTAAGAAACAATGCAAAAAGCTAAACCATACTGGTGTTAGTAGAACACTGCCAGGCCTTTGGTCTGGCTATGACAATGCTATTCAATCCCAGCTTCCACATCTCACTGTGGTTGCTTTCCAGACAAGAAAAAACAGGATAAACAATTAAGCAAATTTCTGTTTCAGTATTTTTCCCCTTTTAGTCTGCAAAAGTAAAAATTAACAAAAATTAAACCCACAAATACTTGGCTGAAGCTCTGGATCTCCCCACTGAAACAACTGTTTATCATTGTTGGAAATACAGATCATTTTGTTCATCTAGTAGGCAACTGATGGTGCTGTTTTTTCAAAAATAACTCTTTTAGTGGGAAAAAAAAGAAAATAAACCTTTTATCTGCTGTTGAAAATGGTGACTATTTTCCGCTAGTTCAACAGTACAAATTAGCTAAGTTCTTATTGTTAAAATCAAACTATTCCTCTGAGTAGCTGTTTATTAGGAATTTATATGATTCCATCAAAAACGAAAATGAGCTCTACAGAATGTACTATTAGAAAGACTGAAGAACCAAACCGTGAATGCCATGTTGACAGAAGGAACTCAAGTTCCTATCAAGTTTAATTGGACTTCACCACCAAGGCAAGAATTAATTTTAAATGATAATACTCCTATTACATACTATGACCAGCTTACATCAACAAGGTTACTATGACATGTTTGTAGAGAAAAGCAGATGTCCTATTGATAGTTCTGTGAATGCTCCATATTTTCCTATATGCTTGTGTTTTTATATGCCACCAAACCAGATACACGAACCATATCAGATTTGTCTTCCACCAGCTTATTAAAACATGATTATGCCAAGATGGACTTCTCAAAAAGCCTGAACTTTTCTCTTAGTATGTGTTGTTAATTCCTGCAAATTACTTTTTTTTTCAATGCTTCTTCAAGACTAGTATCAGGAGAGTTCACAGGAAAGATGGAACACACAAATACAAAACAAGATTTCCTTCAGTCTCGCTCTCGTTGTGGACATTTTAAGTATTTCTGAATGGAAAAGGGTTGTAAACTAAATAGCATTCTGCTGAAGAAAGGCAAAAGTAGACTATAGTCAGGCTTCTCCACAGAGAGCTTTTTCTTAGGCTGAAATAAAACAAAAGCAAGAGCTGAGTGTAAGTGCAGCTTCCCTTTAAGGGGAAGTCACAGGGGAGCAGTACACTCTGGGCCACCAACACATAGCATACTCTATGCTGGAAACCACACACTTGACTGAAAGTGCTCCCAGCCAAAACAGGCATCACTTTTCCAATGTCACTGATCTCTGTGCAAGTAAGCACAAAGGAAAGAACAGTGGAAGACTTGATTTTCAAATCAGCAGTGTTCTGGGGAAGCCTAGAAGAAATCTGACCTTGTAATGTCCCACAGATAGGCACCATTAACATACTGATGAAAATTTCAGGCCAGTACTGAGTATCTTCTTCTGTGATTCCAGAATTGCCAAAGCTTAAAATAAATATATTTATGTCGTCTCACCCATAAATACAACAAATCAATGTACTTATTTTTACTGTCTCATTTGAAAACTTCTTTTGACAAATGGAGTAGCTTTTTTTTTCATTTCCTCTACCTATGGACTGCAATAAATCACATTTATTTAACCCTTAGTTCACTGACAGTTCATCTGCTTGGCATAGTAAGTACCTAAATCTCAAGCATGTACACTGAGATTTGGGTATTTTGAACATGACCAAAATGTCAAATGGAGTTTTCTATAGAGTTAAATGACAAAGTTGTTACTTTATTGATGCTGTTTAACTTCTACAATACCCTTCAAATAATTTCCTTTCCTGTCTTAATTAGATACCTATACCTACAAAACACAATTAGCTTGAATCTTCCCTACAGATCCACTTTCTTCAGATTCCCTTTGTAGGCCTCCACATAGTTTAGAGGGGGAGAAAAGCAGAGAAAAGATAATAGCTTGGAAGCCTTGAACAATGAATAATCCCTATGACAGTGCTAGATTCTGCAGAGGTTAGTGCTAAAAAGCAATTTAAAATTATTTACTAAATTAACTGGTATTTGTGCTTGCTGCAGACTAAAAGCATGCAATACAACAGTTACAGTGGCTTAGCTGTGCTGCAGCACTTTAATAATGAGCATCACTGAACGTGTCAGAGCCTGAGATGTGTCAGAAATTCAGCCATCATTGCATCACAAAGACACTCTCACAAAACAAGACTGAAATACCAATTCTCGTTGGTGTAATTTGGACTGTACAGTCAAAAATATTTGTGTATTACCACACGACTCATTTCTTAACTGTTTATCATAATTTCCTAAAGTTCATTGTGTGAACATGAAGGGGTTTATTGTGGTATGTCAGCATTTCCTATAAAGACTGTATCCCCATCTGGAAATGCATCAGCATTTTTCCTCCCTCAGGCCAGCTCTAAAAATGTAATTTTTAATCCCAGCATTAGTGTTTTGAATGTATGTGTTTCTCCCTTTTAGACAGCTAACAATGGAAACCTAAATTTTCAAGAGCTCTTTCTTTCTGTTCTTATGAAAAAGTCATTATTTATATGAAGGGACTTAATATCCCTGTTTTAGGAAATCTAAACCCCCAGTTCTCATATTTGCACAACTAGAGAGCTTCCACAGGAGGTCCTGAGAAGGATAGTAAATAAATACTCTTACATGTTTTAAAATACCAGTGAAGCTGCATGTACCAGTCTCACCCACTAATCCTCACTGTTGTGCTTGTCTTCAACCTGGTTTTGTCTCCTGAATACAGTGTTTTCCAGAGTGACACTCTGCCAAAGCCTTCTCCCTTTTCTCCCTCAACAGTAATTCTGCTACCACTTGCATTCCTGATGCCGAGGGGTCCCTCACTTAGCCATCTGATTCAAAACTGACTGATGACTGAGGCAGCATCAGGGCTTCAGGGAAAGGCCCAGAGGATGTGGTCCTCCCTGCCATTATGAAAGAAGCAAAAGAATTTCTCAGCAGGTAAGCTCCCTTGCTCTTAGAACACTATACCCTACTTGCTAACAAGTAGGCTGTGGTTTGCAGTGTCAGTGGATGTCTGTCTTGCTTTCAGAGCCTTTCACTTCTGAATAACCCTTCCACTCTAAGAAACTGAAGCTGCCTAAGAAAGAACAGCAGACAATCAATGAAACCCTGGCTTAAATAATACTTGCAAACTCAAACTGAAACTTCTGTGCCCCAATCAAATGCTCCTAAGGACTTTCTGTCTACACTCTCTACAACCCATGGATAAATGTTTCAGTGTATCAACACTTGTCAAAAATATTGTGAAAATTTGTAGTTCTCAGCAAAAATTGCTCTGTTCTATAGTTGGTGTTTAACCATTACTCCTGTGTCACATGATTACTTATTAGCAAGAGCATCTCCACAGGACAAATCAGCCAGTGGCCTCGCCAGTTAAAGAAGAAACACTGGATTTGGAACTTACCAGTGAGGATCAGGGAGCAAAATTAAATTAGTAAGAGAGGAGCGTCTACCAAGATACAAAGCCCCACATATCTACTTACATTTCATTTAGTCATACAGAGAATACTTACTCCCAAGCAAATATATGTGCTTTAAATATATCACAAGCCTCACTGGGCTTTAAATATTGTTCAATTAATGCTTACTAGTGAAGGAAGATGCCATAACACTCTCAGTTTGACCCACCTCTTACCTCAGAATCACATACAGTACCACCACAGTGGTTGGCATCATCACTGGATATATTATTTCATGTCTGTTTGGGTTTGTGTGGTGGGGTTTTGGTAGCAGGTGAGGGGGGCTACAGGGATGGCTCCTCTGAGAAGCTGCTAGAAGCTTCCCCGGCTCCAAGTCGGACCTGACTCTGGCCAAGGCTGAGCCCATCAGTGACGGTGGCACCACCCCTGGGATAACGTATTTAAGACGGGAAACCTGCAGCGGAGAGGAGATGGGAATGCGAGAGGAACCTCTCTGCAGACACCCAGGCCAGTGACAAAGGAGGGGAGGAGGAGCAGGGGAGGAGGAGCTGCCCCTGCAGCCTCTGGGGAGACGTCAGGCTGCCCACCCCCCCCAGCCCAGGGAGGGGAGCGGGGGACCAGAGGACCCGAAGATGGCTGTGACTGCATGGGAAAGCCTGTGCTGGAGCAGTCTGTGCCTGAAGGACTGCAGCCCATGGAAGGGACTGACGCTGGAGCAGTTCATGAAGAACTACAGCCTGTGGGAAGGACCCATGCAAGAGAAGTTCATGGAGAACTGTCTCCCATGGGAGGGACCCCATGTTGGAGCAGGGGACGAGTGAGGAGTCCTGCCCCTGAGGAGGAAGGAGCAGCAGAGACAACATGCAATGCACTGACCCCAACCCCCATTCCCTGTCCCCCTGCTTAGCTGGGAGGAGAAGGGAGAGAGAACCAGGAGTGGAGTTCAGCCAGGAAGGAGAGAGGGGTGGGAGGAAGATGTTTTAAGAAGTGGTTTTACTTCCCATTATCTTTGTTTTGATTTGACTGGTAACAAACTAAATTGATTTTGTCTTTTTTTTTCCACAAGTTGAGTCTGGGTTTCGCCCATGACTATAATTGGTGAGTGATCCCTCCCTGTCTTTGTCTCAACCCACGAGCTTTCCTTTGTATTCTCCTCTCCATCCCACCGGTGGGGGCAAGGAGTGAGCCAGTGACTTCATGGTGCTTTGTTGCTGGCTGGACTTAAAGCACAACACATGTCCTCACCGAACTTTTGAAGTATTTCTGTTTTGAATATTCAACACATCAGAGGTAGCTCAAGGAAGAACCACTTATTTGAGAATTCAAGTTCAAAGAAAATGAATGTGCAATCTATTTTCTTTCCCAAAGTACACAGAACAAAAATTCTATAATGTATTACAAGAAAGTAATAACAAACATTACGATTTTAAGAGCTTAAAAATTTCTTCTATAGTCAGAATGAATTAAGCTACAGAAATTACGTATACAAAAATGATATGTTATGTATAAATATCTATCTCACAAGCTCCTGTTTACTTCAACGTATCAAAATCTCTCTTTCTAGTCTTAAACAAAAATCTTGAACCTAGATGAAAAATCTGAAAGCATAACTGACTGTTTCAGGAAGCATGATATTTTCATCACTGTGCAGTGCCTGAAGACCAGGCCCTGCATCCTCTAAGAACCTGGAGATCTGGGTTGATCTCCAAGACATAAGTAGACACCGTACCCCTGAGCATCCTTCTGTAGCCTGGTCTATCCCTCAAGATAGCCATAACTCAGTATTGCTTCAGGCTCTTTGGCCAGAGTGAGTGATACTACATCACCATCCTCCTGTCCTTCCTTTTTCACACCCACCACTTCTGGCAGATCTACACTGCATCCTTGCCCTGACATAATTGTCTTAAGTGTTGGCTGGGAACTGACTTGACTCCCGACCTCTGCCAAAAGTCATTTGCACAGAAGTGTCAAAGCAATTTTTTCTTCTCTTTTGTTTTACTTGTATGGGCTTCATAGTAGCTTTAATCACAGTGGTATTGTTAATACAGCAATCACAGCTATTTCCCAGCGTCATATACTAGTATTTCCATATTGGTACAGTGATCCTTGTTTAGCTAGAGCCTTCCTTTTCCACTACCACTGAACAACACCCTACAGACAGAGTCTCTGGCATGCAGAGCTCATTTTGTGCAATTTATATGGAGCTGACTCCCTCTACTCAGTGCAGAAAAACCAAGTTGCAATCCTGCTGGTTTTATAAAACTGCTACTCTAGGGTCAAGATACCATCCAGCACAATTGAGTCATCTCTGCAGTTTTATACATGGGAAAACAATTCACAAAGTAGAACTGGAGGAGGTGAGATTTAAGGCAAACTTTATAAGGGACTCAAGAATAATTTTCTTGACGTCTTAACAATTAGTTAAGTAAGTTTCACGCTCTGCTGTTGTGAAATAGTTAAAAACATATTATGCAATGGAGAGGTTATCTAGTACTTAATTAAAGCATCCATTATCCATGATTTTGATACTGTCTTTCATAGTATCCTTCTGGACAAAAAGTCCAGCATACAGCTAGACAATTCCATAATATGTTGGGTGAGCAATTAGCTGAAGGGTCCAGCTCAAAGAGTTATAGTAAACAGGGTTACATCAGGCTGGCGGCCAATCAGCAGTGGGGTTCCCCAGGGCTCAATTTTAGGGCCAGTGCTCTTTAATGCAGGAATCGGATGTACATTAAGCAAGTTTGCCTATACTAAATTAGGAGAAGTTATGGACTCCCTTGAGGGTAGAGAGGCTTTACAGAGAGATCTAGATAGACTACAGAGCTGGGCAACCACCAACCATATGAAATTTAACAAGAGTAAGTGCCAGCTTCTCCACCTGGGATGGTGGAATCCTGATTATATGTACAAATTGACAGATGAGAGGCTAGAGAGCAGCCCCGCAGAAAGAGATTGGGGGG
>JANZLQ010000079.1:47337287-47350267 GCA_026212715.1 Elanus axillaris
GTACTGTGGGCAGTTGTGGGTTCCTCAGTCTAAGAAGGACATCAGGCTACCACAGTGTGTGCAGAGGGGGGCAACCACGATGGTGAAAGGCCTCGAGGGCAAGACTTACAAGGAGCAGCTGAGCTCACTTGTTAGGAGGGATATTATCCCAACACCAACAATGGAAAGAAAAGGCTATATACTATACTTATTCTATGGGGGAATTCACTTTATTGATTTTGAAATTTCTGTGCTTTTATCACTTTGAAATCTTGCAATTTCATTTAGTATTTTCCTAAAAGCTCCTGAACTTCAAGGCAAATGATTACTTGGAAATATCTACTTCACAGGCTTTTAAAGTAAGCATTTGGCCCCTGCACTTGTTGGAAGACTTGGAAACATGAACACTCAAAGCTTCAAATCAAGAACAATACAAAACCAGTCCAGAAGTATTTTTTTTAAACTCATGCTTTTAATTCAGCCTCTCAGTATCATAGTGGCCCACGTCATGATTTTTAAATTTTCACAGTTGACTATACTATATATCAAAATAGTACTGCTTGTCTCATTAAACTACCATAATTTGAAACCTGGATATGCAACATAAAATATTAATCACCACTTCAGAAGCCACTTTCATCTCTTAATTTGTAACAGGATAATGCTCTGCTTAGGTCTGCTCCAAAAGGCTTGCTAATGTCTTTTCTGCTAGTATCCACAGGTCACCCTTTTGTCTGTGTTTACAGTGGATACATATACAATAGAAGCACAGTTTTTAGATATTGTGCACTGGTCAGATGGTAGCAGCAGCTTGTCATTTCCTCTACCCCTTCATTCTACAGTCTGCCCAAAGAGGTACTGCAGATTACCAGAGGTAGGATATATACATCTAAATATCTCCTATGCTGACACATGAAAAAAGTGCACAAATACACAAAACCACATATCTCCTTTGTCTGAGTATAATGTGCACATTCCCATGGCTGGGAATGCTTGATACATAATCATATACAGATCTGTGAATAGGGGATGCATTGCAGTAATTTCACTGCTAGTTCCACAAGGACAAGTAAAGCACAGGAACATGAAATGAAAACGGCTTGCATGTCTATGGGGAGACTCTAACTGGATTCAAGAATTTTAAATGCATCTCCAAATGCAGAGACGCAGAGAGTGACTCACAGGCCTTTCTGCAGAGCATGCAGAGGTGAAAACAGCAGGGAGGGTGAGGGTTATGTGGGCAGAAGAACTGCTATAAAAACAAATACATTTGTAGTGGAAAAAAGCAAGTACAAGTAATGTATTTATATGGCTCCTAGGAGCTTTACAGTTCCTGAGAGAGGACCAGGACCAGAAGAGAGGAAGAGTAATTGCCACATACAGCATCACCACAAAAGCAGCAAACTGCCAAGGAAACTGAAAATAGGCAAAGTTGGGTTAGTCTCAGTGGCACAGCTACTTTTCATGACGTCACTCAAGCAATCGAGCTGTAAAACCGTGCATACCAAGCTAGTGTGGTATAAAGGAAGTGTCTGTCACACTCTGGTTTTGTCTGGTTTTGTCCTCACAGAAGCAAGGACACAGGTGGAGGACTGGATGTATATGTAGGATGCCACTAGGATACACCTACCTTTATAGTTACTCGCAGCATGAACTACAGCAGTCTGAGGGCAAAGCAACCTGTGTGTTGTTACATGCCCTCCTGGACCTCTGCTGTGTTCAGCGGCTCCCTTGAACACTCCACTGAAAAAATACAACACAGGTTATTCAGGTTGAGGTCCACTGCTTGGACAATTCTTTGCAATTGATTAGTTCATATTAAAGGACCAAGATCACTTGCAGTGCTGCTCAGTGATGCCATTAAGTCTTACGTGCAGAAAATTATAATAGCCCTAGAAAACACAAGTAAACAGAAGGAACAGAGCACTCATGAAGACTATTTGCGTAAGTACAGATAAGCATCCTTTCTGCAGCATGGCAGTCAAGTACACCACAGAACTGACATTTCATTTAGAAAGATTTAAAGAAAAAAATAATCTATCCATTTTAGATGAAAGCACTCTGTAACAATACGGGCTTTCTGAAAACTTCAAAGATCCACTCAGCCTTGAAAATTTTGACATCCACATGCCCCTACCAAGCAAGACTGCAGAGATCACAGTGACTCTATAGAATCAGAGAGACATATAATGAGATATACAGTAAAATAGTGTATTTGCTGCAGTTACTCCTATACACTATATCATCTTATTGCAGGGATACAAATGTCCCATCACATAAAGAAAAGGAATTAGAGCATTTTTAATGGTTTCTTTACCCCACTCACCAGTATGTTCAGGCTGCAGTGCATACTGAGCTCTGGGAGTCAGTATTATCAATAGCAAATACAGACTAAAGCAAAGACAAGGTACCTAACTGATACACAGAAAGTATTAGTTACCTATACATTTTATTGGCATGACCATACCACTCTATTCTCATGTCTCAGTGAAAGCACATAAGCCACACAATTAAAACTTAATAATGCCTGTCTCTAAGGAACACGGACATGAAAGGTAACAGATCAAGAACAACAGCATGGCTCTTACACTATTCAGGGAATTGGCAGTAGGACTGTCTCTTTTTAATCCATTTGGGACAGTGTAACAAACTGTTACTGGCGGTTTTAAAATATTTTTTCCTTTAACTTCTTCTCTGATGGTGTATTAAAAAAGAAAAAAGTAATGACTTTTTTCTCCTATATGTCAGCTTTTTTTCTGTTTTTAAAATTATTTGTAGGGTACCATTTAGACCTTGCATGCATTCGAAGAAGTTGTGACATTAAAAACCATTTTATCTTCTCCAGAATTGTTAACACAATTCATGATCAAAC
Source organism: Elanus axillaris (assembly GCA_026212715.1). Lineage (NCBI taxonomy): Eukaryota > Metazoa > Chordata > Aves > Accipitriformes > Accipitridae > Elanus > Elanus axillaris. The sequence goes on from JANZLQ010000079.1 coordinate 47,340,139, forward strand.
AAGAAAAGGCTCCCAAAAACTGCATGGTCAAAACACACAATACTAAGTTTATTCAAACTGCTTGCTCTCACCAGTGGTCTTTCAAGCCTTTTGAAATCCACAACTCCAGTGCAAAGATGAGGAACAATATACTTGTGGGTAGGTACAGCAGTTAAAATTGCACACAGACGGGCACTATTTCTCTTACATACTAGCAACAGGACTTCTGCACTTGAACTGCTACAGCCAGCATAGACAAAGAAGAAATATCCCATCGGCTTCCCACAACTTCATTTCCAGGAGTGGTCATAGTCCTCCTGATAGTGCAGGGCAAGAAAGGCTTAAAAGGCTACATACAAAGGAACGGTTTCTTCCTTTCATTGTGGCAAATGCTGTAAACCACAGCCCGACTACCTAGGGTTTCTCCAAGCCCCACAGGTGACAGACACACCCAGGGGTGCTCTGAGGCATCTCCTACTCTTTCACCAAGAACATACTTTCGCTAGCTGACATGTAGCTTTTGCATGGATAAAACAGAAGACACCCTGAAGCGCTCTTTTTCTCTGTTTTTAAACCTGAAGGTCACATTCCTACACCTCATGGCTAAGTCTGCTCCACGTATATGCCTAGCAAGTTAAGAAAGTCCCCACAAAAGAGCAAATTCAGGGAGTGACCCTGTGGAAAAGCCTTTAACTTCCATGTCTTGAGCAAACCCATGATTAAATAGGAGGTATACCACCTGTTTGAAGAGGGAATGGTTCTCACCACATATATTAACAAAACTACAAATTCCTTCATGGATTAAAGTATTATTCATAAGAAGCAGTGTTTATTACAATTGGTCAAGCTTGTGAGAACTCTGGGAAAGTGCAGGCAGACAGCCCAAGTTTTAAAAGATGATGAATTGTTATCAACTCATTCTCAATGCAGATACCTCTCCAAATAAACTCTCTTCATCTAAATCTTCAATTCTACAAAAAAAAAATTAAATATAAGAACTTAAAAATAGCATAAATGTACAGGATGTCCACATCTTTGTCCTACCACACACAACAAATTAGCTGCAGCGCAAATGAAGGATGGGAGTGAGTCTCCAGAGACGAGGAAGCATGATGCTTTTGACTGTTCAGAGGGATGAAGAGTCCAGAGACTTCCTGTGCTCACCTAAGATGTTCCAATTCCTACAAGGAGCTTGGCCTATTGAGAATTGATTAAATCCATCAGGCCTGCAAGACCCACTGATGGCAAAATCTCAGCTGGCATCTCATGGAGAAATAGTAGGTCCATCTGGCTGAAAAGTGTAGTTTTAAAACAACATATTTGAAATCACTGACAAGAGGCAGATATGGCAGTACCATTACTCACCAGCACTGTACACTTGGGCAATTTAGCAAGTCAGGAATTACACAGCACACCTCTGTAGCAAGACCAGCATAAGGCAAGATCATACTCCACTCTCTAGGCTCTGGTTCCATCAGAGCAATGGCTCTCATCACCGATAAACAAAGAGATATGTAACATCAGTAAAAAACAGTATAAATAGACATTTGCCCTCAGGGCCACATTTACAATAGCGATCCTTCTTGGCATACCAAGAGATCAAGAATTCACAGAGCTTCCTTACTAGTTTGCAGCTGTTTTTTTCAGTGTCACAGCTTTGGCATACTGGCAACACAAAAGTGATAAAAAACAGGGAGAGGAATTCACATCAAAGCTTGCACTGCCAGTGGGGATCCCTTAGTTACTAGGAATATCTATTGCCCAGCTTTTAGCTGGATGCTCAGAAAAGGAGTGATTAAGGATCCTTTACTTTTTAGGCCAACTAAGGCAGATACCAGAGCTCACGACACAGCAGAGAAGTAGTTCTTCACTAGCCTCCTGGGTCTGTGTGATCCAAACCTTGGAGATGTGAACAATCAGTGCCATAGTGTGGCACCCAGTTCCTTGGATCTGCAGAAGAGGATACTGCTTGATGGCAAGATGGCAGTGTTACCCATGGCTCTTTAACAGTCCCTATGTAGGTCTGTGCCTTAGAAGATACAATCTAGTTCTTTAAAATGTGCTCAAGGCAAAGAAACCTGCTCTGCCACATCTGTTCACTATTACATCATTTCTTAAAATACAGCCCTCTCCATCCATAAATCTATATGATTTATTTTCCCTGCGGATGATTTTACTTTTCTTATCTACCTGCACCCTTGCTTGCAAAGGAAGTTAATAGTAGCCAAGCAATTTAGTAAATTTAAAACTCAAGTCAACCCATCAGTTGAACAGAAAGCTTTTCACACCTGTGTGAAAACACGACTTTAAATATGCACATTACATAGAAAAGCCCTCCTGGACTTAAATTATTTCCTGCAGTTGTCACTAGCATTGGGCTTGTGAAAGTATTTTAAGTAGTGCAAATAAATTGGAAAGATAAATGCCTAACAACTACCCAGTGCTTTTCCAGATGCATTAGCTTTCAGTGCAGATCAGGAGTTAACTTTTTAAAATAAATCTCATGGTCATCCCCACTTCCTCCACTATGATTTAGATTGCAGAGCAGTCTTGTAGCATGTGAACTGGATTCTTTTTGAATGAAACTGAAGCAGAATTTTTTCTCCAAGAGTTCACCTGATATGCTTCAACCACTAGCAGGCATTCAGTCCACAGGATCAGGCTAGAGTTAGTTCAAAATCAAATTTTAAAAAATCATAAACCTCCGCTGGGGTACACTGTGTCCTACGCACCAAATGTTTTGTTCTACAGACCCACGCCTTTTGCACTGTACTACTTTCCAACACAGACACAGCCTGAGAAGTTCAGGTCAGCTGCTATATCACTCAGTCTGAAAGAAAGCAAGCAGGCACAACTATGCACCCGTCAAAGATCTGGCACACATTTTAAACTGGAACCACTCCCAGAAGAGGCAAGTTGTATGGAGAGAAAATGGCTCAGAGGAACTATTGCCAGGTCTTTGCAATGGCTGTGATCTGTCTCCTGCTATGTGTAATTTTTCCCTCAAAACTCTTAAGTCTTATAATCACATGGTTATAAGAAGACATTAGCTTTTACCCTTAAAAGAACTGAAAATTTAAACCCTAAAGCCAAGACAATTCAGATAAGAAGAAAAAGGAGACAGCATTATTAATTTTCAAAACATTCTGTAAAGTTTTCTTAATGTTTGGGATTATATGCTGAAAAAAAACTTGATTAAAAACAACAACAAAAAAAGCTTTGTTAAAAATTGCCTCTGAACACTTAAAATAAGTAAGCAAAATACCCCAAATAAGCAGAATTTAGTCTGCAGAACATTTTCTTGCTCCTGATTAAAGGCATATAGCACACACATTAGTGAATGTCTCCTGTCAACACCCAGGTCACCTCCATTGTTCATTTGCCACAAGTCTCAGTAGTAGACAAAATTCTGCAAAAATTTCTTAAAGTTTGGTTTGCATTGCTTGCTTGCAAGACCTTTGATATTACAAGAACACCTTCTGCTTTTGTGATTTTTTTTAATTTTTTTTGCCTTTTTTGATTTATCTACCTTTTAAATATTACATTTAAGAATTAAGAGCCACACTACACTGCTTCATAATTTAGAGCAGTTGTTAATGACAGCACCCTTGTTTTTTAAGAATAAGTAAGGTATCAGAACAAACCCCAACCTTTCCAGCCTGCAAACCAGACACATTATTTCAGTAGAGCCAAGGAGTCGCAATCATAGTCACAATGAATTCATTGCTGAAGTCCCAGCTCCTTGGTGACATAGAGATGTTACAGAGGAAACTAGGCCTACAAACCCTGCCAGAAATTCCTCAGATGTCAAAGGATGGCAGAAAAAAAGAGGCAAATGTTGCCTTTTCCTCCCTCCTGGTTGGCAGAGATGGGGGAAGGGAAATAGTTGCAGAAGAGCGTGCTGCAGTTTTCCCTGCTGGGGAGAGTTGCAGTAGGAAACAAAGTTGCTCTAACTATGCTCTTATTTCTTTATGTCTCTCCCCCCACACCCCCGGGCTTTTTTGTCAGGGAGGTAGGTTTATCTGTGATAGGGTAAGACTGAGTTCCTGTAGCTTTCCCTCAAGGCTTCCCCACAGCTTAGCACAGGGCAGCCAGAAATGGCAATTGCTTGCTTCTTCAATGTCCAGAAGGTAACTTCCAAGACAAGCCCATGAAAGCAAAAGTGGGCCAACAGCACTTCAAAGCACTCTCAGCTCTCACCTGGGAATGCTAAGGAGCAAATTGGCTTATCTATGCTTATTCATGCCACTAAGTTTCAATGCTGTGCATCTTAAATCTGTAACCACAAACCCAGTCACTCTCAAGGGAAACAATGGAGACTTTAAACCAGAAAATGGACACCTCAACCAACTGCTGACTTCTAACAGTGATACAGCCACAGTGTGCTGTCCTACCACAACTATTTACATGACATTGCATTAGAGAATACAAAAAACTATTTAAGAGTCATAACCTTCCTCACATGCTCTTCTGTTAAGTCCTCAGTGTTGTGCTAATTCCTAAAACACAGTATGCAAAGTCAACACCTGGTCCCACTCTTCCCTCTTGCCAGCTCTCTGCTACCTGCTCCTTCATATTCTCTCCAAAGCCCTAAGATTCAAGCAGGTTTCACCTCTGGCTCGGCTGTCCACAGGGTTGTTACTCAAACTCCTGATCTGGCCTTCATGCTTTAACAAAAAGCTCACTTTATAGGCATGGCTTCTCCCCCAGCTGCTCAATTTACCTTCCCAACCTCAATTTTATTGCAAGATAATGAATATATCACTTAAAAGAAACACAGTTTTCAGTAATAATATTTTACAAAGGTGTATCACGAAGAAATATCAGGAGGAAATCAGGAAAAAAAAGTTTACAGCATAGAATCTGTTTCAGTTGTTGCAGATCAAGAAGTTCCCCTGGACAGAAGTGTAGTTAATCTGCAAACACAAATAAGAAAAATATGGAACTAGAATAGTCTGTTTTATTGCATCTTCATTAAATTTTCAAACCTCTCTTGCTCCAATGTGCTGTGCAAGAAGACAGAGAAAGAGTCCTTCACAGAACACAAGTGAACAAGATGTAACAGCACGTGTCTGCTTGTCTCTAGAGAACCTTCTGAATCTGGTCGGGAAGACTGTCTGCTTTTTATAAAACTTGCTAGAAATGTCATATAGCTGATTTTAATGTATGATTTGGGAAGTGGTCTTGTTCTCAAGATGAGAGGAGTAAATCATCAATTACCCTACTAGTGCCAAAATTACAGCAACAGAAATGAAAGTAAGGCCAGCCCTTGGACAGTACTGAGTTTTCTCCTACAGTTTGGCAGATATTTTCAAATTAAAGTCCAACCACATTCCAATTTGGTTTTATCTCAGAAACTTATTTTATTATTAAAATGGATTCTGCAGTAGGTCCCAGTCAGAAACTCAACCCAAGCATGCCTGGCTGCTTTCTTGACCAGTATATCTGGAATGTGCATCAAGTATAATAGCCAAAACCCCAGCTCCTGGAGCTGAGGTCTTCTAGACCTTAAGCACCACAAACACATGTATGCGCAGCGATTAATGGTGATATGGGGAAGAAGGATATATAATTTCATCACTTATGTTAAGCACTGAGCAGCATAAAGCAGAAGGATAGCTCCTTTTCTAAAGATACACTGAAACTCTTAGAATCTGCACCAAATGCATTTTCACATTAAAGTAATAGAGTCTTCTACCTACATCAGGGTTATGGAGAAGCAAGACAAACTAGGGCAATCTTGCCTTTAATCCAGGAAAGCCATACATCTGCATAGCTAGTAAGTATGTTATTACCTTTTGTCTTTGCAACCTAGCCAGGCACTCTTAGACACTGATAGCAAGCACTGCAGCCCCCAGCGCAGATGCCATGGCGTTGCAGAGAGCCCCAGGAATATGGTAACACAGATACCAGCTTCTGCCCCGGACACTTCTGAAGTGTTTGAATGAGTCATAATTCACATTTGAAGCAGGTACTTTGCTGATCAAAACCTAGCAGAACCTTTGGCAGTCAGCACTACAGAAACTTTCCACATGCAAAACAAAGACTCTGACAGCCTGCTCAGGACAGCAAACTCTTCATAGGGGAAGGAACAAGCACCTGAGTCGTGAGGAGCTTATTTTCCAGTGACTGTCCAGCAGTTTTTGTTGAAAGACTATCCCCAAATCAGGGCAGTGGAAGAGTATTTCCTTTTCCTTATTCTTTCTCCATTGAGACAGGAAATCTGCAACAGACAGGCTCATCATCTTAGACACAACATGGGCTTTTCTCCTCCCTAGTCACATTTGATTCCACCTATACTGACAGGCACCATTAAATCCACGCTGACCTCTTTAACCCAGTGGTGTTATTTAGGCTGTATGTCTTTTGGGAACACTGATCATCTTTTCTCCTGGGCTGGAACAACACACAGTATCACAGCATCCACATCAGGAACTGAGGATCCTGGATACAGTAGGCCAATGAAGCAGGAAATAGCAAGTGCTGGCTTCATTCACTGATGTCTGTCATTTCTTCTGCCTCTAGTCAGAGTTATCCATACATACCAGAGCACAGAATCTGCCTCTGCTCAGTTTTCAAAGAATCCTGTTGAGCAGCTCCCCACTCTTTCATCCTCACTCATCTTCCTTTTAGTTAAGTTACTCCAACCCATCTTTACAGTTAAATAAAAAAGAGAATACTCTCCAGAGAACACCAAAAGTTCTATAGTCTATTCCAAGTGTTAGAGGGGTTTTGGCCATCAAAAGTGCAGCCATTCCAAAACATGGCAACCCAGACCTTTGAGGAAGGATGTGAAAATCACAGGTCTCAAAATCACCCTGACTTAAATTATTTTGAATTACAACATTGCAAAACAAAGAAAAGAAGATATATGTCTTTTGATATCACATATTTGTGGCTCTTGCTTTAGTAAGAGAATCCCATTCCTACCATGCAAAGCCTAACTTTTGCTGCCATGTGCCCTTTTTGTAGAAGTTTACATAAGTGAAACAAACCAGACAAAACTGATACAGGAAAATATATTCTTCTGCATAAAAAAAAGTTAAATATCTACATTATCTATCTAAGCTTCCTTCTGCTTTCAGCAATTATGTCTTCCTCTCCTCTAGAAACTCCCATTTTACCCATCTATACTTAAGACAGGCCAGATGTATAGCATATTATGCTTACTGCTTGCAACAGTCATACCCAATTTTGACAGATTTGCCTCATATATGGCAAGATGCTTTTCAGCACTTTTATGGAAAAGAAAGATTTCCCCGTCAGCCTCAGAGCAACATGGTCACATTTTAAAAAACAAGGAACCTGAAAGGAGGTTGTAGTGAGGTGGGTACTGGTCTCTTCTATCAAGTAACTAGGGATAGGATGAGAACAAATGGCCTCAAGTTCTGCCAGAGGAGGTTTAGGTTGGATATTAGAAAAAATTTCTTTACTGAAAGGGTTGTCAGGCATTGAACAAGCTGTCCAGGGAAGTTGTGGAGTCACCATCCCTGGAAGTGTTCAAAGAATGCGTAGAGGTGGCACTTCAGGACATGGTTTAGTGGGCATAGTGGTCCTGCATTTTCCAACCTAAACGATTCTATGATTCTATGAAATTTAGACCGCAAACAATAGAGGTAAGATCCAGACATCCTTCCTGAAAGACAAACTTCCATTTGTTAATGCTAGTGGAAGGCTACTTGGAGGATGGAGTCTAATCAGTAAACCACATACACGTGTGGTTTTTCTGCTTGTCAAGTCACATTTCCACATTCCAATGTTTTCGTTCCTGAAAATATTTGCATATTGTTGAACATTCATGGTGCCTCAGCTCTGTTTTAGAAGTTGTTATTTCCCCTCGTAACAGTAGAACGTAAAATCAAATTCCATTCATTCCCAGCCGATGCTAGAAATGGGACTAAGCAACCAACAGAAAACTCCCTTAGGTTTAACTAACTCTGTTTTGATGACAAAGATAGCATTCCCTAGAGAAACACAAATTTAGCTGGTGAATTAGTTGAGAAAAATACACTAACTCATCATCTCTAATGCCTTTGCCATTTCTATACAAACACTGTCATTCCAATGGAAGTATAGGGCTCAGTCTACTGTCCTCAGATCACTTTCCAAACAAAATTAATAAAGTTGAAAAGCTGTTCTTCTACTGGCAGAAAGAAATCCATCCATTGTAGAGTTATGCTTGTAAAATTGCAGTACTTCAAATTCAGTCCTTAAATTATGGTGCTGTAACTTTCCAAGACAGCCAAGCTCTAAGTGACTCATCTGGAAAGACAAACACTATTTATGACATTTGTACCTGATGAATTATTAAGTGGTTTGCTGCATCTAGACTGATTTTGCATTAAAGGAATTTTTCGCACATACCTTGAAGGCTGAAAATTGTACAGACTGGGAAAGAACTCAGCAAAAATATCTAATTGGCTAGTGCTGCCTAAAAGAGCAAGTCCTGGTAGTCTACTGAAAGTCATAAAAGATTAAATCAAGAATAATTTTCAAAAGAATTTTCAATTTTCTTTCTAGGGAAAAAAAATCCCACCTTAATTTCTTTTGGAACACATTCTGTTATCACCCTGTTTTGTTGTGGTGGCACTCTTCCCCACAGAATCAGAACAGAAATTATGTCCAGTGCTTACAGATATTTTAAAATGGAAAATAAATTGTGTCCTCAGTGTTACTGCACAACACTAACCAAATTTCTTAACACAAAGGTGAAAAACAAGTCCTATTTTGAAATGTTTAGATAAATTGTTTTCACATTTAAAGACCTTTTGCAGCCACTAGGAACTGGAATTTAGGCAATCAAAAAATAAAAATTGATAGAAAAATAAATAACTAACACAAATGATTAAAAAATCAAACGGAAGTCCACAGAAAGGTGAAGAAGGAAGAGGAGGATGTAAACATTTTTACAGTGTAAAGTGCTTTGCTGCCATCAGAGTAGGGGCAAAAGGTGAGGGGAAATACAGTGTTTTTCTCTATTTTAGAACTTCTGCTTACAAAGCATTCAGTATAGCATCTCCATTTGACACACTGATAACAAACCCAAGGAACATATGACAAAAACACAGCCCAATGGAAATTACCTCACCATGATACCTGCTGTTTTGCTGACAATGAACCTAGCTAATGGCACCTATCTGTTTTGAAATAGATGTGGATTCACTTCACCAGCCCACTGCTGGTGATGGGCCTGTTAGCCAAACCAGTGGTTGAATTTCTCATTCTTTCAGAAGGCCCTCTGGTATCACACCAAGGCACCTTTACAGGCTGCCGCTAGCAAGGTTACACCACCCCTGCCTCAGCAGCGCCTTTGCTGGGATCAGGTAACACCCCTTCTTTGGTGGGGGAATGGTGATGGGGAAAGAAGGTGAGAGCAAACTGCTGCCGGTCAGTGTGACACCATGTGATGCTGCAACTACTTCACCCAATTGCAGTCTACATAACAGGAAATTTTTTTAAAACACTATTTAGTTACACAGATATGGCTGCCATCATGGGCACAAGAGCATCATCAGTATTACACCAATTACAACTACGTATCCATGAGTCATTCTGTCCAGGTCTGCCACAGTCATTTCCATCCACAGACAAACTGAAATTACGCTGAACTTCAAATGGCCACTTCTTATTTTTTTATCTTCTCCCATGCAGGTCTATAGAGCCTCCATAAAGGGAAAGCTTGTGAAAAATGTTAGCACAGTAGATACAAATTTCCATCTTTTTTCTCTGCTTCAGGAGAAAGAAAAAAAGTTATTTTAATTCCTATCACTTCTGTGACAGGTTGGATGGATTCCTGTGACATGTGCTATATATAACCTCCGGTTTAAAAAAGGCTACTATTTTGTCTCCAAGATTAAGTGCAGCATTAGATAAGCACTGAAGGTGAGGTGATTCTGCTGTGGCAAAGATCATCACAATAATACCACACTGTAGCTCTGTTGTGGTTTCAGCCCAGCCATTAACGAAGGACCACCTAGCCGCTCACTCACTTCCCCCGCCCCCCTCCTAGTGGGATGGGGAGGAGAATCAGAAAGAGAAAAGGAAAAAAAACCCGGAACCTCAAGGGTTGAGATAGGACAATTTACTGGGGCAACACAAAAAGAGAAGTTAGAACAATAATGATACAAATAAGAGAATACACAAAACGAGT
>JANZLQ010000079.1:47360289-47410358 GCA_026212715.1 Elanus axillaris
GGCGCGGAGCGGGGCCGGGGGCCTTGGGGCCGCCGGGCAGCGCGGGGGTGCCTTGCCCTGCGTCCCCGCCGGCCCCTCAGCTGGCGGGCAGCGTCCCCACAGGCGCGCTCGAACGGCCGGACCCAGCGGTCGCCCCGCTCGCCCTGTAGGGCCCCCCCCCCGGGTTGGCCGTCCCCGCTCCCCCGCCCCGGTGCGGGGCACAGGCGTGGGGTTCCTCGGCCGGCACCCGCGGTAGGGAGGGGGTGCGCTTGCTCCCTCAGGACACCCTCCGCGGGAGAGAGCCCGGGGGGAGGAACGGGCGAGGGTAGGAGAGGGAAGCGGTAGCGGAGGGGGCTCAGCGCGGTCCGGGCACCCGAAGGAACGTTTGTAGCCACGGCGGCTGCTTCGGGCCCGATTTGCCTCGGACCACAGGTGGTAGTCGAACCCTGGGTAACGGGGATCCCTCAACAAGTACTGTTTTTCTTCTCCCATCACAGCGTCAGCGACGTGTAGAAAAGCAAATCTAAAGCCTGCTCGCTCTAACCTGCTGGTGCGGCTGTTGGCTTGAAAGTAAAAAGCCTAGAGCTCAGATGAAAGCCGTGTGCTTTAGCAGTTCTGTGCTATAAACGCCAGCAGAACAGTAGTTAACAGTTATGAGGCTCTGCCAGCAAAAGGCTGAACAAGGTGGGCCATGGGATCCAAACGCAGTGATCTTCCTCTGCAGGCTGGACCAGTCACTGTGTATGTCTGCTGCAAATTGAGCACAACCGGGGTGCACGCTTGCACAAAGCTCTTACCAGCAGGTTGAAAGCAGCCATGCTATGTTGGTTTTGTAATTCCTTCACAATGAACACTCAAGCTAGTTAGATGGGATGAGAGCATTTTCCAGAAGTATCTAAAGCTGTTTCTAAACCCTGTGTGGACTTGCCATGGTGCATCACACAGGCCTGGTGCACTGAGCCACGCTGCACTGCCGCACCCCTCAGGCCCACATACCTCTATTCCCTCACCTCTATGAGGGATGGGGGAAGCAACTACACCACATACCTGGGCATCCAGAGGCAGAGCAATGCCTCCAGATCACTGAGTTTTACTGACTTAATGCATATCTTGGAAGCGACTTGCAACAAGGGAAAGGATCTTGAATGCAAGTCACACCAGTGATTTTGGAAGTATTACCAAAATTGTTCATCGTGAAGAATGGCAAACCAAGAATATCCCTCTGCTCACTGTAGGGCGGGAAATTATAACAGCCTCTTCCTGAGCACAGGAGGAGGCACTGGTTTCTGGCCTAGTCCCAAATCCACATAGAACCACTTCCAACCACTTCAGTATTAACGTTATTTTAAAGGATGAAATATTAGACCATATGGAGATTCCAGGCAAGGAGTGGGAGCTTCTTGTGCTAGCCATTGTGCTTTTGACAGAAAACGTCCATTGTACCTAGTACTAATGGGGAAAGGGCTCTACAGTCTGCAAACACAGTGAGACGTGGAAAGTAGACCTGTGAAAATTATAAAAGTCATACTTTTAATTATTTATATAAAATGAAAAATATATTTCTGTGTTACTAAATAACGAATTGAAGGGTTACATCTCAGGATCTGGCATTTGCTGGCTACTTCAAAAGAGTACATTTCTGTCTGCTACAAATTTTACATGAAAATTGGGTGAGTGAAAGAATAAATAAGAGACAATGTGGGCATAGAAATGTCCACCAAATTCAGTTCCTGGCTGATAAGCTGGAGATACAAAGCCTCATTTTCAAGGGTATTATGCCCCTGCGGCTCCTACTGCATGTCGATTGAAATCACTAGTATGCGGCCTGGCTATAAATCAGCCCAAATAGTCGTTGAATGCCCTGACTCACCTTAAATTACTGGCTGTGCATATTTATATTCTCACAGCTGAATCTAACATTTTTACTTGTGCTCACACTTGTTTTTCTTTTTTTTTCCCTAGAACATCTATATTCCTGGGAGAAGAAAGTGTAACTTTTATTAAAACACAATTTATGTGTGTCAGTGTCAATGGACTTAAAACTACCTTGAGTAAATTAAATGGTGGCACTCGTCAGCCAAAGAGAACTTAATTTAGTGTCTGCTCTTCAGTATATCATGTTATTTCTGATTTCTTCTCCTGGAGCAATCTACATGAATTATGGTTTGAAATCAGCTTCAGTGAGGCGACTTCTGGTTTTAATAAACTGTAGTGAACAATAGCAAATGATGTTTGCCTATAATGTATCATATCTCATTTTAAAATATTCATATGTATTTATGAGATCTATGTGTATATACGTGTGCCTCTGCATATTCCAAATCCCATTTTAACATTAGTAAATGTAATAGGCAAAGCACTTTTTATTCCACATGGTAAAATAAAATTCTAACCAAAAAATAAATTAAGAAAATGTCATTGTTGCAAATCCAAGCAATAACCAAATGCAGTAAGTGCTTTTGCATGTGGAACCCCAATCCTGTCTTTTGCATAAACTCTTATGACTTCAGGTTATTATCACTAGCGTTCTTACAAAATTCATACATCTAGCAGTATTGGTTTGCATTATTTGATGATTTTAAGAGCAAAAATCTTGCTAATTTAAACCTGTCATGCGAGTACAATGGGGAGTAATACACAGGAAATAACTCATCTGTCACAGAAAGAATTGCAAAGAGCTGTAGTGCGACCTTGGAAATACTGATAGTGTTGTAAAGATCATACAGGAAATGCTTTTGTTAACCTACATGATAATATAATTGCAAAGAATTTAGAACAAGGTTCTTTGTTCTGCCAGTTGCCCAGTCATAAACTCTTCAGGTTTTTAAAATCCTGTACTTGATCTTCAAAGGAGCAACTAAGCTGAGGTAGTTCAGATGCTAAGCTACAGATAAAAAAAATGCTCGATTTTCAGAATCTCTGACAAGTAAACATTGCCTGAGTTATTGGGACAGAACATTTCTGAAAACTGTACCTTGGTTACCTTGGCTTTCTCTAGGAGAACACACAAAATTTCACTATCTTTTTGACAATGTAAGTCATCTAAACTGTGTTACTCAGCAAAACACGGTATAAAAATCTTTTATGGCTATCTAGATAGTAAATAAACTTATAAAAGTCATTGTAGCAATTTGCAGATCACTACAGTGTTAAGCCTAATGGCAGAAAAAGTTTTCCATTAGTTCTTTGCAACATTTGAATGTTGGCTGTAATCAATGTTTTCTTTAACACACAGTCTAAGCCTTGTTCCCATTCACTCTGCACCCTGATTTCAGTCTTATGTTTCTGTTACTTCACTTGTGCACAGACAAACTAAATGTGCCTAGTTTTTCTCAAAATCTTCATTCCATTCTTTTACAGTGATGTTTCACCCCTATTGTCTGGCCATTCTTAGATTAATTCTCAAGTTCTCCCTCATATTTTCCTCCAAGGAACTTAAATACATTTTACAGACTGTCAGCAAACTGACACAACTAGATGATCTGTAGGGATTTGAGGGTTGGTTTGCTTTCCATTGTCCGGAGATGAAGATGCATAGCAGAGCTCCAGCCAGCGTCAGCCTCTGCAGATATTTGCTAGGGTCTTTGCAACACAGATAGAGGTAAAATTCTAGGACCTTCCAGAAATGGCATGCGGCAGAGTAGCCGCTATGCTGTTGTAGCTCATTTCCTAAGTAAGATGATTTAAAGATGCAACTCTACTGCACAAAACTGAGCTCTAAAGCTAGCAAGAATTAAATCTGCACCAGCACTCACTAACTCATACTGGAGAACTTGAGTCAAAAGGAATGGCACTATTGTCTCCTGAGTTTGCTTTGTAAATCCCACAAATTCTGAGCAGGTTAAATATCTTTTTTAGGAACTGTATGTTGCTACTATGCAGGGTGGCACAGCTATTCTCAATCTGAACGTCATTTTGTAAAATAAGTGGGAAAATTCATTTCAGTAGATCCCAAAGAATTTGATCATAATTTTTTTGATACCAGCTCCTTTTTAGACTTATTTCTTAAAACTCGGCTAGCTAATATTTCAACAGCACAAAGGGACCTAAGGCATAATAAAATCCCTTGATAAGTTGCCTACCAAAATAAAATAAAATGCTAAAAATACAGTAAAAACATTAGGAAAAAGTACTTGAGCCACAGAATTTAAAAAACTAATTCCAGGAGAAGGTGGTGTGGCTCCGTATTCTAGGTCCTTGCAGAATGTGCACTGGAAGCAAATTACTCTGTTCAGCACAGAGTGTATTGAAAAACCAAAGGTCAATATAATCAAACAAAAAAGAAACCATCAGGCATCATGAACACAAGTTTTTCAAAATAAGTAATACAGAAATACCAAAATGTACTTAGAGTGTTCAGTCACATTTCACTGGGGAAGAATTTGGACATTTATAAAGTCCCTTATGGTGCTCTGTCAATGATTTTACGTGAAATCTTTGTTGATATTATCCTCACAATGCTTGTTTAAGACAGAAAAATATAAAATAACCTTAGAATGGGAATTCAAGGATCTGGGGAAGGTTTAGTCAATCACCCACAATCGCTCAGGAAGTGTGTAGCTCAGTCAGAAACTAAGCCAAAACCTAAAACTTACATATCACAGTCCTTGTTTGAAACATACTTTGAGCTACTCTGCTACAGGTCAGCTAGTAAATAAGGGTGAATTCAAGGAGTGTAAATCAGCAGGCACTGAATGACTGTATGTACATTAAACCAATGTTTAATTTAAAAAAGATGAAACATGATGGCTATGTAAGTGTGATACATAAAGGAAACAAACAAAAAAGACTGTTATTGCATTATTTCTTAAAAAAATTAATTCCTGCATTTATCAGGAACTGTCTTGGCAGCTTCTGAAGGTAAGAAGGTACGCAAGACATAGGCACTAAGTTCTAAGCAAAGGAAGGTGGAAACATCTAACAAAGAAGGAAGCAGGACAGAAAAATGTTGCTAACCCTCATCCTCTTGTTTGAATTACAGGAGCCATTTCATTTCACTTCACACAAACTAATAAAATGATGCAGGATTAACAGCATTGTTCCTATCAGTTAAGTGTTATTGTTCTTCCAAACACGGTAGTTTACAAATTAAATAGCTGAATTTTTATGTTTGTTTCAAGCATAACATAGATTATCCAGGTTCAGTCCTGATAGGTTTACCTTTCCAAATCATCCATCTCCAGTCTCATGGATTTAGAACTTCAGTTTTCGTTCTTGATTGATGATTGACAAATGAGGTTTTCTATAAAGTCCAAGAGTCTTCTTTATAAAATCACCCAAAGCTTAATTGGACACAGTACCAATACTCTGATAGTATACTTCCTCAACATCTGTTTATTAAAGCACTGCAGGTTTTTTGCCACCATGCTCAACAGAAAACAAGGTTTGTGTTCTCTCCATAGTATCTTGATAACAAAAAATTTTTTTGTTTGTCTTAGCTGATGAGAGCCTTTTCTGACAGCATGTTTCTGATAAGATTATTGCTGAGCACTGTCCTATCTGTTCCCAAAGATACTTATGAGGTTCCCTTCCATGTTGAATGAGATCTGTTCTTAATCCTGCTATTCTGCACGTATGTCTTGCCTTTGCCATTTTAATTCCATATTTGAAAAATGCAAGACAATGCAGTCATGAATCTTGTCATTGTGCTTTACCACCAGCAGTAAGCTAATAAGTTTCTGTGAATTGCTCCACTGGTTATGAAAAGATAGCATGGATTGGCTCTTTTCAGGCTTCAAGTCTCCTTTAATTTCAGCTTAGCCAGTAGTTAAATAAATAGTTAGACCCCTCATTCACTGGATGCTGGCTAGTCTGGATAGTGAATAGATCTTTAAGATACACAAATAAAATTAATTTTCAACCACCTTCAATTTTTTCACTAGCAGTTTTTATCTATGTTTTTCAACAGGAGCTATTTCATTATAACAACTAAGGAATATCAGAAAAATGCCTAAAGACAAGATACAGGCCTTTGACCAGTAGATCTAGCCCCAGTTTTTAGCTAAGGCAGTATCCTGGTTTCAGCTGGGATAGAGTTAATTTTCTTTCTAGTAGCTGGTATAGTGTTGTGGTTTAGATTTAGTATGAGAATAATGTTGATAACACACTGATGTTTTCAGTTATTGCTTAGCAGTGTTTAGACTAAGTCAAGGATTTTTCAGCTTCTCATGCCCAGCCAGCNNNGGGCACAAGAAGTTGGGAGGGAACACAGCCAGAGCAGCTGACCCAAACTGGCCAACAGGGTATTCCATACCATGGGATGTCACACCCAGTATATAAACTGGAGGGAGCTGGCCTGGGGGGATCGCTGCTCGGGAACTAACTGGGCATCAGTTGACGAGTGGTGAGCAATTGCATTGTGCATCACTTGTTTTGTATATTCCAATTCTTTTACTGTTATTGTAATTTTATTATTGTTATTATTATCATTAATAGTTTCTTCCTTTCTATTAAACTGTTCTTATCTCAATCCACAAGTTTCACCTTTTGCTTTCCGATTCTCTCCCCCATCCCACTGGGGTGGGGAAGTGAGTGAGTGGCTGCATGGTTCTTATTTGCTGGCTGGGGTTAAACCATGACAGGCAGCTAGTGACACAGAATAACCTAGCTCAGTTTCAGAGATGTCAGAGCATCTTACACAGATGCTCTGCTTATATACTTGCTGCACTCTGTAGACATTGGTGTCTTAGTAGGCCAGAAGTCCTTAGAGTGGATTTTGGATACCTTCAGGTTGGTTGCTGTGCAGACAAGAGGCATGCACACACATCCATGTGTTTGCGTGTGTGCAATAGAATAAGAAATGTGTTTAGGTACCTTAGGTATGCGGCTAGCTTAGATTTTTGAAACAAAAATTTAATCAGCAGAAGAATCAGACATAATTGCTCATATTCTGTAACTTGCCTATTTGCAACGGACTATCAGCTAATAAGCTGTGCAGATGTTAGTGTGGCCACATCCCCAACTCCAAGGAGGCAGAGCACAGCACAAAGGTAAGCATCATTTGTTCTTGACAAAATTAACAAGTGCTACTTGTGATCTCTGTGTTGGTGACCAGTCCCTCGCAGTACTGTATCAGCAAGACTATCATAAATAAAGCAATGCAGCAAGCTTAGTCTTATTTCAGATAGCTTAATCTAATGTATGCATAGTGGTACATTTCATCTGTTTGGTTCATTACAGCTTACATTACATATAGAAAGATAACAGTCTATTCAGACAGAGATTGTGCAGAGTGAGAACTCATCACAATTGCTTGGATGGACTAATATATACATGTTGCAAAATTCTTACTTGGTTTTTCATTTCTATGCTGCAATTCTAGTTGCACCGAAATGACCAGTTTATATTTACTTTTATTTTTAGTCCATTGGAGATATTTTTAAGTATTTTAACCTTTAGGAACTTTTAACCTATTATGTATGTTTCTTTGTGATGCACATGTGGCTAACACAAACTAATAGACCTTCTAAAGAAACTGCTGTCTCTTGAGACTATATGTGCAGCATACATCATGCCCTCATTAAATGGAATGTTCCTACACACACTTAGTTTGGTACTGTAAAAGCACCTGTGTTAATATGGGCCTAGGATGCCCTAGGTTCTCTGTCCTGTGTTACCCTCCCCATAGTGAACAAAGTTGCACAGACTGCTGGGTAAGAGAAGCTGAAACAGGGAGAGAATCCGAACCAGAGCTTGAGATCACCCACACAGCTGTCACTTATAGATTCTTTTCTGTTAATTAGTGACCAGTACAGTTCTCTCAGCTAGCAAGATGATTAATATTCTGTCTTTTCCCTGCACAAGACAGGCTTTCAGAATTCCAGTATAGGGGGTTTTGTCCCATTTGTATGATCATACTTGAGTTATAGCAGAGTTTGTAGAGAAAGTGAAGAACTGACCACCTATGCATTTCCAGTGGCTATAGTAGAGTAATACTATGAATGAAATTGGCTTATATAACTGACTGTGAATCACAGTTTGGACTAACCTCAAAGCTTAAACTAGAAATAAAAAGAAAAAAGAATAAATTCTGCTGCTTCTGCAAATAGAAAATAGATAACAAACAAGTGCCCCACCTCCACTGACTACAAAACCCAAGAAACAGTTCTGGTCTTCTGCTGTGGAAACAAAAGATTACTTCTCTCTCCCCTACAGCATCTGCTCCTTTGCTACAGGACTTCTCAGGCATTCTCCCCAAAAATGTGACAGGGTAACTGACAAAAATTCTGTGGTATTATCAAGGTGTATTTTCTTATAACCTTTTCTACACCTGCATGAGGGAATCAATGCAACCTGAGCTGGCAGGGTGAAACAGGCAGAGTTCCCGTACGCATCTTCTGAGTTTGCACTGCATTGTAGAGGAGACAGAGCCTCATAAAAGCAGGCAGCAGACTCCTGCCAGAACATGATGGTTATTTAGAAAGGCTCCAGTATTTAGACTTCATTAACTCCAGAAGTGCAATAATATAGATAGCAGTGCAAGTGTTCAGTACTCCAAAAATAAATGTAAATGCCCCACAAGAAATGGGAGCCAAAAGTCAATGAGAAAAGAGTGAATCTTGAGCACTGTGCAAACTTCTCAACCTTTCCTGAGCAGCCTAAAGAGGACAGGACTATTACCTAGCCTGTGTTTTAAAATATAACATCATCTCTGGGATTCCATGATACATGGTCTCGTTGAAGCACTGGCTAGCTCAGTTAATACCTTTCTCTCTGGATTATAGCCAAAAGTTATAGTTTTGTGTTTCCTGTCCCATCTCCAGCATATACACCCATGACAAACATCTTTATTCCAGGGTACAATAATGATGCTTTTGAGAATTCAGAAAATAGCTAGTTCTCATGAATCTACATATGCCAGAGTTTTAATATCCAACTATTGTAGGGATTCACAACCACTTCTACCTGTAATTTGAGAACCGTGTGGTATTTTTCCACCCACTATAACCACATTTCTCTATTCTTGTATAGTCATCTGTGTAATACTTGAACCACCACTCCTTGCACAAAAGAAATGTTAGGCAAAAAAAAGTGTCTTTTACTATTCAGTGGTGGATTATATAGTCCAAAGACACAGTATTTAGAAAACTCAGAACTATTTTCCCAGTTTTTCCAATGGGCTAGCCTTCCTCTACTTTCTGTTCAAGTGTGATGTCACAAGGCTAAACCCACATTGTGCTGTAAGTACAACTCTGATTTGCATGAACGTGCTGCAGTATTGGAGGCTATGGAAATCTGTAAAAGAGAAAGAAATGGACATCTTCAATTCATGTAAGCATATTGTATTGAAAACAAGGAAAAAAAGAAATTGCAAAAATTCAGAAATAGTACACTTCCCACCTGACTTCAAATATATATGGCAGAGACATAGAATCATGGACTTACAGAATAGTTCGGGTTGGAAGGAACCTTAAAGATCACCTAGTCCAACTCCTTCATGCCATGAGCAGGGACACCTTCCACTAGACCAGGTTGCTCAAAGCCCCATCCAACCTGGCCTTGAACACTGCCAGGGATGGGGCATCCACAGCTTCTCTGGGCAACCTGTTCAGTGTCTCACTATCCTCACAGTAAAGAATTTCTTCCTAATATCTAACCTAAATCTACACTCTCTCGGTTTAGAATGGTTACCCTTCATTCTTTCACTACAGACCCTGATAATAAGTCCCTCTCCCATCTCTCCTGTAGGCCCCCTTTAAGCACTGGAAGGCTGCCATAAGGTGTCCCCAGAGCCTTCTCTTCTCCAGGCTGAACAACCCCAACTCTCTCAGCCTTTATTCACAGGTGAGGCGTTCCATTCCTCTGATCATCTTTGTGGTCCTCCTCTGGACCTGCTCGAGCAGGTCCATGTCTTTCTTATGCTGGGCACACCAGAGCTGAATGAACACAGTAAGTACTCCAGGTGGGGTCTCACCAGAGAGGACTAGAGAGGCAGAATCACCTCCCTCAACCTGCCCGCCACACTTCTTTTTATGCAGCCCAGGATATGCATGGCTTTCTGGGTTGTGAGCGCCCATTGCCAGCTCTGATTCAGTTTTGCATGCACCATTAATACCCTCAAGTCCTTCTCCACAGGGCTGTTCTCAATCCACTCATTGCCCAGCCTGTGTCTGTGTTTGGGATTACCCTGACCCCTGTGCAAGACCTTGCACTTGGCCAAGGTTCCTCTGGACAGCATCCCTTCCCTCCAGAGTATCAACACCACCACTCAGCTTGGTGTCATCCACAAACTTGCTGAGGATGCATCTAAGCTGTCTTTACAACTCTTTTTAATTAAAAGAGATATTTACTTCTAGAGCAGAACTTACCTGATTTATCTGTCTGTTTTTAGATGACGTGAATTGCCTTCCAAATACACCTATTCTCTCAACGGACTCTAAAAGATAACTAGTCAACCAGCTTAGATATAGGCTTTTTCCAAAGCAGATGCCTAAAATTAGGTGGCAATAATATTGCTGGGGACAGAGGAGAAGAGAAGACAGTGCGGGTGGAGGAAGGTGAGAACATTTTTTTATTGTATTAAAAGTACTAAAGATATGCAGAAGACAGATTTTTCACAATGGTACAGATGTAAACAGAGACATTTCCACTTATTGCTAACTGGAGGTTGTAGCATTAAACCGGTCACTGATGCTCACAGATCAGACAATGTTAGACTCTCAAGATAAGTGAATTCAGAGAGGGTTTCACAACTTACCTGATTAGCTTACAGGATGCAATTCCTTCCCTGGGGAGACTCTGCAAACTACTATGAGGGGATTATTTAATTCATTACAAAAATTAACCCTAAAATGTCATAATGATGGAGGAGGAAGGGAGGAACTGAAGAGCTAATTAGAGAAATAATTAAGGACAGAAGCATTTTAATTTGTGTTACCTATTTTACAATATTTGGGGAATGTTTGCAAGTTCCTTCTCTTTTTTCAATAATACTTGTTTGTTTGTTTGCAGCTATTTCAGAATCTCCAGTCTAATTTAGTATTTGAAGGCTGCAGCTACTTGTTGAAAAACCCACTTGTTTATTTATTATTTTTTTTAAACTTACAAGTGATCTGTTTTTCCTGCCCAATAGCAAGTTTAAGGAGGCAAGTCTTGAACTGAAGGCTGTTTACATCACATCTGGAAGAAAATTTCTTGAGATAAGAAATCAGTAACTTAAAAATGTATGATAACTTTGGAAGCAAAAATCTCTTTCTAATCATTCCTTTTCCTCGTCGCTTGAAAGAAACACCATTTGTGGGTTTGTACTCAGTGCAACATATCTCTGTGCTCTTTGCCAGTGATGCCATATTCACTACTGATCAGTAAATGTGTCTTTTATATGCAGCACTGATTTACACTCTCCCAGTGAGACTTCCATAAGAGATAAACACTGTGTATGTAAGCAGCAAAAGTGAACTGTATTTAATTAAGTACCCATGACATTTTGTTGAAATGCACATAAAGCATATTTTACAGGTAGGTTGTTAGAACAGAGGATATGGTTGGGAAGATGAGGCGGGGTTTTGGTATATTTAGAATCTTCAATGTCGTTGTGCAGAAGAGGATTTTTCCAAGTATGCCAGTCTGGATAACTAATGAAAAGGAATATTTCTCTCTGTGTAATTGAGGGACTTTCTAAAAGGTGGTTTTAAACTTTAAGGGGTGCAGTACTTGCTCAGCACATTACGTAAAACATAGTACTGGCATTCTGCCCTGAATTCTGCTTCTATTACTTCTTGGTCTATGCCTCTTAAATTAAATGTCTATATTAAAAGGAAAACCCATTTTAAGAATTCCTATTTTTGTGCACCCTTTCCTTTGCAAACTGAATTTTAAGCCTAGTGAGAAAGTCAGGCCTGCTGTAAAGGAGTTGGAATCAGTGATCAGTGAAGAATCACTGTCTTCCCTCAATATTGCATTTGGGTTCTTGAAAGTAACTTAAAAAAAAAAAAAAAAAAGGCAGATTCTTCAATGACCTAATCCAAGCATTAGAAACTACTTCTTTAGCTTCTTCTTCTGAAGAACAATGACTTGCCTTAGGCCTGCTCTGAAGAGAAATGCTTTAGGTGCGCCTTTCCATTTGTTGTTTGGTCTTTCAGAGCCCATTAGGGTCTCTAGAACCTCTCAAAGTGGTACTACCCTGCACTTGCCTCTGCCATAATGCTTTAAAAATTTGAAACTGACCTTGGGTCATGGGTCATGTAGCACAGTACTGTCATCAGACCATTCTTACTAATGTAATTTTAAATACTCTATCAACCCTAGTGCATACAAGACAAAGTAGGCCAGCTGCTCCCAGATGTTGATAGAATGCCAAGAGTGCAAGCTGATAGTCAGAAATGAGCAATTGAAGGAAGCACTTACTGCTTTCTCATTCAACATCCAAGACTTCAGGCAGTGCCAAACTACAAATATCTTCAGCTCAAGCTGCTTAAGGTCAGTGGATTAGCATTAAGAGTGAACAATCATTAGGACATTAAACACTCACATCATCACAATTAGTGGACCTGCTTGAAAAAGAAAAAAGTATAGAATAACTGCCACTGAGGAATTAAATCCATCAGTTCTATATTGTGATTCTATGCTCAAAGAATAACACGCTAAAATTTTTGCAGCTTTGTTCTTACAAGTCTTAAGAGTTTCTTATTTTAGATCACTTCCAAAATCTCAGCATCATGCTTTCTTATTGATAGCATGTAGGAAAGGGCCAGGTACAATTATTATTCTAAGGAGTATTTAAGAAAAGCCCCAAGTCCAAATCTTCTGAATTCCTGTTCAGTGTGATCTCTCCATTACGTTGCTTTTAGAATTACTTTTATCATGTGTTTACATAGGTCCAGGTATGCCACTATGGAAAGACACTAAAGAAGTGTAGTATATCAGATAAGGTATCCAGCTTGTATTAATCACCCAAAGAGCAGTCTTTCACATAAATTTTCAAAATGGTCATTGAGAAAATCACAGCCATGAAAGCTCTCTTTCCTTGTATATGGCCTCCTGACTTTCCTTCACTAAACAAATTATTTTCTTACTGTCTTTTTCTTCTTGTTCTTTCATAATCATTCTTTCCCTGCATATTTTATCTTTTGGGTGCCTCGTTATACTTTTGTCTCACAGCCCAGAAAGCCATACATACCTCCTGACAGGTCTTGACAGATTTTTGCTCTCCAATTCACAAGTTAGATTTCTCTGCATCTGTATGCCATCTTTGCCCTTTGATCTTTCCATTTCCTTCCCTTCAATCACAAGGATGTGGTAGGAAGTTACCTGAATCTGGTGGGAGGATACCATTCTTTCTCATATTCGGGAGAAAGGAAACGAGTAAAAGTTAATGTTCAAATCTTCAAACTCACTTAAAAATAATGGCCTGTGCTTATGGGTACCTTCAGAGATAAAGCTGGGGGATTAGTAACTCCAAGTACATTACCATCTTAAGGAAGTTGATTACTGTTGTGTCTGGTCTCATGCAACCCACAAGTAAGATTTTCATGTGCATGCTTCTATCAGATAATGGTTACCAATATATTTTTTTATTTGAAATATAAAAGCAATGTATGGAGAGGCTTCAGATGGAAATTTACACATTGCCTTCCCTAGTAGATGAGGGCAAGATTACTAAGAGATTTTGATTACTGCAAAATGATTCCTCAAACACAAGAAGCAGCGTATTATCTGTGCAAAAATGACAGGGTAATTTCCAAAGGGAAGGCAGAATTATAGGATGATTTACAAAGCTGTCTCCTCTTTGATGAGTACAGTAATCTTACTCTGAATCGAGTTTCCAAAGAGAAAATTGAGCACAACATAAGAATAATTTGCCAACTTTGAATCTATTATGATCTAGTTATCAGTGGATAAGCACCTGTGCTCTTCAGCTGGAAATAAAAAAATAGAAAGAAGACCTTTGGATATGCCTTTTAAAACAAATATATGTAGCATTGTTTTCCTTTGTTTCTACTCCCTGTATCTTTACAAATTTTGTAGCACTGTCCTGTGCTTAGATTTCAAATTAAAACACCTGGTTTGAGTTAAGAGCAATTTCAACATTACTAGCTAACCTCAAGACATTCTCCTTCTTTGTGTCATGATCTTTACAAGAGGTGCTGTGACTGTTCATACAGACCCTGGCACTCTTGTATCTTTCTCCAAGGAAAAAAAAAAGCAAACTCCTGTGCTGTTACTTAGGTGTTTTGAGAACCATTCTGAAAGGAAGAAAAGTTTTTCAGACACAAATAATTTTCATTTACCATGTTAGAGTAAACCATTTTGAAACTCTGTGTCACAAAGTAGTTTTAAATATTGCTGTAACAACAGTTTGCTACTTAATCCAAAGCTTGCTGGAGCCAACAATTTTTCTGTTAAACTTAAGACTGATTTGTTCCTTGTGAATATTTCTGCCAGTATTTAGGACCTCACAGGGCATTTCTACAGGAGGGTAAATTTGCAGGAGGCACCTGAAAAGTTCCATGGTACACTTGCTAAACTGTTTCCATTTGTACTGGGTTTGGGTGGAAAACTTTTGGGGGGGTGGGTCAGGAGTCTCTTCTGTGAGAAGCTGCTAGAAGCTTTTGGGATGTTCTCCAGCCTTGCACTCTAAGCATTCTTGAACAGATCGAAAGATATGTTTAGCACACAGCAACTAACAAGGTCTAATTTGATTTCTGTGTTCCCCCAGAAGCAATCTTTATTCTATTTAAATCAAAAGGGGAATCTTATATCTGAAGCCAAAAGCATCTGACCCATAGCTTCATTCTTGCTGCATAAGAGAACTTGAATTTAGAAGTTTAGTATTACATCAGTGTCTGGATGGGGCACCTTGTTACACAAAGCCTGTTGCAGGTGAACACAAAGTAAGTAGATCTCTCGCAGGAAAATTAAGACATGAGGATAAAGTTCCTACCACTTCTTCTGCCTCCCTAAGCTTGTGTTTTTCTTGTCCTCCTTCCCTGCCCCTCCATGCTATGACTGGCTGGATTTCAGCATCTCTGCATCAAGCTGGGTCAGGAAACTGACACAGCTGAAAAGTAACTAAAGGAAAAAAAAAGGTCCAGTTTGCATTTACTTACATAGCCAATAGCACTAGCCCAAAGGGAGTAGCAGGACATGCAGCCAAAGCAGGGAGTGATGGAGGGATTGTCACTTTTAATGGCAGCCAGCATTTCTATTGGTTTAGGGTGACTGTAAAACCACAACCTGAGGAATGCCTGGTCACCACTTACTTACAGAAATAAGAAACCCTAACGGGGAAGCTGGAGCAGTTAAAAGCCCCTCTATAGTTTGAAATCTGTGCAGATGGGTACAGACTTTGGGTCTGCAGAGATGGCTATTGGAAAAGTTTTAAACAAAAGTTCACTTTGCAAGAAGAAAAGAAAACAGTAGTTGGCTTTGAAGTACATGATAAATGCCTTTTAGTTAAGTTGGTCAATGGCAACTGAGTTCTATAAAACCAGGGAGGATGGTACTCCATACAAAAGTGAAATGTAAGAAAATATTTATATTTTAAACAAAGTGCAAAAAGAGCAAGTGGCTAACCTCATTAAAAACAAAACAAAACAAAACAAAACAAAAACAAAACCAGTCCTATGATTTTGAAGGGCTGAACACCTACCAAGAGAGCAGATCCAGAGCAGATACTGGGACAAGAAGTTCAGTAAGGTTACGGGGGCTGGGAACACAATGAATTCCTGACAGAACAATAAGACTTTGTCAGGGACAGGAAGTCAGAGTCTGTAATGGAGCTAAGTGAGAGTTCACAGCACTCTGTAACTGACCATCCAATACTACAAGAAATGGTATCTGAGGGAGACAGGTGTTATGGTTTATCCCCAGCAGGCAGCTAAGCCCCATGCAGCCACTCGCTCTCCCCCCCTCAGTGGGATGGGGGAGAGATCAGAAAGGTAAAAGTGCAAAAACTAGTGGGTTGAGATAAAGACAGTTTAAAAGGTAAAGCAAAAGCTGTGCACACAAGCAAAGCAAACCCAGGAATTCATTTACCACTTCCTATAAGCAGGTAGGTGTTCAGCCATCGCCAAGAAAGCAGGGCTTCATCACAGGTAATCCTTACTTGGGAAGACAAATGCTGCAACTCCGAACATTTCCCCTTCTTCCTTCTTTCCCCCATCTTCTACTGCTGAGCATGACATCATATGGTATGGGATACCCTTTTGGCATCAGCTGTCCCAATCTCTGTGCACCCCCAGCCAGCTTGCTGGGGGGACAGCTTGAGAAACAGAGTAGGCCTTGATGCTCTACAAGTACTGCTCAGCAATAGCTAAAAAGCTGGTGCATTATCAACACAGTTTTAGTCACAAATCTAAAACACAGCACCATACAAGCTGCTCTGAAGTTGAATTAACTCTATTCCAGCCAAAACAAGTACAGAAGGTTAGATGGGCAAAAGTTACATACAATAAGAAGAAGGAGAGACATATATATGGTCAAGTCAATTCTTAATACACATGAAAACCAATGAAGAAATAAAATACAGAAGTTTACAAACATCAGCACTATGAAAAGATGACATCACCATGTGCTCACATGAGTTCTTCTGGCAATGGCATAAGGCTGGACAATTGTGGTACTTATACATTAGACACTGGAGGCAAAACCAGTGTCACAGTAAAGCAGAAAGTATGGTAGAGGAAGTGAATAGGATTCAGAGTTATGTGGTTATCCTGATGTAGCAGAATTTAAATAAATTAATTTTGTTCTATGTACTTTCCCCTTCAGCTACCACTAGTATCAAAACCATGTCTAAATTAACCTAATTCATGGGTTAACCAACCAGCAAGGTGTCCTAGACTGCTGCTCTTTGGTCATGAATTGTTGTCTAAATTCAAAGATCTCAGCGTTATCCTGTTGCCAGAGTGAACTCGATCATTTACGACTTGAGTTTGGTTAGGAATCAGCATTTAAAGCATAGTCCTGTTCTTCATTAAAATCTACCACTTCTTCATGATAGCTTTCTTGGTTTTATGGTTGGGTTATAAAATTTTGATATAAATATTAGTGATTAATAATTAATAAGATGATCAGAATAATTATGGCAAAATAATTTTCTGCAGAAAATGTTTTTCCATTAATGACACCTGATATTTTTTCCTACACAGAATTAGGACAGGTAGCTTGAATGGGCAACTCTATGAAGCCTAGAACATATTCAATACCTAGATTACATCTAGTACCAAGTTTAACTCACAGCAGTTATCAAATGGTTTATATTTTTCCTTTTGCTTTAAGATGGTTGTTATGGCAAATGAAGGCTACAAACAGATGAGCTCATTAGGAAGAGT
Organism: Elanus axillaris; assembly: GCA_026212715.1. Lineage (NCBI taxonomy): Eukaryota > Metazoa > Chordata > Aves > Accipitriformes > Accipitridae > Elanus > Elanus axillaris. The sequence continues at coordinate 47,377,542 of JANZLQ010000079.1, forward strand.
CAAGGGCAGACAAGGGAGAAGGTACACATGTATATTTCATTAAGCCAATAAAAATGATATATAAACCACTGCAATGTCAGAAGCAATTTACTGCTACTCAGGCTTGAACTCTACTGAAAATTTCATGAGCATTGATCAGGATTACTTTGTGGGACCATCTATAGACATGTTACAATTGATTTATTTTCCTCTCTCTATTTTGATAGACTGCTGTGTAACCCCTGCAAAGTAAGTGCCATTGGATATTCCACAAGAAGGGAGGCTTGTTTTTCTATCCATCCACGCTTCTTTTTAAACCAAGTCATTCATTACTTGGGGGCATCAGCAACGGATGAAAAGGTGAGACACTTTTCACTCACTTGTTGGAAAGTCACTGTATTTTTTTTAGCAGTGTTTAAGGATTTATGACTCCAACATCCAGACCATAAAAAGAAACATATTCTTTTTCATTTATGTGTGTAGCATTTCACACATTACCAAGAAATAGTATGTGGTAAGAACCACACACAAGAACAATGAGTCACCACACTTTCTCAGTCAGCAGGTTTCAGAGGAATAGAGCTGAAAAGTGAATAGCCACTATTTGTCCCTGTCACAAAATCTTCTTAAATTTTGGGAGGGAATGGGGAGTGAAGGAGTCACTAATGTCAGATTTTATTACTGGATAATGTAATGGAAAAGTTACGTTAGAATTATGATAAGCTTGCATCTCAGTTTATGAATGATTAAAATTTATTTTTAAAACCATATTCTATATTAGTGTGCTTTATTTCTTGGAAATGTTTGTAAGACACATAACCTAACTACCAGAAAGTGCTTCTCAGGTTATGTCCTTGCTGCAGAGTTTTCCCATCCTTGTCATGGTATCTGCACAAACTTCCAGTTCTTTGAGCATAGTTTCAAAACACAATCACTAGTCATATAGGTTCAGGTCTCTAATGTACAACCTACTGGCACAGGACACTGTACAGCAAAGCAGCATTTTAGGAGAAGTAAAACACAGCAAAAGCAGCATGGGTGCCAATCTCAGCTAAAAGACACATGAACTCCACAGGCTGTTGTATCTGATTATGATCTCTCATCTGCATGGCACAGCACTGGAAAACAGAGTTTTGGACTATGACTGATTCATTCCATATCTCTGGATGGACACAGTAGTCTTGTCCCTACATTTCAGTTCCTTGGGTGTAAAGTGTTCTTGGATGTAAGACATAAATAATACTAGATAGCTCATATCAGTGTGTTGGCTTCTATCACCAAGTTTAAATATTAATTACCAGCCAGATACTGATGCTAGTCTTGTGCCAGATGCTGCTGCCATGTGCCTGTCTCCATCATACAACTCTGTAGATAAAATCTTACTGATCTCAATAGTTTGAGGACAAAGGTACTTCTTATATTGAGGGTGTCAGAATCAGGCTTTGGTTAGCTTATACCTGCAGCACAGAACATCCACTAGTCCAAAGGCATAACTAAGAAGGTGTTTTGGAGGCCACTGGAAAGCTGTTGAATAATAAACTTTGCGTATACAGGAAGATGGGAGACTTCATTCAGGTAATAATTGTGATAAAATTGTATTAAAATTATTACTATGCTATATTTACTGTTCAGGTGGGGTTTTTTTTAAGAACTGAGCAGTGCCTGGTACTTTACCTGTCTCTGACAAAATATAGGATCATATTCCAAGTTAGTGCAAGGATCAAAATTAACAGCACACATCCAAGAACAAGAGTAGAAATAAATCATAATGAATCACTACAGTTTGGAAAAGAACAATGGATCAAGGAAAATACTGCCTATTAAAATTAAAACAAAACAAAACAAAGTCATATGAAGGAATCAGAACACCTCCTGCCAATAGCCTCTGTCTTATCATAGCAAAGAAGTGACTTGACAAGGTCTTACACAGGTTCAAAATAGGAGGGATCCTGCCATTTCATTGCTCTGCTAGCAAGATCCAGAGAGCTCTAAGAGTAGCAAAAATGCAAAACTTAAAATATGGGCAAGACAACTTCTTCAAAATAGCCCCCAAATGGATTGTTTTGAGACTTTACTTCTGCAGAATACACAGCAGATGCAGATACAAGAAGGCAGGAAGAAGGCATTGCCACATTTGATGCTTGCATTGCATCATAATTTTTCATTCTTCTCACAATAGAGTCAGCACCAATTCAAGAGGCTGTTTAATACCCAGGGGACTCCTAGTGGTCTTAAAATTCAGCACATGCGCAGCGCCTCTCACAGGTTGTACCACCGGCAAACCCTTCATATTGATGAATGCCTAAATCTCCTTCTCAGAGAGCATGTACATGTCTCAACAAACTGTCTGTCAATCAGCAAATAAGCCAGGGTCACATGAAACCAGACAAAAAGTTAGTTTGCCTTGTATCAGGATAGAATTTGTACTCTGCCTTGGATACTCAGTCTAAATTATTAAATCGTCACTATGCCAAGTATCTGCTGAGTTTCTGTCATAATGCCAGGACTGCTTCTGAACCAGACCTCACCGATAACATATAAATCCTCTTTGCATAGCACCTTAAATACAGATGCTATTTTGGGGGAGGTTAATAGCAGGAAAACCCCTTATCTAATTAATTCCATGTAAAAAGAAGCCTTGTAATGGAACTTCGCCATTTCCTGTACCCTACTTGGCTTCATAGTGTGTACTTCAGTGCCATCCAGTGTTAGACACAAGGTCATTTACCTAAAACGGTAATCATCTGCTGCATTAATACTTCAGTTCCTGATTTACTTCTCCAAGTTCACAGTACATATGTCCAATATTCACCCACTTACTGTTTTAAAATCTTTTAGAAACATTGGGTTTAATTCAGTTACAGAATTTCAAGCGTTAAACAGAAAAGGAAGAGTATCCAAAGTGATTTGAGAAATTTTGTGTCCTGAAAAAATGAAAGATCATTGGAATCCTATTTGTCTTAGTGGCAGTTCAGATTAGCTACAAACAATATGCTCCCTGTTCATTCATTGTTCATAGGGAAGGTCTGTATTACCTGGAGGACATGGCTGTTTCTGTTTTAAAAGACTGAGAACTTACCCTGTAACCACTTCCTTCCACAGCAAGTCCCTATAAAGTCTTCCTCTGAAGAGGCATATTTTATTGACAGAATGTTTAAAAAAATTATCACTGCTTATTTTTCTATTTGAAGTGACAGACAGAGGAAGAGAGCATGGCATTTCATTTTGCTGTCTTTAACGATGATGCTCTTCAGCCAGTGTTGAACAGCTGTACCAGTTTTTTTCATGAACTCCAGTAGTTCAGTCTTACTCTTCACAGGCATTCTTACCTAGTATTTGTTACTTCTACAATAATATATGAAGCCAACAACAGCTAGATCAATGACATATAAACATTCATTAACTTCACAGACATGTAATCCTACTTGTGAAGGCTTGGAAAGCCAGATCAGGACCAGAGCAGGAGCCAAGAAAGAGCAAGGAATCAAAGGAGAGCTAAGAGATGAGCAATACAAAGGAGCCTGACAGGTGTCACGTCCCAGTTTCTCAGGACAACAACAACTCAGGTTTGCTGATTCCCAGGTCAGGATTACAGTGAAACAACACCAGGGATCCTTTAACTCACAAATCTCAACTTTTATTCCCTCACAAGAATTGGCATAAAACGTCAGTAAACTGTGTAATACATGCTAACCATGTATCACCAAACATATACTATAAGCCTTGCTTACATGGGGATCACTTTGGGGAAGACAATAGGAGATCCCTCCTGTTGAGTCATGAGGTTCAGGGCAGACCCCCTTGCTTTCTATACTCCTCCTCGGAGAGGAGCCCAGGGATGGCTGGATCCACTCTTAGTCCCAGACTTGGTCAGTGGTTGATGTAAAATAAGGAGACAGAGAGAGAAGAGAAAGATTTCACCAGCCCTGGGCCCAGCATTGGTCCCACCAGCCTAAGGGCCCAAGTTCCAGAGGGTGCCCACACATGGGGCTTCAGTTTGTGTCCTTTTGTCATCTCCTTGCCCTTCCTTTAGGCAGGCATTCAAACTGATTAGGCTAATTAGGTGCCATGCATGGTTTGTGTTTCCAGAACCTTCAGGAAATGGGTCATTGGGCTTGGGGGTTGTCTGGGGAGTAACTTCTCCCTCCCTGCAGATGTGACTGTTGTTTGACATTTGGCCAAACACGGTGAGCTGCCCTGCTCATCGTGTCAGAGCGGGGAACTGCACACCCTCCATGCGCAACTTCCGGTACAGCATGGCCTCCGCATCCTGTTCCTGACCAACTTCTCACCTGAGGCTCAGTTCCTTGCTAGGCAGGGTTGGTTGTTACACAGACTTCGCCATTATGCAGAACTTGCCTCACAACAGTGTTTGAGACATTGACTCCTTCAGTATCTCACAATGGGCTGAAGTGGGAAGTGAACTCTGCTCTGCCGGAAAAGAAAGGAAAAGCGCTGTCAGAGCCATGAGACTCTTCCAGGAACTTCCACCTGGCACCCCCAACCCCTCACCATGTCCTGGGCTGAGCTATGCTGTAGGACTGCCCATCTCTGGTCCTGTCTCCTGCTGCTGATGAATGGTTGTTTGGCTTTCCTGGGCTGATGCTGGATGCGAGTCATCACCTCACTTTGCCTGAGGACTGTGGGCCTGTCTCTCAGCTGGTGGCTGTCAGCAGCCTGCTCTCGCAGCTCTCTGGCAGGCGCTATGGGAGCCATCTCACCACCTCTGGGACCAGGTGCCGGAGGCGGCCTGCTGCTGGAGTAAGCATGTGGCAGGGCCCAGGGAAGTCAACAGGGTGGAGCCCTAGTCCACAGGATATTCAGGTTTTCAGAGCAATAAGCTGGTCTGTTCTCTCTGAAACAGATCACAGGTCCCCAGGGCTAGCTCTTGTCTTGCTTGTGCCTGCTAGTAACCTCACTTGCTTTTTAGTGCTGGGAAAACATGCATGACAATAAGAGAAATTGATGAGCAAAATTCCTGTCTGGAGCCAGATGCCCAAGGATAGGCTGTATGGAGAACACAGCAATGCACTCGCAAATCAGTATATTTCTTATGTATATGATATTCTGCTAGTACAACCAGTTTTCATTTTTAATGTTGGGTTTGGGGTTTTTTTATTCAGAAGTTAAAACTACAATTTTGAGAAACAAGTGCAGAATTAGTAGCTTCACTGTATGAACACCTTAAATTAAATTTAATAGAGATACTAAATTACATGAATAAGCATTTAACTAACCATTCATCCTATGTTCGCATTTACATTTGTAAAAGGTACACTGTATGGAAAATCAGTATTTTCAAAGTAAAAATCATTTGAATTTCAATTGACAACTGTAAACCTTGGTTTTCACATTGATAAGATATAGGCAGAGCTCCTGTTGACTACAGTTATTTCTGAGGTGTGGTCACAAACAGAAGAAAAAAGAGCTTGGTCATACTTACAGAATGAGGGTTAATCCCTTGAAATAACCAGTTCAACATGACTTCCTAATGCAGATTTGTAGCTCAGAGGGTAAATCTGATCCTTGCATGCATAACTAGAGAAAGATCAAATAGAATAGGGAAATAGCACTACCTTTTGAATAATAATCACGTAGTGAGTTCATTACTTGGCATATATTTTAAATAGTTTTTCTGCAGAATGAGCAACGTGTAAAGATGTAGCAAAGATGCATTATGATGCTTGTGGTCCACTCATGCCCCTCCTCCCCACAGGCACACCACAGCTTACAATTAAAGTTCTATCTAGCTCACAGTCTTGATTACCTGCATGGGGGTGTGGGATGTGGTGCTTGATAGTTATAAATGCCAGGCTTTGAAACGGAATCTAGACAATTTCAATGGGAAATCTTGTGTTGTGAGAGTTATTGATCATAGGGCTACTGTACTGGATTCTTCATCATATCAACTCTTCAGTCCAGGTTCAGTACCTTTTTAAATACTAATTGAAATGTTTTATGCTGCAAGTTCTGTTTTGTTCAACAACAACCAGCCATGAAGGAAATGTGACTGTGATCCTTCAAAACCTAGGATTGGTTGAATTACAGATAATGATGTGTGATTTCTTTACCAAGGGAGTTATCCTGTTTCAGGAAGATTTCAAATTTGTGCTCTGCAATAGGTTGGAGTCACTTGAACCTCTTCTCTATAGCGTCTGATATAGATATTAGAATAGGCTGTTAGTCTGGTAAGCCTATTCTTTGACAAAGATGTGAGCCTTAAATTTCCCCAGCCAGTTAAACATGCTGTAAAATAGCCCTCACAGAAAGCTGGACTTTTACATAGCTGAGCAAGATGCAAATACTAATCCACTTACTGCAGAAAGTTGTTATCATGACCTAAAAACCTCAAGATACTGAGCCAATGTCCTCAACAAGCTGGACCTTTTGTTTACCTGGCTCTGGACCTGTTTGGAGTCATATTCCTTTTACATACTAGTTTCATATCCAGTTTTAATCACAAAAAGCAATCCAGTGGTGATGCAAAAACTTGTGTACAGTGGCACACAACTACTGAAATTAGCTCCCTCTCTGCATTCCTGAAGATAACAGCAAAAACTTAACACAGCTAGCAATACAACTGAATTGATTTATAAATATGTGATTACAGCAGAAGTCAGGGAATGTTCTCAGCTCTCTCAATCATTCATTACACCACAAGAAATTTCAAATAATGGTACCCTGGGAATTCTCAAATCTCAAATCAGGAAATCTCAAAAATAGACCCTTATTTTATGTATGAGAATAGTGCATAATGAAAAAAAGCAAAGCATGTAACTAAATGAAGTGGGTTCAATGACTTGTAGATCTAGAATAATATTTTATTCTACTGAATGTAGTGTATCTTACTTCAAAGCACTACACAGAAAAAATAATGGTGTAAATAGGTTTCTTCTTTTCCAAGAACACGAAGAGTGAGACACTGCATGATGGCTACATGAACACTGAAATGTTTTCAGTTTCTCCCTGAACTCCTCTTTATTGTGACCATTAGGTCATATCATATAATGACACTTACCAGCCAGAGTCTCATTCATGTAAAGAATACCTAGCCTTATGAATTGCACCCCAGAAGATAACTGGACTATTCAAAGTGCTGTGGTACATGGGGAGATACACACAGTGCCTTCTCTAACAGAGAATCCTCAGGATAGAAGCAGATGGAACTCATTTGTAATAAGAGATCTACATCTTGGAAGACTCATCTTGGAAGACTCCTATCAAGATAAATTAGGATTTGTGTGGGTTAAACAGATGGCACTACAGAAACATAGCGTGAGAAGTCACTATTGACAGATGCTCTGACTTTAATTTTAACATTTTAGAGTACATGATGAAGATTTTTGAAAGGGTTAGTACATTAAACAGCTTAGAAGCTCTGCACAGCTCTGAAGCTTATGTGCACACACACAGAGATACGTCTTTGTGTATATATACATAATAGTCGTTATATTTTAGGGACTCACCCGTGTGACACTTGTACATAATGGCTGAAAAGAGCCAATATATTTCACATGTTGAGATACCAGCCATTGCTGCCAAGTAACAGGTCTGTCTGACACAGTATTTCAGAGCTCGCAGCAATCAAAGGTGCCGGCCGGGCTGCGTAAGGGAACCCCGCACCGGCTGCCGTCAGAAGCCGGCTCTGCACCCATTTTTTGTGAAAGTTTGCCATCTAGAGGCCATATCAGGAAGCACCAGGATACAAAATCGCCGCGTTAATAAAAGAAAAACAGATTAAGTGGATTTTCTGTCTATTCGTGGGTATAGTTAGTTCAAAACAGCACTGCCTTCAATATCTTTTATGTTTAGCTTTGTTGGCAGTATTGTCTTGAAAGTGTCGAGCTGATACTTCTCCCTAAAACAGAATCAGTTCTTGACTAAATTTGTAACATGCATTTGTGATCCGAGCCTGGTTCCAGAAAAAAAGGGATTTTTTAAATACTCGTAAAATATAAACAAGGTAAGTACTTTTAATCCTTTACAGTAAGAAAGATTGTTTCAGAAGCCTTCTCCTCTTCTGTGGGTGGAACAAAGATTAAATAAGCAGTACAAACAAATATGTCCATCGGAGACAGAATTCAACATTTGTGACAGAGAAAGGTAAAAATGTGTTTTCTTGGCAACATCAGCCTTTTTATTCTCCTTACAAAAATATCTCAGATGAAAATTTTACTGAAAAATGCTGATACTTCCATTTTCATTTGTTTATATCAAATTAGAAATCTTGGCTGGAAACACCTTTAGAAAACAATTAAAAGATTAAGAAACATCTTCAAAGATAATTGGAAACCTTTCCAGAGAAGTTTGGAGAAAGACTAACAGTGCCATAATTTCAGGAGCACCCGTGAAGTACTTACAGTTCTTTTATTTCTTCCTCGTCATCATAAAATCTAATTTATGGTTTGGTGTCCCACCTCCCCCCTCTTTTCTCATTAGGGTACCTAGGTTCCATTTTCATCCTAAAAGAACTGTACTAAAAATCTCTGTCTTTCTAAAATCCCGGAGACTGTACCTACCACTATTTAAAACGTAAGAAGGAAGAAAACCTTTGCCAGAATAGGCGTGATAATTTTAGTAGAGTAATGAAGTATTCAGCAGAGACATTGGTTTTATCTCCAGTGATAATCCCCCTCCTCCCACCCTGGCCCAGTCACTCCAGAGGCTGGAGGATATCCCTGGCCCCTGAAGGACAGCAAGGCAGACATTGAGCTCGCAGGCTCTAGGCCAAGTCTAGATCCAAGTGGGCTGATCCAGCATTTTCACTGCACAACTGAGACAGTAAATTATAATCTGAGCCTTGGTCTCCCATCTTGATGCTCTTGGAAGCTGATTTATGCGATAAAGGACACACCACTGACCCAAGAAAGAGATAAATGCCATGAAAGAAACACCAAGTACACCAGAATCCAAGGGGAGACATCCCTTAGCCTGTATGGTCCCATTTTCAAAATGTTTTCTTTTTATATTTCAGAGGGGCCGAAGTAACAAGATATTAGTGCTGGAGTAGGGTTTTAAAAAACATTTCTCAAAATACATGATGTAAGTTAACACTCTGCAGCAGAAGGAACAAGTTTGTGTAGCAAAGAAAATGTAGTGAGAATTTCTTCGGCCTCTCTCCACGTCTGTGTTAGAGAGAAAAAGAAACAGGCTGCTTGAGGTACTGAGGAAACAGACCTGGCAACCATTCATTTTGCATTTTTGATGGCTCACAAGGCTTGTGTGCCGCCAGCTTCCCTGAGCAGAATGGCAGGAATGGTAAAATGGACTGCCTTTTGTAATTCTAAATTTAGAAACTGAAAACCCACCACTATAGCAGCCATGATATAATTTGAGAATTCATTTCAGTCTGCTACTGGATTAGCAAGCCTTAAGAGCTATGACCAAAGAAAGCAGCCAGGTCTCCAGAGCAGCTCTCTGAGGACTGCTTGCCAGGGCATGCCAAAGACCGCTACTCTACTCAAAATCCTGAAGCAGCAGTTAGGGATGTGATGCTATGCATGCTTAAGGTAGCTAAAATAATGCACAAACCGCAAATTTTTGTAGTTTTCTTTCCAACCTTTACATCAAGTACTTAACCACATGCTTCCTCTGTATAAACTTCAGACCTTTTCTTAAAGTTTGCTTAGAAGTAAGGTTTCCATTTTAACACACTGACAGGAGGGACAGAGCATCCATTTGCAGCCCAGCTGGCAGGTGTTGGTGGCAACTGCAGGTGACCTGTGTGGGACCAGGTCTGGGACTGTCCTAAGCACATGTGTATTTGCTTTCTCAATACCAGGATCAGTACTCAAAAGCTGAATTGCCAATAAATTAATTTGATGGAAATTCCCCTACATGAAGCTGTTCTGTTGTCCATGACAAGATAGGTCAAAAAAGATCAGTGATCTTTTCTAAAGGCTTTTTGCTGGACCAAAGTAGTAAGTTTTTTTCTTCATTGGAAGCGTATGTGCAGCCCCCACGTAGCCGGCTTGTTGTTCGCTTGATCAAGGAGCTATGCTGCTGCCACCATTGACTTGCTTTCCCAGTGAGCCATCATCCACCCCTTCCATGGAGCATGAGCGCTGATGGCAGCTCTGCAGGCTCACTTGTTAGCGAGTGAACATTTACTTGAAGGAGTTAAAGTCTCATCAGAGAAGTGGCAGACAACTGCAGAAGACTTGGATGAAGGGAAAGAGGAGATGTATCTGTACTGAGGTACATCCTGCAGAACTGTTTTGGTAGCGTCCAAATACGATGTTTTGGCACAGTCCAAATATGATGTTTTACCCAAGTAAGCTTATCAGGCTTATTGACCCTAATAATTTTGAAAAGAGGGAGAAAATGAATTCCAATCTTAAGGTCTATGCCACAGAGATTTATGGAGAATTAATTTGCTTTGTAGAGCAGTTTTGGGTCTCTTGTGACATGACGCACAAAGGAAAGAGCTGAAAATAAATAGCACTTGCTTTATTTTCCATTCCTTGAAAAAATGGTGGTAATTCTGGCTTCACCTGGGTTTAAGGATTTTGTTTGGTGCACTCTCTCTCTCTTCAGATGAAGTGAATAATAATTTGGTTCTGCAGCATTCACTGCTCTTGTTTACTCTTGGGTCCAAGAAAAGAGCTCTCTCCATATCCAGGTGCCCAGAAGATACAGAAATTTGCAGGGCCAATAAAGCAAGATGTTTAAGTTACAGGAAAAAGGTACTAGCCTGGGAAATTGTCTCAAAAGTTCTTTGGTTTCCATGTGAATGAGCTGATGTTCCCCGCTCTTTCACTAAGACAAAATATCAGCAAGCGTTAAGATCAGACTTGCAGCAGCAGGTCTTGCAGACCATGGAAATGAAGACAAAGGGGCTAATTTTCACAGAGATTTGGCCTCTTAAAGTTATTTCCACTGCCCAGCAATAGACATTATGTTGAAATTATTTTCAAATACATTTTGCTGGAATTACTGAAAATCACATGAACATGGTTTTCCATGTATTTTGATGGATTTATCTTCTGTAATTTTTATTGGCATAATTTTATTGGCATTGGAGCCCATGTAAATTTTTAGCTTCAGTAAAACCCTGAGGCAAATAGTTCCACAGCTCAACTGCCTTTGCATGGGAGTGGCTTCCTTTTGCTTGCTTTGAGTACATCACCTGATTCATATGATGTCCCCTGTTTCTTGCTTTGGAAAAGGTGGTGGTCAACCGTTCCTAAAGATGTGTTTCTTTTTTTATATAGGGCTAGTTCCAGGTCTTAATTTACAGCTGCAGGTGGAATATGTTTGCATGACTTTCAGTAATTCCAAAAAAAATTATCTCAAGCCCCTGTGGTCACCAAGTGTAGAAGTTTAGTGATGTCTTCCCTTCCCCATCCTTTCCTTAGAGACACCAAATAATGAACTCCATAAAATAAAAGAAGCACAGTGACATCCTAGGAAAAGCACTGGACTGACATGCAAAAACTTTTCTGCTTCATGCTTCTTTTGAGCAATCTTAGGCGAAATAGATCTTGCTTCTGATTCCCCACCCAATACAAATAAAGATAATGATACCTGTTGTAAAACAACTTGATATCCTTAGATGAAGAGCCATATATAAGAGTTAAATGTTATTACCACATAAATTCAGAGACCTGGGTCTTTCATTTTTTTCAGGTGGGTTGGTCCAGAGGAATACAAACTCTTAAGATCAAAGACCTGAAGAAACAGCAATTTGTTAGTACTGCCAAATAAATCTTGGTGGTAATGACTAAAACTCTATACCATTTTCCCAAGGAAAGTGAGGGCTTGCAGCTTGGTGTTAGCTGAGAAAGAACTGGGACTACTACTGAAAAAAAACCCAAAGTAGAAGCAACTTTATTGTACTGAATTTTTTTAATACAACTAAATAAATTGTACACAACACACTCCAACTCAGAAGAAAATACAGGTTTTCCCAGGAGTATTAATCTACATTGAATACTCGATTTCTACAACCATTCATTTTCTAATTTTTTCCAACAAAAAGAGAGCATATAATTTTATGTAGCATATATCATAAAACTGGATTTACAAAGAAGCTATAAGAAATTAGGTATTCAAAATCCCAATGATAATCCAAGTTCCTTTGTAAATCCTACTTCTACTGCTCTGACTAGTACAACCAGGAGTTACTTAGCTGGTTTTTGTACTTTCTGAGTTGTACAGATGTGTATTGGTTGTATCAAAACCATCCCCTCTCTACAAAGCCTCTGCTGGTGTTCCCTGCTAATGCATTTAAAGGAAAATAATTTTTAACTTTGCATTGATTTGCAGCAACTTCTGTCTTCAGGAATCAAACACCACACCCCTTTCTAAATAGGAACGTAATTAACTCCTCTTGTTCAACAATTAGTTCACAGTTTCTACTTATGCATTGAACATGCATATTGACAGCTCTTTATGTGAAGAGACAAAACATGAGGAAACAGCACGCATATTTTAGTCACACTTTGCAAAGACAGGTCTTAGCAATATCATACAGTATGTTTCATAAGAGAACTGTATTCTTCTACCAGTTTCTTCTTCTCATTTAATTTTTCCAGTATGGCATCCAGTAAGTATGAGGCAAAAGGAAGCTGAAAAAGAAACATAGTAAGAAAAATCATCATTGAACTTTATTTTCTTCATGTGAAAAACATTTATTAAATATCTTTAAACTGTTAGATTTCACTGAGTTCTGACAACTACCACACATGTGCATATCTGATCTTTAAAGTTCACCTGCCTGGTTAGTGTCTGAAAATTTGCTCTCTATCATAAAAACGATAAAAGAACAGAGTAAAATGAAAAAAGATAAACGCCTTATTGAACAATTCATGCTTTACTGACCATGTTAATGATGTAAACTGCAGTACCAGCATCTCTGTCATTTATCTTCAATCAGCTGATCAATAAAAGGTTACAGTCATCTCTAGGGCATGCAGAAATGGTAGTGTACATTCACCACTCTCAGGAGGATGAGATAGAACTACCAGGACAGCTCTCAATGCTGTGGCAACTGCCTTAGACTCACATGTGAAAACTTGTAAATAAAAAAATCCAAAGCAAAACAAAACCCCAAATCCCAAAAGCTCCAATTGCATTGATTGGGATATGACACAAACATCTGCTCCTCTAAAACACAGTACAAAAAAATGTATTTACATATTTACAGAGGAAAGTGAAAACCTCTTTTATACCTGCTCTGATGTAAAGGATCTATTTCCACAATTGATGTCTTCTAAGAATGATTTGGTATATTTTTCAGTGTCATTGCTTTAATGCTTAAAGAGATTTTCTTTCACAGTTTTGGGGCATCAGTGTGCTGTATGCTGGGAAGTACTTTTGGAGGTGGTACAAAACACTAGGCATTGCAGCTCCACCCAGAGAGTGGTCGGTGCTGCACCAGAGAAGAGCAGAACAGTTTTCGTTCACCCTTGGAAAGTCTCTGTCAGCTTCACAGAGTTCTGTCAGCTTTCTTGAACTGCTGGTGAGACCAGTGGTGACTGAGGCGTGTCAGTCCCACACCAAAAGTAACAGCTGATGCTCATATCAGAAGGAGAGATAATTTTACTTTAATGAGGCCACAAGAAATAAACTAGGTAAAATATAGCAGTTGGTTAGGCAGGCCAGTCACATTTGCTTTTCACAACTGTAGTTCAAGGCAACACTTTTATGTCTAGAACCACCCTAGTTCCACACTCGAGTATCATTGCTCTGATTTTATTTTTTCACTTCTATATTCCAACTTAAAGAGAAAATTGTATGCTATTTATACCATATGGAGTACTGCCTGTTTCCTAGATATATGAAACAAAAATATAGAACAAACAAACAAAACCCCCAGATGTAAAACTATATAAAATACAATGCTGATGTAATGTCTGAACTGATATACAGATATGAATCTATATACTGATATTTATAATCACTAACAAGTCAGAAAAAAAATGTAGCAAGGAAAATCTTGTTAATAGCAAGCATCTATCACGAAGTAACTGCAATGGCAATCCTACATGTTGCTCAACAGTCACTTTGCAGTTACAGAAAAAGATGATAATATACATTATTTTCCTTTTCTACAACAAAGGGGGTTTTGAAGGGCTGGTATATGCTGGCCAGACATGTCTCCATCTGTAATAAATAACTTCTGTCTATGGCAAGAATTTTCTAGTAGCCTTCTACACCTGTCAGCTTTCTCCTGTACACTGCTGTGATGACTTTTTGGGCAATAGAGGGATCCAGTTCACTGAGCAAAAATCTGTTCAGAGTAATATAAAACATAATCTTAAGCTGAAATTCTGTGACACTTGCTACTGTGCTTTAAAAACAATGACTCCAGCATCCTGCTTGTTCTAACTCTTCTCCCTTCTTGTTGAAATATGTTTTTAATGAGAACAGTATACTGTTACCTCAAAGTCTCTTAATTCTTCTTGCGTAGCTTGAACTACATTAATTTCTGATATATTTCACTTCCTTAATGTTGTGCCTAAGATAAATGGTTTCTTATCGATGTCTCTGGCTCGTATCATTCTACCTACATTTTACTTGCTGCTCACTACTCACTGTGGCTTCCATGTCATAGCAAAGTGATCTTTCAAGAACTCTTTCCATTTAAATCATTCGTTTAAATCAAGAGCATTTGAAAGTTGACTATTATGTCATTCTTTCAACATTTGTTGGTATCAGAGAAAGTGCTGTATTTTTTTTATCTGGTTTTCTTTCCATACCGACACCCAGAACTCGAAGATCTCTACAGTCTTCATCCTTAATAGAAGGCTGTCAGATTTACTTTTAATGATGGCTCTGTAACTATCCTGGGAAGCTTCCCTCTACACTTCTCTCCAGAACTTCACAATTGTTGAAAATGTCTCTACTCCTAAGTATTCATCCCAGCTTCCAAACCTGCCATATGCTTGGGAAAGGCTTTGGGAGTTCAGCGAGTGCTAAGTGCGCACCTAAGGAGTGAAAGCTTGTTTATACCACTGATAATTGTATCTTTTAATACAGAACGACACTTCCTTCAAATGTTTTTCAGTTATCTGTGCCACAGGCTATTTACCTGAACACTACGCATTAACAATGATAGCAATCCTAAATCAGTGCATTATGGTAGGCTTTAAGAGAAGTAGTATTTAATTAATTTGTATAAATTCCAAATATTTGAGAGCACAAACTACACGTGGATTTATTTATTTATCTTTACAAGAATTAAGAATTCTTCTTTGTTACTAGAAAGCCATATGAACAAAGTGGCGTATTTCTTACACAACTTATCAGACAGCTATCTTGGTGTATGGATAACTGTAAGGTAATATGATCCTAAAGAGTCAGGAATGCTGACAGTTATTTCTGTTTCTCTCAACTATTTATTCTGACCTTGAGTATGCTTGTTTTGGAGATCCCTGCTGTAAAAAATAAACCAGTAATATATCTCGACCTTACATGACTGAGTCTCACTCAGCACAAGTGCATAAAAATACACTGATCTGCCAGTGAAAAGACTTATAATGAATGCAAGGCAATTTTGTTATTCTAATGAGACATAGAATCTCCATTCACAGAGTACAGCGTTACTTGGCCTCTGCTTCACAAAGTCTAAAATGTGTTAACATAAAAATAAAAGGACCTAATTTCTGGAATAGACAAATTAGTGGTTACACCTGTTTTAAATCTCCCCATATGGATCATCAGTATAATAAATCTGCCCAACAAAGCTATCTAAACACACTGCAGAGCTGCCTCAAAATTAAGTGAACCACAAAGAATAACCTGAAATAAAACTAAAGAAAGTCAGATTATAATTACCAAACTCTCCTAATTTCACTATGCACTAAAAGTCAAAGTTTACAAAAAAATTAGAGAAATGCCTCACTGGCATGTATATACATGATTATATGATTATATACATGATACAGCCTCACTATGGCTGTATATACATGATTATATAAATATATATATGCCTGTCTGTACTCTTATCCTGAGTAATCAAGCCAATTTCCCCCTGTTTTGAGTCCAAGACAAGTGATGTAATGCAGTATTGTTTGTGTGCATGACATAAAACATAGACTTATACTATAACGGATTGTGAATGCACAGGACTGAGCTTATTCTCATAATGACAAGAAAATCATAGTAACTTTGTGATGGCCTGACATCAATGTTAATAGTCCCCTGGACATGGTTCAGACTGCATTGGTGCTGCTCTTGAAGGTGCAGGTACTTGAAAAAACTGGTGATGGTGGCAGTGGTGAGTGTGTACATGTGTGTTAGTGCATGGGTGAATACATATGTGTGCGTGTGAGCAGAAGACAGGCAATGAACAGAGACCTGTTCAAAAAGAAGACAGACACAGGCTGGAGAGACTAATGAAAGCAAAGTATCAGAGTTCCAACTCAAAAAATTTGAAAGTAACTGCTAGTGTACATTCCAAGATGACACCAGTGGAAATCTGTATTTAGAAGCCAGTGCAAATCCGAGAAAAGGGTTGGGGAAGATTCCTACTGATGAAGAATCAATATACAGTTCCAAAACCATGTTCTAGACATGGATTATACACATACCTACAAAGCACCCATAGAAGAGAGGGAAGGGAATTTTTCTGGAAGTTTCCTCCTTTGGAATATGATTTGTAGATTCATAATGAGGTCATGAGAGGAAAGATGTTATTAGGCAGCTTTGTTTATGTGAGATGTGATATCCCAAGGAGTACATGAGGATGGAGGGAAGGCAAGTGCTGCTGTATATCTGATAAGGGACATGCTAAATCAATGCTGTCATTTGCTTCAATGCTTGGAAGAGTTAGGCAGATGATTTGTATTTTATTAAAAAATAGTTCTTGGAGACTTCAGGCAGTAATCTGGATTAGGCTAACATGCTGTACTCACATACAAAATTATTAATGGATTGTTCTAAGATTCTGTTCCTTACAATCAGTCACAATGAATGAAAGCCTGGGGTGGTACAAGTAATCTCGTCTAAGTTATGTGAAAAGAAGTCACTCTCTTGGTTTAGCTATGTAAGCTTCCTATGATGAAAAAAAGCTAGAGAAGGCTGCTGGCTTGTCGGGTTTTTTAACTGATTACAAAAAGAGAGTGCTACTATACTGTGTCAGGTTCAAATAATAAGACATACACACCCAGATGTGAGGAAGAAAGTAGGTAGAAGCTTCATCACTTGCCATGCAAGCTGTAAAACCACATACAACCATACTTGTTCCCTCCTCTCCCCAATACCACAAACTGGTAAAAACTCAATGGTCTATAATGCAATACCTCTTCCATCTTGTCTCTCTCATGCCCAATCACTAATGCATAATCACTCCAATGTCCCTATACATGACTCAGATATCCCTGTGCAGGTAGCAGATACATGCATGTACTCCTGTGAAGCCTCTCCACACACAGGTTCTTCATAGGCAAGTGAACCTTTTACCTTGTATCCTAGTGTCAGTTATTATGATGTTTCATTTTTATACTTTAGTGAGAACACTGTAGTCATATGGTGTTAATGTACAAATACAAAAAGGCAACCGAAAAAACACTTGTTGGCTATTCCAGATGTAGGTTTAGACAGTAAGTGATTTTTAACAGCTCTGTAGAATTCAGAACATGACTGTAGTTTTTAATTATGTGATTCTGATTTATGTAATAACATCCTGATGCAGAGATGTCTCTATCAAATTGTAAGCTTCTTAGCAGTGGTGTAGTTTCTCCACATGTGTTTCTATAGCAGTTGATAAAATAAGAACAAACTGTTGACTGGTGTCTGTAAGCCTCAGGAATGCAAAAATACTTATCACTGAAATATTAACATTCTTGTAAAACTGACAGAAAGAAGACTTTTTCAAGTCATAAGAGTACGGACAATGAAGGTACAGAAGAAGTGTAGAACAGAGGTGTGCTATCCTTCATCATTACACAGTAGGGTAATCTATAAAATCACAGTAAAAAGCAACTAGTGCTTCCCTCAGTCCCCCCCAAAATTCTAATGCAGCAGTAAAATGGCATACATCAGTAATAAAAATAAAATGTCTATGACATTTTAAATGTTATCGTACTGTCACAGTGGAATAAAATTAGCTTGAAGAATGATCTAAAGGGATATGATGCAGTTCATTATGTGTAACAGCAACAGCAGCAGTTTCCCAGTGTTCATAAAGGTTTCCCCATTAAATTTACCTCCAGTCAATAATTAGGAGTCCACAAATAAACCTAGGCAATTAAATCAATACTGCTGGGCAATTATGTTCCAAAGTCCTGGCTCAATGGCACAAAAAGACACTATATCAAACTGCAATATTAAGTGATCTGATGCAATTTTGAACCTAACATTTACTCAGAATAATAGAAAAGGGGCAAGCCTGCATCTTTGTTCAAGATGCGAACCAGTACACAGTTTGCCAACATGTAACGCTAAGTGAGCAGTCTGATATGAGGCAAGTCCTGACACAAAGCTTTCATTTCACCACGAGCTTTAGTTTTCTGATCAAAAATGCGACCAATGCCTACTAAAGGACCAACCAATGCCAACTAAATGCCACAACCAAATGCTCTACAAGATACCAGTTAAGCATTTTAAAGAGCATAGAGCTCTTCTGTGAGCTGCTTCCAAACAGAGACCAAGAAACCTTCGCAATTTCCATCCATGTGACTTAGCACAGAAAGAAACGAAAAGCAGAGCTGGCTGCTCCCAAGAAGCACTAATCCCTTTGCAGTTCTAAAGATGGTTGGCTTGCCAAGAATTACTTTTATCCTCAGAGCTCCTCCTGAGGAACCCCACAAGATGGAGCAAAAATTGCTGAAAACCACTATTAACTTGTACACAACCTTAGATGGCTGAGAGCAATGAGCTCCTCTATCCTTAGTTAACATTTGCAATCCTAATACAGCTGGCTACATAGTCAAGAAACCCCTTACTCCCTGTGCCCTGGCTTTTGCTCCCTGTGTATATCAGACAAAGAGAAGTGATAAAATTCTGCTTAAGATTTTTTATTGATTTACCAAAGAATGACAACAAAAAAAATAGAATAAGAATTCTTCATCATATTCCATGAATCTGATTCCTATTTTGGAGTCCATAATATGGAAAGAATCTTGAAATTTACAGATTTTTAAAAAATTCTTAAAATTAAGGTGATT
Source organism: Elanus axillaris (assembly GCA_026212715.1). Classification (NCBI taxonomy): domain Eukaryota; kingdom Metazoa; phylum Chordata; class Aves; order Accipitriformes; family Accipitridae; genus Elanus; species Elanus axillaris. The sequence goes on from JANZLQ010000079.1 coordinate 47,396,633, forward strand.
TAGTGAATAGAAACATTTGTGCTTTTACTGCTGAACGCCATGTAATACTATAAGGTTAAATTAAAATACTAGTATTTCTGACAAAGCTAGTAAGAGCAAACTGGTATTTCTATCTCTTCCACTGCAGCAATTAAGCAGTCTTAATGGTAGTAAGTTTTGATAATGAAAGAGGGAAAAACTGTCATTTCTTAAAAATCTGGTTATAGGACACAATCTAGACACAAAAGCTATTAATGATAAAATATATAAATCTGCATGTGAATGTTCCCCTGAAATGGCTTTCAAAATATTTTCAATCATTCACATTCTTAACTGAAATGAACTACATTACTAATGGACCCATGCTATTGAATATGCATTAGGAACACTGAATTTATAAATCAAATTTTATTTCTTTTCAGACATCAGCTACCCATCATCTGAATAAAGGAGACAACTAAAATATAATGGAAAAGTTTCAAGAGTCAGTGTATGTTGTCAGTGATGTCCAAACAAAAGCTGACTGTGGCTAGAAAAGCAGGGCTCTCACCTGCCAATAAACTGCCCTTGATCACTTACAAGAGGGGAGCATCCCAGCAGACTCTGTGTGTATTAAAAAAAAGACTTGAAAGAGAAGGAAAAGTATAACACAGGTCACAGCGGCAGTCTCAATGGACCCCGCAGGGATTTCTGCTAGTCTCAGCCTTGTCATCCTCTATGCAGCTTTCCTCTCTGCCCAGAAAATGTCGATAGGAAAATGTTTGAGGGGCCTCTGGTGGAAATTTTTTCATTCTTTCTGCATTGACAGGATGCCAAATCAATATTTACTTCCCACTAACAAGCTGCTCGAGGTCTCAGTAGAAAATATTGTAGAGAATGCGAGAAGACACGATAATAAACAGCTGTCTGGCTATGAGGAAAACATGAATTGACTGGGAACAGGTCCACAGTAAAAGGTCAGTGAAACCCATGAACTCCTCAGGTGTCCATATCAACTACTAACTTTAAAGGCACGTAATAAAAAATCTCTTTTTCCTAAGAGGTATGAGAGAATGGATCCCTTTCACTCTAGCAAGCATTACACACTGTTTCAATAATTCAATTAACACATTTGCCAAGATCTGTGCTGTTTTTCTCGAGCACTGTTTCACTGGTTTCAGCTGCTAAGTTAGCTATCACAAATCCTTGGTGAACACCTCTTCAGTTTTATCCAGTGACTCTTACATTAAGAGAAATAAAGAGGAAACACTACAGAACAAGGATTTTACATTGCCTTATCACAGTATAGTTTGGGACCATCAGTGGCAACATAATTACAAATGCAACAGATTAATTACAAACTAAAATCACTTAGCTGCTCAGAGTAGAAAGTTATAATTCATTAAGGGAAGATACAAATTTAGCACCTGTGCTTCAAGAAGTTTCTGTATATACTGCAGCCACTCTTTATCTTTTTCAAATTCCATTTTTGCCTTTGCCGTTTCCTAAAAACAGAAAAATATAACAAAGACACAATACTTCAACACCACCCAAGAAGAACATAATGAACAATAAAGGAAATGTGTAACTGGAAGTGGGAACCATGCTTGCAAAACTAGTTACCTGAAGCATATCCACCAAGTATGAGGGCTCTGTTAAATTTATAAACCTATCCTTGTCTGTGTGTGTCCCTAGAAACGTGCACAGCATGTCCTTTTCACATGAATATACAGGTGTATGTTTGATCTATGTGTAAATTTTACGAGTTCAATGTAAACGTTCCTGAGTCTACGCTCTGATAAATAGAATATATCTAAAATGTGTGCAATAAATTCATCACCTGTATTTTAGATTTGTTTTCTATTTATAGTTACGTATGTTTCTGTGTTTTACACATACACTCACAACAGTGATTTCTGCAAAAGATACAGGATATAGAAATTACTTTGAGAATGAGGTAAGTATGGAACAATTCTGTCAAAGTGAATCACTTTAAGGGGTGTATAAATGTTAGTAAACAGGGCAGGAATCAGTCCATTGTATTTGTGTTCACGAATGTAATCTGTATCAGTGCATACACATACAATGCACCTTTACTTAACCACTGTGAAAACTCGCTTTTGTGACTTCTGTTAATATAAAGCTCCAATACGGTTAAGTACCAGAGTAGTGTTACAACCCATTCATGATCAACTCCTAGACACTACTATTAGTGTACAGGGTTTTTAATGTATTATTTGATGAGGCCTAAATAAATCTGGATAAAAAATCCTATTACTGTCTCTATTTAATAGAGGGTGATTTGATGAAACACTATCAAATATTTCATAGTAAAATGTATGATAGAATCAACCAAAAAAGGCAATGGATTCCCCCAGAAACCATCTGTCTACTAGAAATACCTTTAATAGGTATCACAATTCAAGAAAGGAAGCATCAATGGAATCAATGTGGCACAGCAAGACACATTCTAATTTTGTTTTCACTAATGCGGAAGTCTATTTAAGATATATAACCCTGCCAAATAGTCTCACGAAAAAGGAAAGTACTAAGGATTTTCAAATAATGTCTCTACATTTACATGCTCAAACCAGTATATTTATATTTTATTTATGCATGCCCTAAGTCTTGACACCTTATGAGTCTCTAACCTGACCTTTTTATTTAAATCCAACTCTTCTGTTCTTTTTGTGCTGGATGCTGCACAATGAAATTCCAGTCTTTACCTGGAAATCTTTTTCATCAGGAATGGAGATATACAGCATCTTCTGATCTAGCCGCTTTTTAGCGGAGTCCTTAAAAATAACTTACCCCATCATCTTCTACTTCTAATATCTCCTCAAGATCAGTTGTTGAAACATTAAGGATAGACGCTGCCAACTGAACAGACTCTTGGGAAAGGCTCTTTTTGCACGCTCTCACTTCTCCCATTTTTTTTGCGTGTTTGATTTTTGTTCTCAGCTCTTGTACCCTGTGTTGTAACTCTCTGGTTAGAGCCTGGAAGATGCAAGCAAAAAATACTCTGTTGCAATTTTTCTTAAAGTGCAAACAGTATGGAAAAAAACAGTAACATTTAGATTAAGCAACTTTACATGGCAATTATCTTCATTCTGTGCTACTGTTTCAACAGGCTACGTGCTGTAATATTACATAACATGGTATTTAGAACAGAAAATATTAATTAATGCATTAAACCAGAAAATGTTCTTAAATATAGATACAATATTTTGTTGTGTGTCTTCAGCAAAATAACTATATTCATAATGCCATCAGTAGCAAAACAAAGCAGTTTCCATGGAATCAATTAAAAATCCTTTCCTGATCCAGTCCACCAGAAATGTTCTTGAAATAACAACGGAAGTGTCAGGCTTTACTTTGGTCAAACAGAAATCTTTTTAAAGCTTATTCATACATCACAGCATGAAGAAACACCAGTATACTTTATTCAAAACCTAAAATTTTGGTTCCCATCAAGACAGGGTAATTCAGCACTGTCCTGGCTATCGATTCTTCCCAATATAATTTCTACAGTTTAAATCATCACAGTAGTGGTCGTCCACTGTTGATTAGCAACACACCTTTAGAGCACACAAGTCCACCGTATCATTATTACTCAAGGCTTGCACAGGAAGGGTCGTATCCTCCATGCAGCTGGTCCATACAGAAGGCCTAGCCAGGACAGGCAGTCTCTTTACAAGGGTGCTCTTAGCAGATAGCAGTTTTTTTAAACAGATAGCAGCTCAGGCAGCAGGAGGAAGATCAGGTGCCAGACCAGAACCAACGCAATTGCTCTTTAACCCCGGGTTTGACAAGGTCTGATGCAGGGGTGCCAAAAGAAGCCTCAATTTTAGATCCCATTTCTGCTGTTGGAGGACTTTTAGTTAGTTTTAAGCAAGAACCAGAGCTTGATAGGATGTCTGATGCTGCTAATGCTGCATAATGAAACTGCCTTTATTATCATTACTACTATTGCTAGTAACTACTAAAGAGAATAATAATAACAACAATAACAATAATAAAGAACAATTTTTCTAGGATAATTTCTGAATCATCTGGCTAAGTCAGAAAGATGCTCACAGCTTAAAAAAAAAAAATTCCAGAAAAACAGAATAATACTAGTTTGAAAGGTTTGAATGACAGTAAAGGAAAACCATTATCTAGAGTGGAAAAAAGGGATTACCAGGATTTAGTGAAGCTGATGAAAAACCTAGGAAAAGTAAAAAATAGTGAGATGACTAGAGAAAAAACTGTACTTGTGGTTAATGGGAAAGAAGAGACCCAGCAGGGGTGAGGCCACTCTCCTTTGTTTATTTGAAACTACAATAAAAGAAACAGTATGAAAAATCCTGCTGAAAAGACTTTGTTGACCTGAATGAAAGGTCTATGGAATTGAAATTTGATTTTGGTTTTCATTCCCCAACACCACACAAGTACTGAGCTCAAACACTACCTGCCACAACTGAATATGAGCCAAACTGCACAACAAAGAATTGATAGTTCTAGTTCCCAACTCTCCTATTCCTGAAGTTCTCCTGTTCAGTGAAATAACACTAAGCATTAGTATAAATAATCAGTTGTATAACTGAAGTTATTTTGTTTCAGTATGCAACTATGACAAAAGCATTTTGTCAAAAGCAGAGCAAGACAATTTTATTTAAAAATTGTTGGCTGAGAGAAAATAGCAGTAACTCATTGTCAGAAGATCCTCCTAGCCTATTAAACTTCCATGACTCAAGCAGAACTGTGATTGTCAACACAGACACCTTGGCTGAGTTTAAAATGAGAGAATAAGGTTTTCTTTCAATCATCATATGTGGGGCTTATCTTATTAAACTATCTCTAACCAGAAGCTCATTAACTCCTGAAAATTCTTTTTTCTGCAGAATGCCTTCATCCCATAGAAACTGACTGCAGAATTATGAAACCTGTTTATTGGAATTTGGGGTAAAGTACTGTACAGCCCCTAGTGTATTCAAAATACAGTCATTAGAGAGCACTTGCTGATATATTTCAAAAAAGCACTACGGATTCATCCAATTCCAAGATTTGTTTCTTTTTCTACCACTTCCCAACTTAACATTTTTCTGTACTTCTCCAAAATTGAATTATTAAAAACAAAATTACCCTACTATAAATTTGGGGAACGGAGGTACAATGAATTTTGTCCCATTTTCTGATTCAAGTGTGGGTCCCTCCATCCACAGTATTTCCAGCAAAATATCTTGTATATAGTCCTGTCTGCAAGTACAGAGCTGAGATGAAAAAACTAGAAATGTTACAGGCAGGGAACTAAGGCAACTTGGATCAACCTTATAGAAGGAAGTAGACTAAGAAAGGAGAGAGCCCTAAGTAGAAAAGCACACACTATGAAAAAAAAAATTACAGATAAATGACAAAATGTTTTCATAGCATTTTAAATGGTCCAACAGTAAATTGGCTTGTGTAACGTGTATGAGATGTATTTGACAATGGAAAAATAAGCTAAACTGTACTTTTAAAAATCAAATTGAATCAGCTTCCCAAATTTTAATTCTGAACATCTCTCTCAGACTTAGGTGATCAGGCTAGAAGATGCACATTGGTATAATGATGCAAAGAGGAAATGTAAACCAAAGGAGTTAAATACCAAGGAAATTAACTGCAAAGGCACACGGAAAGCCTTCAAATAATGATAAATAGCTGAGCACAGACAAGCAAAAGGCATGATAATAAACAAAGTTGAACATTCACTTGAACATCTCAGACGAACAAACATTGCCAGACAATAGTCTTACGATATTATTAGATAAACTTTTTTGGTATATCAAAACTCTGAAAGAGGCTCATGATGAATGAACAAGCTGATAGCAATAGCAACAGTGGAACCCAGAAACTGCAACTCCACTGTGCTTGTCTTTTAGTTCAGAGTTCCAGAAAGGAAGGTACCAGAAAGACCCTCAAGAATCTATAGCAGCAATTTAAAGAAAAGAACAAGAAAAAGGAAGTTTAAGCAAAACTCAAGGAAAGATAAAATTACAACTAATAGATTTGATATGCAAGCATACATTTTATATATAATCATAGTAGATCATTCTTTTAGAGGACTTATACTTCACTTCCTTTTTCACCTGAGCAGTTCTAATACACTAAAGCATGTGTGAAATACACACCATATGAAAAATAAGGCTACTTCATGGCCTTTCAAATTGGACTCTCAGAGACCAGCTGTTTTTGAACCTGCCTTCTTCACATTATTAAGTTGTAATAATAATGTTTTGATATACATTTTTCCCTGAATAAGTGCCTTCAAAAATGATAGCCTCCCTATGATTTTGTTTTTTTTCTGTTGATATATCCTCATCTGTCATACAGTAATGTATTCATGGGCTAAATTATTTACTTATTAGTGATTTCATTTATATGTCAGTTCATAGTTTACCACAGAAATGTTCAACGTCAAAGCCACACAGGTCTTTAACTGAGTTAGGAACAACCATTTCCAAACTGAAAATGACAAAAACCTAAGAGTTAACCAACACAGGTTTTGTTGGTGAGTGTACTGAAGCCAGTATATCATTTTTGATGAAGAAATTAATCCAATGCATTTTGGAGCTGACTGGAGGATTTTAAACTAAACCACTTCCCACTGTATTACAGAATTGCTGGGTTTTAAACTTATAAGCATACATAGGTGATACAAACTGCTTGCAATGAAATCAGTGCAGAATATGACTTCAGTACTGTATTGATGTATGATAACAATGCCTTTATTAGTACCAGTAATACTAGGATTTGATCTTTTCTCTTTGTTTTTCTTTGGTGTCAAATCTAGGTGATATTTCGTTAGTAAAGCCATTTTCCCAACTTAGATGTTACCATCAGAGTTATTCCTGTGGGACACACTTAGCTGCTACCAGCCAAAGAATAGGAATCCCTGATTAATTCCTGAAAACAAATCTACAACACATCTTGTCAGACCAGTGCAATTGCTACTGGTCTGACTAGAAAATAATAAGCTTAAAATTCTAACAACATGCGCTTAAAGTATCCAGCTTTTTTTAATCAGTAGTAGTTGTTGCATTATCTACCAGCTCCATATGGTTATATAGTATATATTACATCTACTAGGTTGCATACAGTTCTAAACTATCTCCCTTATAAGCCTTTTTTTTTACTTTATTTTCACAACCCAAAATATTCATTCTTTGTAATAGTTTTCGATTTTGGTCTCAGCGTGCAACCACTTTTTAGCACCACATCTTTTGCCAGTTTTGAGAGATATAAAGACAAAGGTCTTCTTTCCTTTAAAAGGTCATATTTAATTAAACAGTCAAAGAAGTTGTTGTGATACATGGACCCTGATAACACACAATAAGGTCTTTACATCTGTAGAAGCTCTGACACTAGTTGATCCTGGAATTGATACAAATTGATCAATGGCCCCAAGTAATGCCATATGGCGAAGTCAATGCCTAAAACTATTCTCGTAATTACCATGTTCATTTACATACTCCATTGTTACTGTTTGTAGTATAATAAAACTTAATGGCCTTAAGACAAACCGAAGTCTGATGCTAGCACTGTAGCTATTCATAGCTAGATTTCAATCTTGCACTGGTGGTGATCTCAAGGCAGAAGCCATCGCTCACATTAGTTACAGAAAACGGTAAGCTTTATTGTGCTTTGTACAATAGTAATAATGTTGTGCTGGGTCTGGCTGGGATGGAGTTAATTGTCTTCTGGCAGCTCCTACAGTGCCATATTTTGGATTTGTGACTGAATTGATAATGCAATGTTGATATCACACCAGCTATTGCTGAGCAGTGCTTGCATAGCATCAAGGCCTTCTCTGTTTCCCACCCTGCCCCACCAGCGAGCAGGCTGGGGGTGCACAAGAAGTTGGGAGGGGACACAGCTGGGACAGATGACCTGACTTAACCAAAGGGATATTTCGTACCATATAGTGCCTTGCTCAACAAAAAAACCCTGAGGGTGATGGGGGATTGGCCTGGTAGGTAGCCATTGTTCGGACACTGGCTGGGCATTGGTCCACATCCCTTGGGGTTTTCTTCCCCTCTTTCCTTCACTTATTAAACTGCCCTTACCTCAATGCAGGAGCATTCTTGCTTTTGCCATTCCTATTCTTGGGTCAGGGAGTGAGCAAGGAACTATGTGGTGGTTAGCTGCTGGCCGGGGTCAAACGACCACAAATGTGTAGAACAGTGCAATATATAGAACAAATCCATACATAGTATTCTGTGTGTAGTTCAATATGAGAGTGTCTTCAGAGACAAGTAATGTGTTTTTAGAAACTCACTTGTTTTGTAGATTGGAATGGTGTAAGGATGTGACCCAGAGCATCACACCAAAAACGAAATTAAGAATCTTTTCTGAAACAATGTTAGTTTCCTAAAGAAACAAAAGCATTGTGAAGATGTTGCAGCTGTCTGTGGAAAACAAGATCTGAATTTCACAGAACTGAATACTGAGTTCTCCACCTTCTCCCCCATTTTTGGTAGAACAGTTATTGCTGGTTAGGGCAGACTCTAGTGTTGTGAAAGGCTGAGAAAGTATTACCACCCCAAATAGCTCATGATCAACATGACAAAACAGAATAAATGGACAAAGTGACAGAAAGAGATGATGTCATGTAGTGTTTCAGAAGCTGAAACAAGAATTCAAGTTTCTTCAATGAAAGTACAGTTATTTGGTCCTTATTGCCTCTTTGAAAATGACTTTCAAAACACCTCCAGTAATAATGTTTAAATTGATCTCACAGCATGACTGCTGTATGTCACAGAAAAGAACTCTTCTATAGTAATTTCATTTTTATATATATATTAAGTTATCTCAGCTTGCTCTGTCACTTGAACAAATACATCTTCTAAGTGTAACTTTTTTTTGATCAGAAAAGGGACAAGAGTGTATACAAGAAATAAACACAAGACAGACCACTGCAATAGATTTGTCTGGCCAAGGGCTATAACATGTAGCATTCTGACCCATGGGAATGAGTCAGCCTCAGGAGGTTAATTTAATTCTTATGATCCCCAGAGATCATATGTGATTTCAGAAACTACAGCAGATGCCCTGAAAGTAGAGTGTAAAGGTGTAGAGGAGATATAGACCAGTCTTACCTTCCTCTACCAATTTCAATATTCAGTACCAACCAAGAATGCTATTGCCAAATATTAAACTGGTAGTAACATTATTTTACCAATGCCACACAGGTCACATTTATAATGTGGTGTGTTGGTTTTATTTACCTTCTTCCCTCACAGTTTCTGCTTTAGTTCTAAAATTTATTAACATCTATGTTCAAGCTACATAGCTCAGCTCTTTATTTGTACATATTTGGAAAAATTAAGATTGTCTTTTATTATCTTTTCCATTAAGAATAAAGCAAACAAGCTATAGGATGCCTTAAAGCCCAAACAAAACAAAAATATATACTCAAGGGAATATCAGAATGACAATATTACCTAAAAGCTACCAGAGCTGCAAAGTTTCAAAGGCTAACTCAATGAAGAGCTGAAATGAAGAAATAAATCCAGAAAAGCTAGGTATCAGATTGATATATATGATTTAAAATAAACAATCTTATGTTGACTGGCACTGAGAATCATTCTCACAACTTCACAGAGATCAGTGGAAGATGAAAGCGCACTTTGCCTGGAAGAAATGCCTCAACTGATGACATGTAAGAATTCCATTTTAAATAAAGATTAAGAAATTGCAGTATATACATACAAAATAATGTGATACTGCAGTTGCATCTACAACCTGATTTTCCACAAACATTAATACAAGCAATTCTGAACACACATGAGCATAACTAAGGATCTATCAACAAGATCTGAAAAATTAATTGAGGTAATTTAAAATACTACCAGCCTCTTCTACCCTTGTGGCAAAAGCTATCTCAGTTTGCAGTCCAATACCCTAGCCCAACCCTGCCTTCTTATGGCTCTGAGTATGGATGACAGACTGTAAACTAGAAAAGGTGAATTCAGTAATATCCCAAACCTAACTATAGTAAGAACATTTGCAGAAGTGTACAGATTTGCACAGTGTTGTCTTGTAACTACTATTGTTAAAACTACCATAGCTTTCCTGGTAAAGCCCTTGAGTGACACAGTATAAAAGGAGCTTCAGGATTTCAGTATTTTATCACATAACTCAGCTTCCTGGCATTTAGAACTGCAGACCCCCAAACCAGTTAAAATGCAATAAGGAAGAAGAATATTAAGGTTCAATGACAGAAACAAGAAACTGTTGCATAAAATTTGATATCTGATTCCTACCTCAGGAAAGATTCAAATTTTTACAACCATGTTGGCTTAAGCTGTGTTATTCCTGCTTGCCATTAGAACAGAAGGAAGAAAGTCTCACTTGGGTGGCAACTGTTTAAATACTGTATTTCTCCACATTCCTCCAAAATACTTTTGCTACCAATCTCATCCTACCTCCCATATCAAAATACCATTCCTTCTTGATTCAAAACAATTGAAAACAAATGATTTCTTTATAACCATTTATTTTCAAATACAAAATTGAGAATGCTTTTTTTGACTGCATTTTCTTAAAACAGATCCAGGTGCAGAAAACCATAGGGAAGAATATAAAAAATTTCAACCTGTATTTGACATTTATAAGAAAAGGAAATTGAATATGTTGTGCTATGTTCTAAAAGATAATTCAATTTATTTACAAATTCATAGAAAAGTGACTTAAGTCATGGCCAGTTTTTAATTTTACATTGCCTTCAAAATGTACCATATTTAAACAAAAATGCAGCTATGGACTTATTCTGGCCAATTACAATGTAGTTTATGTTTCTGTAGAGAAGTACACAATATATACTTAAGAGTTTACTTCTGTGTTTTAAAATTCCCTTTGTGATTCAAAATTAGGGAGGTTTGTATTACTGGTCAGCTTTTCATCTTTTTCTTTTCTAATCCCCTCCTGATAACTGTTTAGCTGCCATACTTTCATTTATGTCTGAAATCTTGTCTTAAAAATCTGTTTCATTTCATAGCATTCTTTTTTAACATGTCTTTAGGTAGAATGAAACCTCTCTTACTACATCAGCTAGGTACCTCATTTATAGAGCATATGGCAGATACTTACTGATAGGAGGGACATTTGGTTATACATAATATTACAGCTTCACAGTTATCTAATCTCTCCTGTACATTAAACTTTAAGACTGTCAAAAACTTAAGTTGTAGACCCAAATGTTTTCAGACTGATGCTTCTTTTTTAAGTATCAGCAAACACGCCATAGTTTTCATCGTACTGTTGCTAAATTTTCAACACAATTACCATGTTTTGTGACCTATAACAGGGAAAAAAAATAGTTTTCTTTATAGCAGAGAATGAGTTGAAATATGTATAATCAGCATGAGATGACAGGCAGAATATTTCTGTCAAAATATATTGGTTTCTAAAATGATATTTATGTGAAATGGGCAATAATAATAATTTAAAGTCCTATTTACTTCAGCATTTAAGTCCTACCTCATTTACATTAATTTTTTCCCTGCTGTAAATTCTTTGGTTTCGACAGAATTACCTCTGATTTACACAGGTGTTAGCAAAACTAGCATCATTCCTTTAAAACATCATATATTACAGTTATTTACACAGAGAGAAAAAAAAAAGTACTGACAAAGATTAGAGCTTCACACACATGTTGTAAGAGATGCCTGGGATCTCAGATAGTTTATTATCTGAACAGTTAGGGCAGACAAAGTCAGCACAGTTATACCAGATGTGGCAAACAAAGAGTATTCAGGGCAGACCAAGAAGTACTGAGGTGAAGCAACTCTCCAAAGGTCATATAGCACGTCAGTGACCAAAATGTGAAGAGCACCAAGATTTCCTGATACTCAGTTCAGTAAGCTTATGCTATCTTTCTGCAGAAACACACACAAAGCATAAAAACTATAAACCAGATGCCCTGTGTAAGACCATTGCACTGCTGAAACAAATGTGTTTGAAACCCAGTTTAAGAAGTCAACTCTGGCACTCCCTATATTCTTAAAAAAAAATATCCATAAACCTTATCAACTATGTTTTCTTAAAATACTGTCACTTGTTGGTTTTTATGATTCCATCCTCCTAGAGCAATTCCCATCTCTCTGCAGCTCATTTGGCAGGTCCATTGGGGAATCCCCTCACTCCCACTTTTCTGTGGAGATTTCACAAGGCTCTGTATATGAGTGCTATATGTTCTCTCTGCTTCAGCTTGCTTTCTTAGTAATCTGATCAACATACATGGAACAATTATTTCTACATGAACTCTTAAATAAATCATTACCAGAGACCTTTCTCCTTTCCAAGTTTTGATACTTCTCCTGTCATTTTGCCAAAACATTTTCCAATCACTTCAAGCCCAGAGCTTTTACTATATACTTTGTACTCATGCATCCATTCCCCAAGTCTTCCAGTTACCCCTTTTTCCAGTCAACATAATTTGTGTTTTAGACCCTGAACTGGCCATTATCATTAAACTAGGCATCTTCCTAACTTTCTCCAGATCATGCACAGGGCTCAGTATCAGCTTTAAAAAGCAGTCTCTCCAAGCCATTGAAAGGAATCACAGGTGGATCTATACGGTTCCAGGGAGTGCATGGCAAGGTCTCCAAGTAGCTCCCAGCTGAGTCTGTTGAAGTCTCACTCTCTGAAAAAATTAGATTTTTTTTATTTTTATTTCCTGAGGCAGAAAAGGAAGTTATTTGCAAGTTCGTGAAAAAACATGTCCTGTTCAGCTCAAGTTTGTTGGATCTGCTCACACCATATCTGTTATTAGAGAGTTGCAGTCTATGAGAGTGGTTCCCAGGCACTCTAAGAAAAATAAAATTAACACTAATATTAACAAAATCACCTGTGTAAGCCAGACATGCATCTAAACTTGCAGGAGACATACATGCACAGCTACAGAAACCTGACATACCTTGTAATTTAGTTACATAGGTTGAATCATTTAAATCAGTTCCTCTAAACTCTTAATACAGAGGGGGATATAAAAAAATCAACCTATTTTAAGCTACATCTGTTATCATCTTTACTTGTCATAGTAAAAAACCAAAATGAAGTGCTATCCTTCTAAGACTAAAAAGCAAAGAAAAAGAGGAGTAAGGAAAAGTTTTGCAAAGTCTTTCTATTTATTCTTCATTTTCAGTAACCAAGATTTTATCCATTAAGACATCTACATTATGGCACACTGTATGCATCACTAACTGTATGCCTTCTGTAAACTATAAGACTTCAGCCATTCACTTAATTCATTAAAATTCACAGGACCTATTATTCTGTTTACAGTCTAATAGATATTCACTGTCACTATTCAGGCCTCTGATTCAATTTGCCTAAATCCCAGATGCAGTGTAATCCTGACGGAGATTAGCTTAATTTATCACCAATTTCTCCTCAGAACCAAGAAAGGTTGGTATTTCATAATAAAAGCTGTGTTTTTCCTTTTTTCCTGAAGCAGCACACACAGTTAAAATTAAGAAATAAATGCCTGATTTTTTTTAATGATAAGATTTTTTCAGTTACACAAATTTTGTTTTGCGTATAGGACTCCTTCTCTTAAAGGTGTATATTCTGCAGGTAAGAACACTGATCCTCATCACACTGGAACACATCCCTGTAACCAAATATTATGCTGATTCTGACTGAACATAGATTGGCAGACTGTCATGGTTTAACCCCAACCAGCAACTAAACACCACGTAGCCGCTCGCTCACTCACTCCCTCCCTCCCTGCGCCCCCCCCCCCGCC
>JANZLQ010000079.1:47410458-47518225 GCA_026212715.1 Elanus axillaris
GACATCCCATGGTATGGAATACCCCCTTGGCCAGTTTGGGTCAGCTGCCCTGGCTGTGTTCCCTCCCAACTTCTTGTGCCCCTTCAGTCTTCTTGCTGGCTGGGCATGAGAAGCTGAAAAATCCTTGTACTTAGTATAAACACCACCCAGCAGCAACCAAAAATGTCAGAGTGTTATCAACATTCTTCTCATACTGAACTCAAAACACAGCAGTGTACCAGCTACTAGGAAGACACCTAACTCTATCCCAGCTGAAACCAGGACACAGACTCATCATCTACTCCATACAATACAAAGTAATCACTCTGGGTATACTTTTCTAGGTAAAATGTTGACAGTTTGGAGTGTAATAAATGAAATATACTTATTTTTTGGCTTTTAGGTCTTCCTAGTGGGGAGTATTTTCTAGCAACTTGAAGTCATATTAAAGGTGTCCACTTTCAAATGAAAACTGACAGTGCTGATATACCTAAGTGATAGTGTCTGCTAGCATTTGCAGAATGACCCAGTGACCTGCTGAAGAAACCTTTGTTTGGTCAAACAACACTTCCAAATTGGAATGGTTCATATTCAATTGTGTAAACTTTTCAAAATAAATCAATTTTCACCTGCACAGCAAACTTAAGTTCTATTTTAATAAAAGTTAGTCCATTCTTGCTGATTATAAAATTTTAAAATCACCTATTATGCTTAGTATTTTTAGGTGAAGAAATATATGGTCATTCAAATGGCATCTCGCATCTGATCTGGGTACCCATATAAAAAGCATGTTCTGCACACTCTGGGCCTGGAAAAAGTAGTACCAAAAAACCTAAATCCACAGGATTTAAGAATACATTTACCAATGGAAACATGCTATGAAGAACATTTCTTACTGTCTCACCATAACTGGAGAATTCTGAGAGTTCCCTGCAAGGATTTACATCTATCCAAAGAACTGACTTTATAGCTGGAGGTACAGGCAGTAGCAGTGTACTTGTGTTGCTCTCTTGTTGGAAAGGAGCTCATAAAACTCAAGAGAATATCTCCCAAATATTTGAGCCTCCCAACTACTAATTTTTGCCAATTCTTTTTTTTAAAAAAATTTATTTGGAGACAAAAGCAAATAGGATGTCATCTGCATATTGTCATTCTAAGAACATGTTTCCTGGCAATGCTCTATCTTCCCCAACACAGAATAGTTCAAAAGAAAAAGAAAACAATGGTAAATAACAGGAATTTGCCAAATGACAGGAATTTTTAACATGGAAGTGGTGAGCCATTAATTAAGACTTATTCTTTGTAACAAGAGGAAGTTTCATGTGACATTTGCAATTAATACTGCCACTAAAGGGCAGTCCCAGCATCTCTAGGCTGCAACCGTGTAAACCTGTCCCTGCTGTCACCCTCTGTGGTATACAAAAGCTGGTGCTCTGGGTTTTCAAAAGGTTAACTGCATTTTCATGAGCTAGCTCACAACTGACCCATATAGTGTTTATGATGATGTTTCATAAATGGAGGAGGGACTAAGTTTCATAGGGGCAGGAATGAGCAGTGAGGGTCATGCAGAGGTGGAAGTTTTTAACAAGTGTTAAGTTACCTTAACCTGCATATTAAACTACAGCCCAAGATAGCAGTGAGAAAATATGCCATGGCAAAATTGATGCCAGGATTCAAGGTAAACTGCAGAAAGGTAAGACAGACTGACACATATTGGGATATAAGGTAAGCTGACTGAATGGCAAATAACTGACAGAACATTACTTGGACAAGCAGAGGTGGAATAAGGTCTCTGACATGTGTAGCTGCACGTAGCTGTATGTTCAACAACAGAGCAAGGCAGAAATGCACCTAGCTTAAGCCCTTCTCTGAGTAGCAGAAATGAGGGCAGATGTCTTAAGAGAGTGTTAGATCCCCAGGTAGATCCACTAAGCATGCCAACTAAACTGCCACGGGTCTTGATTTTGGCAGTCAATTCTATCAGATGGTTATACTGGAGACATGTCAAGAACAATGCCAGAACAGACCAGATGTGAACTGTGCTTCGCTGAGTATCCTCTGTGGAGGGCACACAAGCCCCAAATCACAGAGGCATTATGGAATTGAGAAATGTACTCAGATGACTTAGAAGCATTCAGCCACCATCACCTATTTATTACAGCCGCAGCTGAATATAGGTGCCTTATCCAAAATTCAAAACATGTTCCTCAAGGTCAGAAAAGTTCTGATATTTTCATGCTTGGGTAGATGTCATCACTGCAGATTAACTTCTAAAAATGAGTTTTGCTGATGTACAAATTGAGTGGGACAGACAGCACTACTGAGTCTGGAGCTTACAAGGGTTTGTAACAGCAATATACAGTCAAAGTCTAGGTGAGCTAACAAAAAAAAAAGAATTATAGTAATGCAAGAAAACAGAACTCCTGCAAGATTTTGGACAGTTTCATAGTAAACTAGTATGCTGTACCCTATTTTTGATAGGCATCCAGTCATGTAGTCCAACAGCAGTTTTTTAACTTTATCCAATGCCCATTTTCTGCATGTGTTGTCACAGCTACTACAAACGCAACAAAGAACATTTTGCTCTGGTTGCTGTTCTGCACATAAATGGCAAGCTCCACCTCAAGAACCAATAGTGTAATACATGTTACAAAAAATACTGAACAATGGTACACTATAGAAATTGGATGTGTGGTTCAAAGAGAATTTATGGTGCTGATGGGACAAAAACACGTAGTTTTGTAAAAGGCATCTAAAATACTCTCACAGCCACCTGGTCCTTCTTACAAGTAGTTTGTGTTCTTCTGTAATAAAAATGTTTTATTGGGCCTAGCTTACATTATAGTTACAGCCTTACTTTCATTATTATTTATCAGTCTTCATAAATGCCGTTGACAAATTTTACCAGGATTTGATATCTAATTCTGTGAAAATGTTTAATAATCATGTTTAGCTCTGATCTTTACAGAAATCTAGAAACACCTAAATTTCATGAATTACTTTTCAGATCAACTGCACAGACCATTTTTAATCCATTTAACATATTATTGATATTGCATTGCCTACATTTTTTATCTGAACATCTCAGTGATAGGTCAGACATCCTAAAAAAATGTATTAAAATGAATAGTAAACTTTTATCAACTGACTTGAACTGCCTTGCAGAAAAGAAACCAGATTTATTCAGTGAAAATTTCCATAAAGTGATTCTAACTATACTCCAATGCTTTAATACTTTAATAATTGAATTTCATATCATATTTTCATTATTTTAGGCAAAAATTATGTCAGACTAACTGTCCTAAAAATACCTATCCCGACTGCCTTTTCTGAATATTGACTCAATACTTTTATTCTTTTAGACTTATGGCAGTGTTACAGTATATATACACCTACTTTGAACACTTATTGAAAATGACGATCATCAAGAGAAAAATTCCCTAACCAGCCCTGTAAAGATGTAAGCTATAAAAATTCTCCATTTAAAAATACTACTTCTTTCTAGAAACTGTTTAAAATCCTACATTGCCTACTAATAGACTGGGAATGTTTCACCATCTTCATATAACATCAGTCTACTTCCTTTCAGATACAAACCAGAAATATTCATACAAGACTTCTAACTTTACACAGAGTTGTTTTATCTAATAATGGGTCATATCCACCCTGTAATATATATCTTATTAGTAGTACATTTTTAAATCCTGCCCGTTTACTATTGTTCTTGGCCTTGCTATGCACAGATTTCCTCTTGATTTCTTTAGCCTCTATTTCTGCTCATATTTTCAGGTTATTATCTATAATCCATTTTCCACTTCCTTTATATTGCCTTTTTATTTCTAAATATTGTGCTATCTTTTCTATCAAACTGAAGAAGATATTTATAATGAGCTTCCCTCTAACTATGGAACTGTATTTTCTGGCTACTTAATAAACTGTTACGGTGCACAGTTTCTATTAATTTTTGTTTTCCAGCCTCTGTCTTCCTCGTAATAGCTCTGGAGAAGTAAGCTGCTCCCAGTCAAACTAGTTTAGGTGCCCTGTTGGTTGCCACTGAATGTGTTATTAGGACATAACACCTGATGCCTATACCACACTCCAACAAAAATAAGTTCAGTTGTGACTTACAACTTATTGGATCCAGCAACTTCTGTTTGTAATTATTTCTTCCACTGTTTTTAGAAACTATTACTAGATTTTACATTCTAGCAATTTTAATTGCATGAGCGTCCCAAATGGGGCTCCCCAAGCAATGCAATGCTTTATTGTACAATACAAATATGCGCTTAACCAGTAACTCATCATATCGTCTAATTTGATCCAGTGGTATATACCAGCCTTCTACCAGAAAGCTCTCCCCTAAGTTCAGTAACACAGTATATTGATCCAAATGGATTCAAGATCCTGTGGTTCTGAGTTATTGATAACTCTAAAGGCAAGGAAAAGTATCTGCTATAAACAGAAAGAGCCACACTGTTTTCTCTGAACTTCCTCTTTTGACCTATTATTAGCTGTAACTATTAATTAGCAACATTGAAATTATGTAATTGTTGTACATTAAAAGAAGAACTATATAACATCATGACAGACATGGAATGGCTAGAAAAAGTAACATTCAATTGATTCATGAGGAGAAGATTACACTTGCACTCAGAAAAACAAGTGAGGCTTGCGAAACGATCAGAATAGCAGACAAAGATAAGTGGGTCATACAAATATGTAAAACAGGTTAAGCAAGAGACTTCTTAAGCTTAATATGTATACAGAAAAACTTATCTGAAGTTACTGAAACTTGAGTAAGAACCAAGGTCAGGGGAAAATTGACAGCTACCTGGAAGGAGAACAGAAATGAGACAGACCAGGCTTCAAAGGAAGAGCTGGTACAGGAAAGAGTACTGCTACATATTGTGCCACAATCTTCCCATTCAGGTTCTAGCATCAGATACGTAAGAAGTATTTTAACAGGATTTACTTGATATTCTACAAAATCCACTGAAAAGCCAAGGATTTTCAACTGTATTTTTTACAGCGGTATACTGTGAATAAAATCTGATTTCAGAGAACTTTTTTTCCATAAATATTTAGTACCTAACTAAACAAAGCAGTCTACTGAGGAACTCCCTGTTCATCAATATTTGACTTAGAGACAGCACCTTTATTTTTAAAAAATTTTTCTGCAGAGGAACAGTAGTCAGCAAAAACATTACTTAAAATAATGCATGCATATTCTTTTATCCAGGGGAGAAACTACATATTTAGCTTTATTAGCTAAATATTATTTTCATTTATAGAGAAACTCCCTATTAACATTCTTTTCACATACAGTATGACCATGTAAATGCTAATGAATATTCATGGTAACTAACAGAGAAGCAGTCATCTTATTCAACAATGAATGAAGTATCATAATGGTTGCTAATAGGTGATTTTCCTCATTACAGCTACTTTTGAGAAAAGAAAATCTTTTACTTTCTCATTATCTAATTTTTGACAGACTTTTCATTATGGAAGTATGTAAAGTATTGGTAGTAGGAACACTTATTTGTCTCCTTTGTCTATAATTTCTTCTGCAGTTTATTCAACGAAGTAATTCAAAAATTTGTAGCAGACTGAATGGAGACTGAATTTCAACTCTCTGTTTTCAACAACATAGGAGTAATTAATTTCAAAAAATAGATAATACATTAGATTAATTCAGACTTTCCCTTACTTATACAAAAATAAGCATGCAGCTGTGGAAAGAACGCTCATTTCTTCCTCTTAGAGGAAGCACTCTGTATTAGAAGACACATTTTCCCCCATGAAAAATAACACTTTGTTCAAGAACAGGCAAGATGTTTCTGAATCACTAGGCACAGTGATCAGTTTTATACCACTTTCCTACGGGTTACAAAACAAGGCAAACAGAAGATAGCTTTTATTTTATAATCACAAACTTAAATAAAGTAGCTCTTTTTTTTTAACTAACAGGAATATTTTTTTCATGAAAGTCAATCATCATTTTCACCTTAGATATTTTAGCTTATAAATTCTTTGAATTTAGGATTTTAAAGTGCATTCAACATTGTTCAGTCTTTTTTCATAATGAAGTTGATGTGAATTTTACTATGGAACTGAACATGGGATGGTTCCAGGTCAATACCAGAGATCTGAAAACTGATCATATATAGTGACTTGTTAATCTGGTGATGACAGAAAGAAGGTAAAATGCACAAGTACTTAAGTTACTAAATTTCAATCCACAGTGGAAAGTTATTCATTAAGGATAACTATATATGCCTTCTCTTTACAGCGCATCAAAATACCACTGCTCTTTACTTCACATGCTATCAGACTTGGTCAAACATATCTGAAAGCAGCTATCTCTACAGAAACGCAAGAACAGTAGAGAAGTGGATCTGTTTCATGGGTTAGTAAGATACGACCTTGTCTTAAAGTAAGTATATAGTATATATGCTAAATTCAAGATAGATATATATTGATTAGGCATTATAATTCTTAGTTACATAGTGGATAGTTCAGAAAAACAAATAATATTTATATTTCAAATACTAAATTACAAAACACAAATTAGTCCGCTCTGTAAAAGTTCACACTGAAGTAGTATGATAAAGTGATCTGTATAACACCACAGACACAGTATTATTGCATGATGCACTGTAGCAGATTGTTAAGTATTTAACCAGAATAAGAAAATAGTATTCTACATATTGCTTTTAAAACAGCTTTCAGTTTTGCAACATAGAGGCTTCCTTATTTAATATTTCTGCCATAAAAAGTACACGCATGTAGCAAATCAGGTAATTCACACTAATTAACAGATGCAAGTTATTTTCTTAAATGTGTTCGGAAATTTTCTTCTGCAGAGTAATTTGCTATACAATAAGCACTTGGAATTCCTGGGAAGAAGTACACTGGCAGCCATACACAGAAAAATGACCAATAAAAATTATACACATCTTCAGAAGTCAAGGACAGAGACCTAGAGAGAGACTCTCTCCTGTTTAGTCCAGTCTAGAGCTGACACCAGGCCAGTGCAGGAACTTCAAAGACTGTTCCAGAACAGGGAATGCACCAAAGATTAGCCTCATTTAATCTGTTACATTTTGCTTTCACTCAAGAATACCTATATTTAGGTGACCAGTCAAAAGGAAATAAAAACTCAAACCTTCACAAATGTCATGAACTCTTCTACTTTCTCACTGGTGAGCAGCAGCTTCTTCTGTAGGGTTTCCAAAGCGTGTCCGCTCTGTTGAGCCAAGCCATGTAGTTGTTGAGATGCAGTAGTCTCAAGTTCAGTCATGGCACATTCAGTCTCAACCATTTTGCTCTCTAGGTTGGTAAGCTTGAGCTCCTGAAACACATCCGCAGAGAAACAGCAGTGATATGATAAAAACTGATAGGCAGATATGGTAGACCACAAACAGATGAACAAACCAACCTTGCACGCAATGGTTAACATCACAGAACATTCTACCTGCAACACATAAATGTAATTTCATGGGGAAAAAGTAATTTCATTTTCAGTCATTACAGATTTTTTGGCATCTAACTTTCAGTGATGTGACTAAATTAATTCAGAGAAACACATTGCTATTATTCTGCTCTTTTTTCCCTTTCTGCATTTAAAAAGCCTAAGCTGATGACCTTGCAACTTTTCATTTGAAAGTGAGATATGAAAGTTCCACAGTAGAGCCGTCACAACTTTAACATACCTTTTTCTCCAACTCATCTCTAGCCTTGTGATACATCTGCTCATACTGAGACTTCTCTTTTGTAGCTACATTAAGTCTTTGTTTCAGCGAGTCAATAGAAGTTTTTTTGTTCGAACAGTCTTCAGCCAGTGCCTTTACCTGAAATAATGAAAGGCCAAGAGCAATTGACTATTAAGATATAAAACTTAAAAATTAAAATCAAAACTAAGCTTACCTATATGGCATAAATATACCTGTACTATGTAAATAATCTGATTAAAGTACTTTTTTCCAAAATTACAGTCTTTAATAAATCTCTACTGCTTATTTGGTAGAGATCAGTTTGCACACAATCTTGTTACATAAAGTTTTGACCTGTATTAAGTGTAAAGAAAGCTCTTCATTTGCAAAGCTGTTTGTTTATATATATTTTACTGTTACAGTGTGTGTAAAAAGGAGCAAACCACAACTTCCACTATTTCTTCTATCAGAGGCAAAAAACATTAATTAAAACTCAGCTGAGAAAATGATAACTATCTACAAGTTAATAGTCTGTAAAGCTTCTTAGATAATTATTATCATTTTGCCATACAATGCAAACACTGATTTTGGCTAAAATGAAATAGAACAATGCTCCTAGAAAATCATTCAGCTCTCCTGACATTATTAATCACAAAGTTTTCCTAACAATATCAAGTAACAGGGAATTTCTTTGATCTTCTGCTGAAGATAATGTAAAATTTATCATGTTGATTTTCCACATGGAATAATCAAGTTAATGTATGGAATTTGATTCTCTAGAATCTGAGAAATGCAGTGCTTAAAATACCAAAAGTACAGCTTTAAAGTCCATCATTCCATTCTAAATCTTTCCCTAAAACCAAAATGAGGTATTTTTCTCGTTTCATACTTCAGCTCCCTTGCTTAGTTATGCTCCCACTCTCTGGCTGCGGATTTCTTAATAACACCTTATCTTTGGCATGGAGGGTAAGACAGTAGCTCTCCCTAGAGCTGAAAGTACTATATGACTGCAAACAGAGATAGTGCTTTTGATACTCAGCAAGTACCCACATTCTAGGAAAACAAAAGCAAATTGGTTAATTGTTTATTTCGAGGTCATATGCTGCATAACCTCAAAGACAACAAAATGTCATAATCTTTTTCTAGTATTAAAGGCTAAATTGCAATACATTGGTT
The DNA here is from genome assembly GCA_026212715.1 of Elanus axillaris. Classification (NCBI taxonomy): domain Eukaryota; kingdom Metazoa; phylum Chordata; class Aves; order Accipitriformes; family Accipitridae; genus Elanus; species Elanus axillaris. The sequence continues at coordinate 47,419,329 of JANZLQ010000079.1, forward strand.
GGATAATATAGAAAGATGCCAAAACATATACAAGTTCTCCTAGCTTCAGAGAAATCATCCTAGAATTTTGTAGGAGAAAATAATTTGCTGTAGAAATTAAGCTCTACCTACACAGAGAGAATTGCATTAAGCTAAGAACTGGGAATCATTCATAACATTGCAGAAGAAAACAGATAAACACGTTAAAGCATTTAACTACGATAGCCAGGAGAGGTGCATGGACTTCATTAGCATCTCATGCAAAATAACCCTACTTTCAGGTTTACAGTATTTTATGAACTTACAGTGAATAAAACTAAATCTCACTACTTACAGCATATCCTTGTAATTCAGTGTTCTGAATACTTTAATATTTAATTATGCCTCTTATGAACATACAATAAATTATGCTGAATCCATGCAAGCTATCACCATATACTGATTTCATACAAATCACAGTGTAGGGAATTATACCCTTAAATTAACTGTATGTTGTTTGCTTAAAGCAATATATTGATTTAGTATGTATAGCATGTTGAAATAACTTCTGTAAATCCACCAGCTTTTTCTTCTCCTAAAACTATCAATAGCAAGAAAGAAGTACCTTTCTCTCAAGACTTTCTAATGTTTCATTAGAGGTTTTCTCATTTTCTTGATTTGCTTTTAGACGAGACCTTAAGTCTTCTACCAAACGTCTTTTCATATTAAGGTCCCTCTCCAACTGAGAAATCCTAGAAGGGAAGAAGTCACACTGCATGTTACTGTTAGAAAATACTGTTAATATGCAACAATTTTAAACAAATAAAAAGAATAAATGCAGTAGACAAACTATCACTCCTGTAGTTTTAGAATATTTTTTAAAATAAATGCTGATGCAATTCATGCAATTTACCCTATTCTCAACCATTAAAACCAGTTTCTAGTCTCTTATTAAACAGAACTATTTCTAAATATGCAATTTATTTGTGATCTGCTTTTTGCTGTGCTTTATGTTCTCACTTGTTTGATCTGAAATCATAGTAATTCAACTTGAGCTATTATCAGAAAAAGGCAAAAAACGTGTTGAACACAAAATTTAATCAAACTTCTTTGATGTCTCAATCAGGTATCACTCAAACACTATTTTGTACAAAATTATTTTCAAAGGAAGTAGAAGGGGGAAGTCTCCTTTCACCCAACTAATACACAGAAATGCATGAAAAAATCTCTACCCCTATAGAATGTCAGATAGGATAATAATTTGTAAAATCTGCAAAAACTAGAAATAACATCAGCATTTTTCAGAAACTTCTCAAAAAAAGAAACTCTTACATACTACAACATAATCTCTGTTCAATGAGAAAATTATGCTTTATTCAATGCCTCCACTGTTATGATACAAATTAATATTTTAAATATTAAGCACTACCTGAAATATTCAGACTTCTGGATTATTTCTTCCATGTATTTCACATTTATACTATTAATGTTATTTTGGTGATTATATCTTACAGTTTGTGAAAAAACAGTACCTATTTTACAAAGAAAGCATGATAACCAGCAACTATTTTAAAATTTATGGTGGAAAAATTCAGTTTCACTTTGAAACAGAAAAATACACAATGTACACAATTTAACAATTTTAATAGTTCTCCATTTTTAAAATGAACAGATTTCAGATAAGTAAACAGCATTCTTTCTACAGATAAAAAAATTGGAATGGTTAGAGGACTGAAAGTCTGGGACAGGCAAGAAATTCACAGATACACTAATAGCTTAAGTTTATATAGTAATGTAATTGAAGAGCAGTATTATATGTGTTCAAGAAGGTAGAATAAAAATCTCAGTTGCATACTTCACAACAATACATATGAATTTCAAACCAAGTAGAAAACCTTAATCAATTCAAATAAAAACAAATGCAACTGTCCTTTTGAACTCTTTATGAATGTAAGACTGGATATTTAATCTTGATTGAGCATCTGAACCTTGACATGTCTCTTAGCCCCTAGGCAAAGAATTACTGTATTTGAAAAACTGTGTTTAACAGTGCTGAGGAATTCATTTAGACTTACATCAAGGATAAAATATTCTATCCTAGAGTCTGAGTTTTGATTTAAGGTATTCTTATTACAACATAGATCCTGTAGCTAGCTAATCACTCATCAGTTTCAACAAAATGCAATTTTAGCATGTACTGCTCCAGTTTTGAAAAAAAAAAAAAAAACAAACCCACAACCAAAACCCAACCTTGTAAGACTCTGCAAGACTGCAATAAAAAGAAGAATAAAACATTATTTTAAAAGGTCTATTTAAGAACGGTTAATTATACAGCTGCCACTGGGTGGCACCAAACACAATGGATAGAAGAATGAACATACTTTGTTTGTAGTTGCCGAATCCGTTCTTCTTTTTCCTGGACTTCTTTTTTTAGTGACTTAATGGTAGCCGATTGCTTACTAATTTCGTTATTTGAACTCTATATTGAAAAATATTAAAACATAAATAAAGCAGACTGAGTATTATCGCAGTCAATCCTGAATTTGTTTGAAGTAATGAGCTGTGTAAACTTCCATGTGTTTTATGAACATTCTTAGAAATTGACACAAAACAAGTATTCTTACTTTCTAGCAGCACTTAAGCAAAAGTACATTCCTTGGAAAATATGATCAAAACCAGTACTTATCCATTGCTCTAAGAATGTATGATTAATAGTTGTTCCCCAAGATACCTGCAAGCCCAGTGCACCTATCAGGACTATACCTTCTCTTGCATAGCACAGTCAGCTAAAAAGGGAACAGAACAGAAATAAAACGGGATCTTCATTTGAACTACATCCTTAAATGGTACACTTCTACAGCACAAGGTGACTACATCTATAGAGCAACAATTTCCAATAATCCCTTTCATCTTGTGCATTCAGAAATACAAGACAATCTACATGTGAAGGTTTTTTTTGTCTCACTTGAAATTTAAAGCACAAGACAAAGACATTTCCATTTGGTCCTACCAAGACAAATCCTACCTTCGGTAACAAAAAGGCATCATCCAAAAAGTTTCAGGCAAGTGTAATTCCAGCGAAGGAGAATTACAGTTGTTGGCCTTTCTTCATTGTATATATATAGTAGGAATTAAAAAAAAGCCTCAATTCCTCCATGCAAACACACAGATTATCTACCCAAGATGTAAATACAGCACAACTGAATCAGTCTACAGAAATAAAAATAAAAAATTTAACTAAGTAGCCATCTTAGCGATTTGAGTATATGCATTGAATGCCATTGCTGAAAACGGCAGCTCAAACACACTGTATACAGAGATTTCAGAACTCTAGAAGGTGTTGCCAAAAGATACATACGTGCTAAGTGTAAGCACAACATATATGTGTGCATAAATGCATGCAGGTTCAACCACTGTACTAAAGCTTTTTACTCATTAGGTATAAACAATAAGTGAACAGATCAGACATGCTGTAAACAAAGATACTTCAGGAGCATTTCTCTGCTCAGTGCAGACTTGTAACACCTATTAACATTAATGGGAGTATTGTACATAACTCTGTGCACCTCAGGGGGAGTATTTATTCTTGTGTGCATAGTTAGATGTAAAATATTGTTCTTAATAACTTGTCTAGTCTATTTACTATTATTATAATGTGAGGTATAACCAGAAAATTGTTAAAATGATGTATGCTGGCAGAATATTCCTGAGACCTGTTTGTTGAGCTTGAGCTTCATTAGCATAAAGCACAGCACCCAGTTACATGGTTTACACACCAGATACAAACTTGAATACTTAGGTGGGCCTCTGCACATGCTCAGAGGCAACAACATATGCTTATGATATTTTGGTTCCAAACTCACCACCCACAATTAACACATTTCTTCCTATTGGCAAAGATACAAGGAGTCTTTATATACAACAAAAACAAACACTGCAAAGATAGCTCTGAGAAAAAAATTAACTAACAAACCCAGGTATTTTGAGATTTTGAGCTATAAGGAAAGCTTTTGCTGCTTCCACATTCAGACATTTAAGAGAATAACTTCGTATCTCCTTTTTAAGTATGCTAGATAGCCTGGAGCAATAGTTGACAACTACTGCCAGATTCTTCTGCTAAAAATGACTCACAGGCCTTAAATTTTTGAAAAATTATTAGGTCAAAATAAGGCTAAGAATTTCAGTAACTTGAGTTAAGTTGCTTCTGAGGCACTTATAGTCAAAACTCTCATCCAATTCAGCAAACAGTGAATTTTTCTACTAATCTGGATTTGGGGTCACATACTATGTTTACTCTAAAATGTAGTTTTGCATAAATGGCTTATTTCTTACATTAAAAATGTAATACATCTTTAAGAAGAAATTAAAAGTCATGTTAGTATTTTTGACATCAGATTTATATATGCTTGCTAAATGTTTCCTCTGCTGCAGAAACAAAAAAAAAACCCACTTTGATTTTTCAGCAATATATTTTGCAGTTCACATGCAGCAGACAAATAAAGCAGGCTTCTAGCATGACTGTTACTGTGATTATTTAAAAAAGAAAATCCTCAATTTATTTTTCTTACTTTCATAAAGCAATTGAATACTAGGTTTCTGGATAATGAGGACAGACCTAAAAGGAACAATCCTAATTAAGAGAAATTACCACTCACCAGCAATAGAAGCAGATTAGTCAACCCCAAATCTAAAATCAACACTCAAGAAGTCAGCATGTATGGTTTCAAGATCTCTCTCTCATAATTAAAGTAGATCAAATTATTGCCTTTTCATGGCTACTCCTTGCTGCCCTCATCATCAATGTGACCTACCTTTACTTTACTCCCTGAATTTAGATACTGCATTTTCAGTGTGGTATAGCCAAGATCTGTAATACCATGATTACCATCAACTGCTAAGAGGTCTGAGCACTACCCCCATCTCGTGCACTAGCACGGCTAATCTAGTACTCAGAGCCAGAGCCAGCTATATCGCTCATAAATAGCTTTTTCTTGTAGTTGAGCCTTTGGCAGCCAGCTTGCTAGTGTGCCATTTCTTCTGGCAGCAATGCCATTTTGACCTTTTCTTTTTCCTCATATATTAAACACAAAATGATGGAAAAAAAAACAACTTTAAGACATTCTGTTGCACATATATTTCCTCCAGTGAGAAGAGAGGAAGAATTGTTATGTTCAAGCCAGGCCACCTGAGCTGAAAGCTCTCAGATAAAAAGTCCAGCACCTATATCATCCACATATAACAGAATCACTGGAGAATGAAAAATGAAATCAACAAGTTAGTATTTTCCTACCAGCTAATCTACAAAAATACAAATACAGAAAGAATGATGTCTCTTTGAAGAGAAGAACAAGTAGTGACATATAGGTAACGTAACACTATTACATAACCTGAGCTGCCCCATCAGATCAAATTCTTTGCTCCCCTTTTACAGATAGCTATTGCTTACACCCTTCTTAAAGGAAGCAAGGAATCAACATAATTCTTATTGCAGTAATTCCACAGCACTTTCCAACAAGATGCATTTAATCATTGGGTGAAACCCAGAAAGCCTCCCTGTCCGGCCTATTTGATCTGCAAGAATTGTTTTAATTGTAACTTTTAATTCTCCTGTTTATGACTACATTTCTACTTAACATCAAAGGTTATCTAACACCCAAGTTGCTAACCATTGGCTAAGATACATAAATTATATGCACGTGAGTATACATATACCAGCTTGACCCAGTTCTGAAATACTGTTCATATGAATTATCCTCAGCACTAGATAATCTGTTCTGTCACCTTTAGTTTGCACTGCAGCTGTTTCATCTCTAAATCAGTGTTCTTTGAAGGAGATGGTACAGCATCACTCTTGCCAGCAGTTTGAGACAGATGTTCTCTCGACTTCAATTTTCCTTGTAAATCTTTCTCCTGTTGCCACTTGGCCAGGTTGGAGGTCAACACCTGTTTTACAATAGAAGAAACAATCACAATCGCATCCTAAAAATACTTCTCCTTGATCATATGATGCTTCTCTGGTTCAGATTTCAAAAGATGAATTCTTTAGTCCATGTGAAGATCAAACCCAGCAGGAAAGAGAAGTCAACTAACATTAAAAACAAGCAAAAGGCAAGCTAATTCAATTTTGACTGTACACATTTCTATTCTTACCATGACAGGCAAAAATTATCATACAAAACTGTAACAGTAGTTACTGTTGAAACCTGTTTACCTAGAGCCTCTGTGGGATTCAGCAATTATTTCTACACAGAGCATGAAGAAATACCAAGGTGTCTCAGACAGCAATGCGTACTAAAGGTGGTTAAATGTCAAATCCATTTTAATGGTGACCACTGTAAGCTCACTTGAATTGCTGTGTTGACAACTGCTATAAAACACACACCCTTCTCTTGGCTTTTGTTTTGATATTTGTAGGGCTTGTAGAGGTTAAAGCAAAGTGGACCAGCTGCACTAAATATCTTCTGGTTGGCTGGTCTTTACACATGTTGTGTTATTTCTTCCCTTTCACATATATGCACCATAGCCAGAGAACCACATATTCCATAACCTTGACTCTAAGGCCGAGGTACTTAAGTGGTAAAAGCCAAGCTGGAGCAGGACAGGATAACAGATGTTAGTTGTTTATTCCATTGGGTAGGTCTTACCACCCTACACTGCAGCCAAAACGCTTCTCATTTAGCAACATAAATGCTAAGTCCAATTAGCAGACGAAGCCTGTTAGGGATTTAGTTCAAATAAATAACATGCAAACAAACTCTCACTCTTGTTGCATTTGATTGACAACTGACAAGACTTACTCAATCTTTGCAACAATATATCTCACAGCACTCCTTATACAGCTAATCTTTTAAATAAAATATTTGTTTTAATGAAATAATATTGAATGCTGTTCTGTGAAAAAGGAAGCTGAAATAATGATCTTCAAGCTAGTGGTTAACTTTCACGAATCTGTAGTCAGTCGAAAGCCACCAATGGTCTAACAACTCTCTGCTCCTTAAGAGGGTAAGTAACTACAGTACTATCTTGGTTTTCCAAAGAAGATTGTAATACAGTACTTTAACATAAGGAACAATTATACAAAATGGTATCAAAATCTCTCAAAGGGCAAAACCCCCTTTCTTTGTGAAGAATCTTTACAAGAAACAGGAGAAGAGACCACAGCTTGAAATGATTAAAACTGTGCCTGATTATATGCTGGTACACAAAAAAACAGGGGTGAGAGAAAGTTAAAGATAGTGTTCTATTTCCAAGCATTTTATTATTTAACTCAAAACCAGATTTTATACTATTTGATGGTATTAGAAAAAACTTTTTATACACATGTGTTTATATACACATACACTTCCATACCAATCATCTAAAGATTACATATATACCCAAATAAAAGAAAAACTACTTACGGTCATGTTTATTCCCATTATGAATGGCATGAGAATGCTTGTGGATTTTGCATTAGCTTAAAAAAAAATCATGGATACAAGAAAATGCATCCTGTATTTAAAGTCAAAACTCCAACAGTATTTCACACTTAACTGCATTCATTAAAGCCAATGGGCAGTTTGCGTCTGTATCTGAGGTAAGTACTGTTCTTAGCATAGGGGTTAATCTTTCCATTCTCTTCCGCATCTGCTGTCATTATTGACCACAAGATAAATAGTGTTAATGTATTTTTAATTGGCTATTCTTTAATTTAATATATTATTCTCACAATTAATACAGTCTGAGTAAAACACAAAATGAAGGCTACTTTAATAAGCAACAACAGTAGTAGTAGAGAAAGATACAGTACAGAAAGATATAAGGATTAGGTTAATTTGTCCAGTATAGCCAATACTTCTACATGCAGAATTTCATGATTCAGTGTCTCTATAATAAATTATTCATAAAAAGAAAAGAAAAAAATCCTAGCTAGATCAATATCTCTGATTAAAATTACAAATGCCCCCATATCTGCCCAAGATACCTTGTGACTCTCAGAAGTTTCTTAGGCTGCTGCTGCCACCAAAATGCATCTAGTCTAAAATGCCATGACTGCAGTGGCCACATTCTCCCAAATGACAGCAAATATATTGAAAAAGAAAGGGCTTTCACGGGACAGGTACCAAAGAGGCCAGTGCTACACTGGTTATAGAATTTAGTTAAGTGAGGAGGTAGAAAAAAATTATTTAAAATATGAATGTACATAAACTCAGAAGCAGCATCAGAACTATGAGACTGAAGTGAAAGCGGTATAGAATGTACAAGACAAACACCCCTCAACTTGCAAAAGCAGATAAAGACAGACACAATTGCAATCGGAGATATCAAGAAGGTTGTCTCTAACCAGCTCTGGACACAATGTAAATGGTGTTATAGGGTTGATAATTCTGTTGCATTATTATTCTACTTGCAATATATTGAAAGAGTATGTGAAAATTCCATATAAATCTATGTAGGATGTGAAAAACAGCCCCCCTGCCCCAGCAAGACATTTATGCCTAGAAGATGATCTTTGTATTTATGTACTTAAGAAGAAGTTCATTACCCTTCTGTCCCTCACCACTTGCTAAGTTTTAGGTCAAGACTTTTCTTTTTTAGACACGGTGCATGTGTGTGTGTGTGTGTGTGTGCGCTACCATGCACACAAATCCTGAGTGACAGAGTAAAAAGGATTTACTCCAGGGGAAGGGGTCACCAGGATGAAAGGTAGAATCTTAAACACCAGCTAGGCCAGATGTTGGTAAAGGCAGGCTACCGCTGCTCCTCCACGATGTAGCGGCCTTTGTCTGCTGCACCTCCTCCAGAGTGTTTTGGCTTAACAGATGTTTATAGATTCAATATTTTAACATCCATCTATCTTAATCTCCTTGCTCCTCGTATACCCATGACACTCTGTTCTCTGTACACAAAGGGATATGTGATGAAAATTTCACTTTCTATGTAGTCGATGTAAAACTTCGAGTGACTCAGCAAGTCTTTTTTACCATAATCCCTCTGCTCAGAAAGACAGCTATGTGGAAGGCCCAATAGATTAACGTAGGAAGCTCGAGGAACGGCCTATTGCTCCTCGGCATCACAATGAACCTGTGAGAAGCTTCTAGCTCAGTTTACAGCAGAGTCACCCTCCTACTGCAATTGGCATGTATGAAAATGACATTTCTGTTGGTGGTGGCTGATACTGCACTGCCACAACTGTATGTGATCCCATGCATTTATATTTGCAGAATATATTATATAGCATGTATTTCTAGGCAAGATTATAAAATAGGATGTAAATCAGGTATTCTTGCTACCCTTTTTAAGGAATGACATAACCTTATTTTACAACTCATTTTGCAATCCAACTATGACTAATATAAATATCCTCAGATGTGTAAAAATCGTATTTGCTATGAACCTTCCCATCCTAAAATCCTGGCAGATGAAAACATTACAATATGCATAGAGGTATCTATAAGGAACCTGAAGTCAATATATTCCTTTTTCTTTTCTCTAAGAAACCTTGCTACAGTAGGTGATAAAACACATTTGCTATATGCATAGCTATTGTACCAAGTTATTCTCTAAAATCTAACAGTCTAAAGGTTTTAAATAGAATGCTATTTTCTCACAGCTTTAGCTAGATCATGAAAAATACACAAGATAAGCAGTACTTGTTGCACGCATAAACCATGAAAGAACTTTACAAAACATACTTGCAGGCACCAAGTTAGGTATTTATGATTTTACACACTCTATCAAATGTTATTATAACATAATGATAAACCTACTAACAATGTCCAAGGCAAAATTTATTGAGTCAATCCCACTAATCTTGACCCTGTTTTGTTTCTTGAATCAAAACCTACCTCTGCCCTATGGGTCACAGAAAAAAAAAGCTAAAATTAATAAAGGTGGTATGTAGCTATCTGAAAATATGAAAGGATATATACCAGACTATAAAGCCAACGGTGCTGCATACTTAATGTGGTCATATAGAGAAAAGGCAAATAACTCCATATCCTCAGTGAAAGTTTTTTTCATGTAAGTGCTGTTAAGTGGTTGATTACATAGTTTTCCAGACATGAATACAAAATATGAAACAGAAGTCTTTGGTGGCTTAATATCCTATCCCTAAATTGAAACAAGGCCCCCCAAAAGCAAGAAATAGTTCTAAAATGTGAAAGTTATTTGCCATTTATTCTTCTGAAATTCTAGTAAAATGTGCTGTTTCACTGAGTTATCATTTTTTTTTCAGCCAAATGCAGTTATCAGCAGCTGACTGTTTCACAAAATGTCAAGTAAATGAAGGTAATATAGAGGACTTTTTGCCAGTCCTTTAGCTAGTTGTTAGACTTCAGTAGCCTTTAGAGACCATTAAGTACCCTTTGGCTAATTGGCCAATGGTAGATTAATCCTCCTTTTATTCTAGCAGCACTATTTTAACACCCTTTGCACTCTGTCAGTGTAATATCTGAATGACAAAATAATATTGTGCATGAATAATAAGCAGAAAAGTTAAATTAACATTTCATGTTTCACATGCCATACCTATGTGTCAGGGAAAAAAAACCCCTTCTTTTAAAGCCACTGACGTTCAACTTTTTTAAACAATCTCATGTTGACATCTTACTGAAGTGAATCTTCCTAATTACTGCTAATTGCCTATCAAAAAAAAAAATCTTTCCTTGAAGTGCAGTTGTCTAGTATAGATGAACACAGCTCCAATGTGCATAGTAAAGACAGCCATGACACATGAGGTGTGCTACATTATTATGAGGTCATACTAAATATGGTTTGCAATGAACAAAGCAGCTTTTAAGAATGTTTAAGGCACTGAAAATGTCAATCTCTCATGAAGTGTTTAAATTAGTTCCCAGCAGAGAAATACAGATATCAGCTATGCAGACAAGAGGTATATTTCTCATCTCAAGTATTTTACTAAAGAAAAAATGTACTTGTCCTATTGATAATGTCACTGTAACACATTTGCAGTTCAGCAGCTTTATAAAAGCAATGTTTACACTGTTATCTACAAATGACCCTTTCACAAATTATAAATTCAGCTATTATTGGGAATACAGCTGTAATCACTAACAAAGACTTTTATCAAAGTCTTTGAATATCTTCTTAATCTTGTGCTAGTACTGATCAGAGTAATGATCATTTATAAAGGGCTATACCACTTCATAAACAAATGTTTTACTTGTAATTTTAATTTAGCTATTTTATAGCTAATTTGCAGCTCAATTTATTCTACACCTTATAAAAGCCTAATATTACAACATTTTATCTGGCTACAGCATCTTATGAAATAAAAAATTAAAATCAATAAAATGAGAGCAGGTAAGTCCACTTTAAATTTTTTTTTGTCTTTTTCCTTTTGTAAAGAATAATAATACCACATAGATCAAGACCAGAACACATATATCTATTTTAGAGAAACACAAAAACACTCACATATAAACAAATTGGACTAATATATTCTGGCCCAATTCTCCAGGAAATCATCTGCTGTTATAAACAGACAAGCCTGAGTACAGAACTGCACATTGTGCAACCAATGATTTTTCAAACAAATTATGGAAAATAAAAACTTAGTAATTATATAGGTAACAATCTTTTTAATAGGATGAAAATTCTTCTAAAACATGTCATCTGAATAACGACAATGCCAGTTCAAAGAGTTTTGACCTGAAGCAATTCTATTTTAGCTTGCATTTTCTATTGCTTTCGTTTCATGTCTCTGTATGAGTAAATATTGCTGTATCCCATGCCTAATTTGTGTACATATTAAGAACATTATCTTGCTTTCATACTAAAGCAGATGCAACACTCCATCTGTCCTTGCAAATTTCAAAGGAATATAAGGACTATTAACTATGTATGTGACATTACTTATATAAGTAGTTTCGTTATGATCAATTATATGATCACAACTATGTGCTTTAATTTTTGCAAGGACTGAGTTTCCAATGTGGAGATGCAAGCTGCCAGAATATAAGGATGTGCAGGATCTTGTCTATAAGGCCTTAACATTTTGAGATAAAAATTAAAGAACTTAAAAAACTAGTATTTTTTAAAAAGAAAAATATTTAAGATCACAGTGTATTATACTATAACTTACATACATAGTTTAATTTATTTGAAGTATTAATATCTACACAGATACAACATGGTACATTCAAATAAGTTTTACTGCAATTAAATTAAAAATGAAAATATAACTGGAGACATATCACAACACTGTTCTACTTGAAAATGTCTGAAAGTTACAGCAAGCCAGTTGTGAAGATGGAGCTGAAATCCAAACCCAATGTTTCCATGTACCCACCACGGCCATTTAAACAAACACAAGTTGACTCGGGTGTTCCAACACATAACATGCCTGTGCACATCAAGTATTGCTATATACAAGCAAAGGCTTCCATCTGATGCATAAAATTTGCCGCAAGATTTCCATGTCTTTCTGCTTACTAGAGAATTTTCAATATAAGACATGGAATCCATGCAATCTTTTACAGTTAGGACCAGGTTTTACTGCAAGATTTTTTTGCAGCATTACACAGTATTTATCTGAATTTCACCAAACATGAGAGTTGGGGCAAACTCATAAAGCTAGAAATTTGAATTTTTCATCTAGGGTCAGGGATAGTGCTTGCCATATTCCCCCTGCTTAATCTTAACACATCTAAGCACTGCAAATGAACTACTTGCATGAGAGCCAGTCAGGGAATTTCACAATCCCTACAACTCATTACGAATTTAACAGCAGCAATACTAAGTATTCATATGTTTCAGATAACACATACAAATATGCTGCACTAAAACTCATTGGGGGAAAAAATTAATAATGCTTCCATCTGTTTTCCGTATAGCTCACATAAAATAGAGAGAAACCAAAATGAAAATGCTATTTTAAAGACTGGTTTTAAACTTTCTTTTGATTTACCTGCTTATTTCCAAAGCATACAGCTTCATATCTTTAAAAATTACCATTATTTTTAAAAGAATATATAAGCAAGAAAGAAAAAAAAAAACCAGCTGAAAGAATGGTGAAATATTAATTTAACCCCTCCTCATTTCCATCTGTTTTAGAGAGTGAATAATTTTCTATTGAAATACTTCTGCATCTCAAATGTAAGTGGGCAGGAATTCTGTGCTTGTAGGGAAAGCTGTTCCATCTCCCATATTCTGGCCTCCTCTTTCTACATTGTTTCTGTCTGCTTAAATCTAAACTTTTCAACTCTTAAAGACCATCTTCTGTCAACTTAAGAGTAAATGTGTCTAAAAGATACAAAGGTTTGAGGAAGTGATAGAAATATTTTGAGATAAAAATTACTAATACATCATGTTCTTAGAAGTGGGTAGCAATATTCAAGAAACAAAATTTATAAAGATAGCTCTATATTTAATTTTATACAATTATTTAAACATCTAATTTATAACTGCTTCAGATATCAACAAAAGGTGAAAAAATATCCTTAGAAGCTTTTTTGATTTTTTTTTTTATGTAGACAGCTGTGTAAAAGCAAAACATTTTAAGTGTAAACTGGTTTAACATTTAACTACTGGAAAAGTTCAATGTTCTCATAGAGCAAGACAAAAATACAAACATGCAACAAAGAGTTGGGGGAAAAAAAAAGGTAAAAACCCTGGAATTTTTCTAGTCACATAAAGGCGATACTGTACAAATATTAACGTATTATTTACATTTCTATATAAGAAAATAAAGGCATGTTGCTAGCCACTTCTGAGAGGTATGAGGAAGCTGATGACAGATATTTTGGGTAGGATGCAAAGACAGGGATATTATTCAAAATCATGAATTGCATTTAAAAATTACCACTACAATGTAATGCATATAAATTAAAGTGCTAATTCATCCCTGGATTCCTGTAAATGAACCCCCACAGTCTTATCTTTAATTTGTAATTTATGTTATCATTGGAACCCTTGCTAAAATTACAGGCATAAATGAACAGTTGAGGGTAAAGTACTTCTTAACGTTATATATTAAATAGCTGAAGAGACCATAATAAGAAAAAGCCATGTTTTCAGCCTAATGTATAAAATGAAATACACTTTTCCTTCATCATGGTTATCATCAATAGTCTGAATCATTTGAGCAATTAATTATTTTCACATACATGAACAGTTTGAGGACAAGATTGTAGTTATGCCTAATCCCTGCAATTCAATGTCCCAGCTTGAACCAGACCTACAGCTACTGTCTCTTAACACTGCCCTCCTCTTCTGCTTGCTTCACTGAGGTAATAGACAAAGCCACACATTTCTCTTTGGTGGACATAATACCCTAAAGACCACAGGACTGCATCTGAATCTATGAATGAACAGACAACTGTGCACAGGCAGACCAGTTGAGTCACCAAAGAGTAAATCCTCTTCCAGTGCCTACAAATCTTGTGAGACATGCTAGTCTCCATTGCCGAGACAGAAACTGAAGCTCCTGCCACATTAGGTATCAAAGGTAGCCTGGAGTGATAAAAAATAAACCTGAACATGACACAAGTAACAGGAACAGTCCATGATTACCTCATTAATTGCCAAAGAAACTCTAGGAGTGCAAATCAGATGGTGGAAAGCATTAGTAAGGAAGTATAAACATTCTTCTACCTTCTCTAGCAATAACTGAGTCCATGAGGTCCAAGCACTTCAGGCAAACAAATATGGCCTCAAACCCAGAAAAACTCTTCCCTTAGGATTACAAGGAGGGTAATAGTGTCTGACTTCTGTAGGGATGCCAAAGAAACCTGTGAGACAGTACTCATTGTCTGCAACAACTGGGATCTAAGGAAGAGAAAAATGAGGACAATCCCAAGGAGGGAATGCGGTAGATAACCATTTTTAAAAAGAAATCTCAGGTGTAGTTCCCAGATACCATATTTTTTGTCTAATAAGTAGTCTTAGTTGTAACACTTCCCTTTTCTACTGTTGCTGAAGATTACTTAGTTCTTGACTCCTATTCCTTTATGCCTAGAGAAACAAACAAATAAACAAAAAAAATCAAATGCAGTCTGAAGGCTCATGCATCTTCCTTGGTAAAGTGATGAGAACGGCTGTACTCTCCTGGTTTGTACTCCCGGCTATGGATGCGTCTTTTGAAGTTTCTTCCTGTAGTGAAAGGGAATAGCCAGGACAACAGAACACGAGCATTAACTTTGAACACACGAGCTTAAACAAGGGATTGTGGGAATGAGAAAGTTAGAGTAAGATGCAAGCTCTAACAAAAATGCCAGTTCCCTTTGTATAATAAACTAGACGAAAACTCATTGTGGGATTAGTAAGAAAATAGGGTCAAACACAGGAAAATGAAGCTTTGCAGAAGACCTAACAGTGCTGAACTGGTGAAGGAGAATATTGCCCTTCTGAAATCTGGAGGAGTTCAAAAGAATTCTAGGACCAAATATGTTTCTTTCTGACCATCTTCCCTCAAGGACAAGATCTGGGAGCTGTTGTTATGGTCCTGCTTTCTGATCATTGATGCATCTTACTAGAAACCAATGAGTAATAAGCTGCATGGAGGAAAAGACAAACTTGGTGTCCAAGGTGTAAAAGTTTGCAAGGACTAGCTGCTAGCTCCATTGTTCAAAATCTTCAGTATTAAGATATTTTTCCTGTGCTAGTTACCTAAAAAAAGTCCTTCCATTTGAGAATGAGGACCAGAAAAATTAATTGCTACAAGACTGGTTATGATGTCAAGAATATATTAAATTTAGCACATGTGCAAAAGAGTATAAGTAGATTACTCCTGAAAATTTTGGTTTAACTGCAGAGAATATTCTCCTGGCAGCCTGCTGCAGTTCTTCAGTGCCCTCGGAGAGAAAATTTGCCTTATATCTGAATCACCTTTCTTGAAAAATTAAATCCATTCTCCGTAAAGGAGATGGAAGCACAAACTGACCACTTGCCTTTTAAAAAAATTCTTTTATGCATTGGAAAATGGTTATTACAGTCCTTTGGTCTTTACCATTGATCTGTTACTTTATGGATTTCATTAATTACACTCCTTCAGTCTTTTCTCAGAGTTGACTTGTTCAAAACTTCCTAGAATTCTTGTTCCTTTCTTCCAATATGTGTATTTTATGTGTGGTGGCCAAAACAAGATACAATATTTCACAGAGTGCCTTGACACTGCTAAATAGCAAAATAAATGTCATCTGTGAAATTCTCTGTAAGAAATAATGCCTGACAAACTGTCAATGGTTCTACCACGAGGAGCAGGAGATTTGAAAAGCAGGTGGCCTTCATGCTATGAAACAACATCTTCATGTTCCTGAGAAACAGACACCAGTATTTGTCCAACCTGTGGACCTTTGCAAAACAAACACACATATCCATAAGCAAAAAAACCCAACCCTACCCCAAAATCAATAAACTGCAATTTTGTTTTTTTCCACAACCCATGAGTTTGCATCTCACATATGTCAATCTTGTAAAGGGAGGTATAACATATAAAAATATATGCATCACATATGCAAATATATTTTCATGACCAACAAAAACTTTTGCCCTGTTGGCTTACTATACTTTTTATGTAGAAAGATGGGAAAATATTTTAAAAACTAAAGACTAATTATATTTCAGTGGTCATTCACAAGTGATATTTCATTTAAATCTTTACTTGGCCTTGTGGAATTCAAACTACAGAAATTATCTTTCAGAAATAAAAGAAAATCCTGGTTATACTTGGGAAAAAATCCCAAGATAGCCAAACTCAAACCTTTAACTTCAATATAACCTGTTTCTTCTTGCCTTAACTAGCAACTGATTTTTAAATCAAATTATCTAGTCTTTTCTAAAGATTTTAACATTTAAAATTGAAAAATGTTGGCAAGTATCATAATAATTATTTTTTTCCTTCATAGCTAACTTTCAAATTGTCACTGTTAGAACTGTTCCATAAACAGAAAATTAAAATTAAGAATTGCAGCTTTTTGTGTCTTTTTTAGACTTTAAAACATTTTTTTTAATAAGAAGGTTCAACATCCATTTGCAGATAACAGTGAGTCTGTTGTTGAAACACTAGTTTTAAAACACATCTGGAAAAGTCACATTTGACCCTTTACAAATAGATAAATAGGAAATGGAAGTTTGCTTTTTTCATCACTTTCCTTAGTTTGCATTATTTTTTACATGACATGCTTCTGATACTAACAAAAATGCGCAGCCTTTTTCAATGATAATTTATAAAAACCCAAAACATGTAAATATCAGTATTTTGGCAGTTTTGTGTCTAGAAAGTCACACACCCTCTTTGACCACTATTACTTACTGAGATCTTAATGACAAACACATATTGCCACACATCTCTGAAGGCAAAACGAAGCAAGAAAAGTTAAATTATTTACAAAATATAGGCAGAGTTTCCTGGTTGGAGCTGTACAGGAACCATCATTTTGTTACAAACAGAACAGAAATTATAGACTTGAAGTATTTAGATCACTTTCACTGACTTAAAATATTGTTCTCCCAAGTGACCTAAAAAACTGAGTAAAATAACAGTATGACTATATTGTACAGGGTGTTCATAGTAATAATCATACTTTCAACATCTAATACAAAACCCATGCATTGTTTTAACAAATACCACTTGGCTGACCTAGAAGATAGGATGAAGGAATAAGAGAGTCACGTCCAATTCCTCATGGATTCTCAGCTTGGATCCTGTTTTTTGCACAGTTTACCTTATGAACATGATCCGAGTGACATTTCACAAATTCCTGGATAAATGTTGCTACACTCTGCCAGCAGAGAGACAGCCTGTGTCATGCACAGATCAATAATAGCACTGTGTTTCATCAGCCTCAAAATCAAAAGTGCTTCATCTGGCAAAAGCCATGGCCCTTGAGGATCTGACATATATAAACTGAATACCCTACACAGGATGCCTACTACAAAAGCTGCCAGTGTAAATACAAGTCTAGAGATACACAGTGAGTATATGTAAATAAGAAAACATGTATTTGTATATATAAAGAAGTTTTTAACTCCTTTTTATGAAAAGTAAGAACAAATATCAAAAAGCAGCAGTCTCAAGGAACTGAGACTAAAATTTTATAATTCTTGACAGAAAAATAAAAACACAGTCGGGACAATCCAATATTCATAATCGTTTGAGGAATTTACTATAACATGCAAGTACCTTCTGAACTGTACACAACAACACATATGACAGTGGGCTGCAATAAAATGTACTCTAAGCTATACGCAATGCCTTCTTAACAAAATTACGTCATTAAAAACATAAAACATCAAAAAACTTTTCTTCAGGGCAACTACTCAAAGCAGAGGTCTTAAGACTGTAAATCACTGTATACTACCTGTAGTTTCAGGCCTCAGTATAGACTTTCCTAAGAAATCAACAGAAATCTATGTCTCCTACTGCTTAGCTTTCCTCATTATTATCTTAACTTTATTTTCTTGGGACAGTGCTTCTAAAATTTGTATCTTCAAGGAAGTGCAGCACCTGTAGATTTTTAATTGAAATTACTATCTATCAGAATGCCTTTACTTCATTTATTTCTCATAGTAAATTTAGTTTTCTTTTTTCTGCCAAAGTTTCTATTGAAAACAATACTTTGATGAGTAAGTATTTTTATTCTTTGGAAGCTAAGGCTTTAACAAAATATCTCAAGTTGAGTCCTTTATCAAGATTTTGACTCAAAAAAGATTAATCTGTCTCTACATGCCCAATTAAAGTGAAAAGCTTTCTCCTTTAAATATTTCACTAGTGCCTCACTAAAAAACTATTTCCTTACACTCAACCCTACAGGTAGACAAAGAATATGAAAGAAATATTAAAAAATAGTTATTTACCTCTTTCTTTTCTGAATTTCCTTACCAAGATATGCACTACCTAAATTAAAGAGCTTTAGTCTTCTCTCAGCTCTGCAATCAGCAACTCTAAAGGGCTGTACTAGACCAATGTAATCATAAATTCTGTGTACATTACACCACAAAAGCTATTTTTCCTTCTCTTTGCATTTCTTCTGCTAAAGACTAATTCTCTTTTCATGTTCCTTTTGCACACTGTGGAACATTCATTTCCTTCAGGTTATTCCCTTTGTTTCAGTACCCATTTTCCCTGTGCCATTACTCTATATTTGTGTGTCTTGAGCTGTGATGGCTTCTTCCTCTGTCTCAGAATTTCTCCTCTTTACAACCTGATGTTTGAACACCATTATAACACTCCTCCTTGGCTTCAGTTAGACGCTTATAAAAAATTGGTTTGACTTTTCTTAAATTTATCATCCATGTTTACATCTCTTCTCTACAGCGCTATTAAATGCATTCTGGGTTTCATCACAAAAATACTGTTGCCCAGCTGTGCTCTATGAAGTATATCCATTTCCTCCATCAGTTCTTCAGATAAATGACCAGTGTTACTGAAGTTGAGAACATACCTTCCTGTTTGTACTTTTCATTAATTCAGCTCATGTCATTAAACATATCCTCTCTCTTCCTGTCTCTATATTTTTATGCTTCCTACAGAACACAAGTTTTTTTTTATTTCCTTCAGAAAGACTCTTCCCAGTGCTAACGACAAGCAGCTGATTTCTCTCCAATTCTTCCTTTTTAGATTAATTGTCCAATAGCACTGCAGTTCTCTGACTCCAATTGGCAATGGTCAATTACAGTCACATAAAAATTACAGACCTCATATCTGGTATGATTCTATCTTGCTTCAGTTCTGTGTCCTTGAATCTTTTTTTCAAACTTCTTTTGCTAGACTGAAGACTCCACAAGCAAATTTCTTTTTGTTAGGTATTTATACTTGAGTTACCTTTTAATCTCCTCTCTGAAAACCTCAAATTGTTCTCTGGAATGGTGTATTTTCAAATCCTTCTCATAAATCTTCTTCAAATGTTTTTACTTCCATCAATCTCTTTCTTAGATTCTGGGTATTAAGAGATACATAGAGCATTCTAGGAGCAGTCAAACCATGCCAAGTGAAAGAAAACATATTATCTCTGCTCCTGTTGTATAGTCTCCAGTTCATACATTCAAGGACTACACTAGTGTTCTTCACAACAGCAATGGGAGTTCATGCTCAGCTCATTACCTACTAGGACTCTCATTTTTCTTCAGAGTCCCTGGTTCCCTGGATACAGCCATTCAGCCTCGCTCAACATGAACTTGAGCAATGTATTGGTTTTCATTATGATGTAATGATTTCCTCCTTAAAAACACTGTGAGGTCATAATGATCTATACTTTTCAGTCAGCCTCTGGTGGATGATTGAAAGCTTAGAATAGCTGTCAATGACTGAAGATATCCTCTTGCATTGGCTTGGATTATTTACATTGCCACTAATTTTTAAAAAATGATTGAAAGATTTTACCCCTAAAACAAACAGCAAAAAGACTGTCATATATTTCATAGTATATCCAAATAGAATAGATGTGTAAGGTGTAAACCATTATCTTGGGGGAAAAAATAATGTTATCATTCATGTGAGGGATCAACTGAAAAACTAATTTCATGGTACGTGAGATTCTGAGCTAGTGAAAATGATTAAGTGGCACTTATATGTACCAATTTAACCTTAAGGCATGAATTGAGACATTGAATCTACACTGTGTTCCATGTGACAGTGCTTAGCTCCAACTCAAATACTAAGTAAAACCAATCATGATGAAGATTATTTTAGGAATTTAATCTCCTACATGCATTTTAATACAAGCAACCACTGCTGCACAGGGGCACACAACAAAAACGAGTGGATGTGCTTAGAAGACTTCTAGATACTTTCAGGTCACAGAGCTATCTTTGTAATCCCATGACCCCGTTCCTTCAAATTCTTAGGAAATCCAACTCATCAAATAAGGAACAAAACTGTCTCTTACCAATTCACCTAGTACATGCAACTACCTTGCTAACCATAATGAGCACCCTACTCCACCAACCTTATGTTCCCTAACTTCACAACGAGGGAAATTTATTTAACAGATTAGGACAGGAGCAAAGGAAAAAAAAGTAAGGTAAAAGGATGCATTAGCATAGTGCAGGAGAATCAACTCCCTAAATGTTCACAATATGAAGGAATGCAAAAGTATTTCCCCAATTTCTCAGGACTCTTGAAAACTTTTCATAAGAACTTAATCAGGAAAACCTTTACCTAGGTCAGGAAAGAGAGAAAAGAGACAATTACGTGAAAATCCATTGTGAAACAGACAATTGCAAACCAGGGGAGAAAATTTGAACTTCCAAGGTAGGACATATGGCTGATAGAAACCCAAGGCATCTATTTCTTGCATTTTAGTAGCACCTATATAGAATGGTACACAGAGGTGTTATTGCATAGTCTATCAGAATACTAAATCATACAATATTAAAAAAATTATGCAGCTATATTCTCTATTGTAATTCCTTCTCTGAAAGTTCAAAACACAAAAGAACCTCTCACCATAGAGAGTTCTGTATTCAAGACTAAAGCCAATAAAACTTATTTTTACCACAATACCCAGGAGATCTTGAAACTTCATTAAATTCTGTGGAAATAAGCATATGCTTTAAGTGGTTAGTAAATTACTTTCATAGTTAATACTGGTAATACTAATAATGAATAATTCATGAAGAACCCCACTGAACAAGCCTAAGAGTACTGATCCAGTTGCAACCCAAACTGGTCTTTTATGACAATCCGAGAAAATAATTATTCCCAAATAAATCGATTTGGGGGGGCAAGATTTGATGGGCAATAAATATTATCTGACAAAACCATATACTATCCACAAAACTTTACTTAGGAGAGAAGGTTCAAGAACCTAGTCTAGCTCTATGCTTAGTTTTAATTAAATGACCAGATGACACAGAATTCAATGAAGACACTCCCGTGAGCACAAAAGGAAATCCTATTCCAACAGTATTTGTTGAACTTTTCCAGGTCTCAAATAGTATCTTATACAGGAAATTTTTGGGGAAAAACTGCAAACTGAGTTCTATTTTTTTGTCTAATAATAAGACTTAATGCACAAGGCAAGTTTGATTAAATCACAGGGAAGATGAAGAAAAATGACCTACATGTCACACAAAATCCATAAAGTAAAACTTACAGGACAGTATCTTCCAGTGTTTACCATAATATATGTACAAGTATATTCTATTACTGTATTACACTATCAGATACAAATATATTAGACATGCTTATAGATATGTGTACTATCTCTATGTGTAACACTGCAAGACCATGCTAATCCTTGTGATAAAGGTTCTGTATTTTAATACAGAAGTATGCTTTTTAGGATTTCTACATGATACAGCAATATAAATTGTATTGATTTTAAGTATATTCTATGAACTTCATGTAGTCTCCATAATTTTTTTATAATATATTTTTCTAGAATTTACCTAAGTTATTTCATTTTGACAGCAATATAATACAATTCTCATAGTTCTAGTTCATGCCAACTGTTCTCTTTAATTTATGGATGAGACTCATTTCCTACATGCAATGTACTTCAACTGTTGTTCATCAATAATTCAACAGGTCTATTGTAATTTTTCCTCAGAGATCAATATAAATGTAAAAGGTATTTTGCTTTATTTTTGTTTTGTAATGACAGCACAGTTTCACGATAAATATATTTTACAGGGTAGTTCTGTTAACGGAACTGACTTCAGGATGCTGTAAGTTTTCAATACAGCAAACTATAAAAAATAAATAAAATAATAAATTTTTTCTGCAGTAGATGCATTTTAAAAGGGCAGTTGCTTTCAAGTTTAGCATTTGGCAATTCCTCATTTTATTTCCAAGTCAACATGTCTGACAGCGTAGAAAATAGGAATTTGAGAACTGTTTTATATCACCAGCAATGCTGAATCAGTAGTTTACCAGAGGAAAAATTACATAGCGATTTCCCCATTTAGTAACCAAAAAGTCTGAACAAACATATTTAACTAGCTGATCGTGTTTCATTCCAGGCAGAATTTTGGATTAGGACTAGGACTAGGGAAGACCTGAATTCTAGTCTCATAGAGTCATAGATCATTGTCTGTCTCTGTTTCTAGCCTTTGTAACTGTAACGTCATAGCCTGAATTTCAATTTGTTAGGCTCAGCAAAGCTCTAATAAAACTACAATATAGAAAAATCTATTCTTCTCATTATTGTTAATTCAAAGCCTTCAAAAACTACAGGTAGGGCCCAGAAATTGAACTTAAATTCCATAAAATTTAGGTTTTAAATACATTACAGACAATTTTTCCTACCTACAGATAATGTTGCTCTTCAGGTGTGGAACACTGATGAGTTCAGGAAGAGTGGCTTTCTCTCAAGAATACATAGATTTGGGGGTGTGTTTTGACTTCTGAATTATATACTGTTCCCACAAACAGGTTTCTTCAAGGCATGCATACACAATGATAACAGCAGTATGACCTCAGAACAAAAAAACCCATGGAATTTACACCCAATGAAATTTTGAGAAGACTTCAGTCTCATACTGGCACATAGTTTAGTTCAATTATTAGGTAAACCTCTGCTGTCTTAGATTATATTTGCAAACTCTGCAAAGGTCACGCAGTATATCCTGCTTTATCATACTTCTATCCCTTATGGTTTACCTTTTCACTTCTGCTGCATCTTAAGAAAAGGTAGAATAGAAAATTTGCTGGTTTGTTTTTAAATATTTTTGAGAAACTGTCTTTAACTTCTTTTTTAATACTGTGCCCAAAGATTATAGTTCCTGCAAATTAACCAATTGTACTCTTATTCAAAGCAGTCAGAAAAGGATAATCTGTATCCTTCTAAAGAAGGAGAGGGGGGAGAAGTCACATTTCTCTTGATGTTTTTGGGAACAGACTTTTCCTAAACAGCTTCACAGAATTCTCTGATTGTTTCATTAAACTCTGTGCCACACGTGGACAGTTGCAGAAATGACTTTCACCGAGTTTGGTGTAAGTATTAAGCAGGGTATATTTAGCTTTTTTTTTAAGATGGATACAAGTAAGATGTTCCAGAGTTCAGTGTGCCCTGCAAGAATGGAAAGGGACATTGCTGAAAAAGAGCAGAAACAAATTGTATTCTCATTAGATTATTTTTTATACGAGGTCATTCAGCAGCTCCGTTTTAATTTTTTTCTTTTTACTACTTCTCTATGTGAAAGTCAGAATTCTTGCCTACAGTACTGATGTAGTAGTATTCTCTGGCACAGTTTATCTGTAAAAATTATCATTTATGCTTAACTTAAAGTCTTCCAAATTTTAAATCTTCTAAAACTTTTATAAAAACTTATCTTTCAGATATTCTATAGGTATGATTAATATTATCTGATGTACACAATGACAAATATCTTTTCGTGCAACTGCAGGGGAAAAAAACCCAACCAAACCACTTAATTTAGAAAAGATGGCACTTTGCAGAAGCTTTCTGATGAACTTATAAAAAAAAAAGCACAAATGCTCTGAAGTATTTCCATGAAAGTGGAGCTAAAAAGATAAAACCAAGACACATGTAAAAAAGTTTTGGAAGAAAAAAATTGGATGTGTCTATGAGAATTATTAACTGGAAAATGTTTATGTAGAAAGCCCCCCAAAACTGTCATAACAATTACACACTTGCTGTAATGAACGAAAGTAAGGACGTTCCAAAAGCACTTTTAGCTTACTACAGGGTAATTAAAAGCAGCATTCAGTTTATAATTCCAACCTTATTCCGAAAATTTACTTTAAGAAACCACAGACATGCAAAAATAGTTACATAAATAACAATACATCTTTAAAGACTGAAAAATCCCTTCATGAAAACCAGAATCAAAGTGAGATCTTTGTGTAAATAATAGGTAATAATTTACAATGCATCTAAATTCATCATCAATTTATTGTTTCAGTGTAATTGAATACTGCTAGACTGGCTGGTTTACTTGTATTTGGGTACCATAAGATGAGTGAAGCTGTGGTCCTGAATTTGCAGATGCAGCTCTGAAGTCTGAGCTGCTCTCTGATAGATTAAGCAGTAAAAATTAGTCAAGAGAATATGTAGAGAAAGCCACAAACAAACTTTAAAGAACAAAAAGCCTCCTCTGGCCCTTTACTCTTCTGCTTTTCATGCTCATACCTTTCTATGCTTGAAGATAATCCACTAGACAATCTTTTAGCAAGCAAATTGTATTTTAAAAGCACAGTATGAGTTCAGGGGAAAGGAGTTCCTTAAAATTCAAAGCAAATTGAAAATTGAATAGCTAAAATAAAGTTAAAAGAGATTTTTAAAATGCTATCAGAAAAAAATCCTAGGGCAAGTTACAGCTAAAATGTAAAGCTGCTTTCTTCCTAATTCAGCAAAAACATAGTTACAGATCTGCAAGAATGCATCTGAAAAAGTTCACTTAAACCTTCACATTATCTTCTCCAAAGGATCTGTTGTTTTGACTCATTGACTTGTTCCTATTCTTTGAGATTTGTGTTTCCTGCTGAAGTAGACTTATGCAGGCACTTTGCAAATGTCTATGGTGTTCCATTACGAAATGCAGTTTTTCCTGTGACATCACCTGAGAAACACTGGAGAACAGATGCAAAACATCCCATGCTACTTTTCAGCAGTGGACCTGTGAGTGGCCTTGATAGGAATAAAATAAGCACTAATGCCTTAACCTGCTTGTGAGATTTTAATTTCTTATTCAATATACTTTGTCTGAACTTCTGCAACAAGAATGACACCTACTGCATAAAACTAATTATAATTACTGTGCTGTATGCAATAGATACACTCTTCTTATAAGCAGTCACTTAGTGATAGAAATGAGTAGAGCTGGGAATAAATCATAGAAAAAAACTTTTCCTGAATTTTTGCAACAATTCCTTTCAGATGTTTTTCTAAGAAGCTAAAGAAATGCTAAATCCCTTCACTTCTACATTAAGTATCAGCTCTAGCTGTGATTTCTATGCACTGATAGCAAAATGTAACTAGTGTACTTCTGTACAGACGGTCTTGACTCAGTGTTGTGAATCCTTGGAGAATGCAAGCTTTGATTCTCACATGTGCAGTCACTTTACAGTCATATTTTGCAGAAATATGCAATGAACTGCTTTTGCAGAAACAAAACAAAGAAAGAAATCTACCTTATTGCAAAGAGTTTGTAAGGCCAAACAAAAAAAGAACTTGGATCCAGCATTCTGAACTCCTACAAGCAGACAGACAAATATATACATACATACATGTCTGTGTGGATCTTCAAGAAAAATACACAAAACCACACATGTACATACATTCTGAAAATCAACAGATGCCAGACGGTCCTTAGGTTGTAGAAACTGTAAAATCTGTCTCAAAATGAACATCTGGAACATTTAAATCTTAAATCCAGAGTCGATCTTCTAGCACTAGATTCCTTGGGGATTACAACGAAGGACTGACTGCACAAACATCTGCCCTTGCCTGCTAATGGATTTATCTTAACTAAATTCAGGCAACATGGCATCTCATCCAAGCCATGGTGTTAATGTTTACAGTTGCTAGAATGCTATACCTACCTTAGCCCAGCATCATGCATTCACAGTTAATATAAGATTACTCAGAACTTTATAATTACATATGGAAGCTTATTTTTGGATATTAGTCATTTTGATACTCTTAAAGTGTTTAAAAGTCTCCCTAAATCCAGAGATTGTCTCAATCTTTTAGCTTTTCATGGTTTGTTAGCTTTGTTTTTACCTTCTACCTGCCCAAGAAAATTCTAAAATCTAAAGTAACAGAAGCATTGAGAAAAAACAATGACAACAATGTTCTTGCTGGTGGAAAAAATATTTTTTAAAAATGTCATTTCCCTTGCAGTATCTTAAAATTTCACTTGTAGATAGTAATTATTAGAAAAAACACACTTTACAACCATTTGATCTGTCTGAATCATGGTGCTCTCTCTAAAACATGCGTGTACCCTGCAGTGACTGTGTAGGTTCTTTACCTCCTTAATTTTCACTTGGCAAGTAGCCCAAGCCTCTGCTTTAAATTTCCCACTTGGTAGCACTAGTATGGCACCTGAAGAGTAATTAGTTGTAAGAAAGGGAATTTGAATTGGTTGCTGAGAAGGAAAAAAATGTGCGTGCCTAATAAAGATTTTTCCTTGAGTACCTGCAACACCATTTATTTATTTTTGCTTAGAATGCACCACCCTTCAAACAGACCAGTGACGATTTTTTATGGTTTTTTTTTTAAACTTTCCAGAAAAACTGAGTGAAAGAAAACTGGTTTGTTTTTAAGGCCATGCTATCTCACTTTTAGTCAGTCTTCTACATTACAGCAGCACTTACCTTGACACAAATTTTGCCTTTTTTTTTTTTTTTTTTTGTAAAAGAGTTTCCTGATAATGGCTTTTTATTTTATTTCTCACATTGCTCTCCTATGGACATCTAAGGTGTAGTCTTCTAGCAAGGCAAATCATGAAGACATCTGAGCAAGCAGAATATTTTACCTAAATTATACACATAACTCTCTGAAGTTATACTGTCCATGAAACTTTACATTATGATACTATTTGTGAGACAGGCAGATCTCTATTGGTTCCAATGACCTTGGAAACGCTTTTTGAACAATTCATTACATATATATAGTTATGCAAAATGAGTAACAGAATTAAGGTTTTCCCTCCTCTAGAAATTAGCAGTTCCCCAGCCCTAAGAAAGTGAAAAGTGCTGCTCCTGATACTGCTTCTGCCTTCTGTGCAAAGACAGAAATGCAGAGAAGTTTGAAGGGGAGGGGATTTGATTTCTTTTTTAATGTCTGCCTCCTTCCAGCAAGTCCATCTGTTGTAGCACTATAATTCTGGAAGCAGGATGTGTGTGTGACCAACAAGAGACAATTACTGCAAAAGTGTTTGTTGATTCAGCTCTATAAAGGGCAGGCCAATCACTACAGTATGAACAGAAAAGAATTCCAGCTGAGGAGCTGCATATAGATTAACACAAAATACATATATATATAAATGAGAATGGGGAAAACCAGAAACGAGTAACAGTATGGGAAAGGATTAAGTAGGAATGAAGACTGAAGAAGAGAAGAAAGCCAGCATCTTTGGGGCTCTTAACCAAATAGTTTACTAGTCTCTTATTTTCACAAATCTTGTTCTCTAGCTTTCCACCTTGAGAGAGAGATGGGATTAAAAAGATATGGAACTGGTCTGAGCCCCCTCGAGCACTCCACTCTTGGGGTGTATAGAGACAGTTGGTTTCTCCCAAAGTGCCTGTTCTTCATAGAGGAACAGGTGCTAGTTCATGTGGACTGATCAGTTTCTCAGGAAATTTCTCAGATCACAGGCTAAAAGTGAAATTTTCTACCCATTTGAATGCAGGTAAAATGTCAGCATGAAGACCACTTCTTTTTCAGATGGATAAAAGAATCAGGTTGATATAATAGTAAATCAGGCCTCTATCAACTGTACATAATAACTGATTCAGAATCTCATATAAAGCATGCTAATTTATAACATTCCATAATTTTGATCATAAAAAGAGACAAAAAAATCAATGTTACCAAAATCTCACAGAATGACAACAGAATTAAGCTGAACATTGTAAGACAGCATAAAAGTACTTTACCTCTATGGTCAGTTTAGTAGCTTGAAGTCTCTGATCAGCCAAATGTAGCTGAGTTGTTAGTTTTTCATTGGTTTCTTTAAATCCCTTCACAGAAGACACTGCTGTCTTTTTTTCATTCTGTAAAACAGCTATCTGCTGCTGCAATGATTTAATTCTTTCCTGCAGTAGAGTAACAGAGTAGCCTGGTTTCTGGACAACATTTCTCCTTTTTGTTCTGTTCACTAAATATAAAATGGCATGTTACTAAACTGACAGATCATCTTAAATAAGGTAATTTATGATTTTTCTTTGGCCCTTCAAAACACTGTTGTAGCTTCTAAAATATTTCTCAGTAAGCAAACTGCTAAATTAATTCAGTTAACCTGTAAGTGCTCTATGTTGTTCTTTTTCTGATGTGCCACGATACAAACTCAACAAGGACTTGGAATTTAAATGTGGCTCAAGTTTTCTGATCGGTACTACTGGAAATAAAGGCTTCAGTGTCTTGTTGATAGATTTTTTTAGGGTCTAAACAAAAATACAGTTAATTTTGTTTCATTGGCTGTGTTGGCTACAATGGGCAAACAAACAAAAGGTAGTGAAAAGCCATATTTTAGTCAGTAGATTCAGCAGGTGGCACGTAGTAAAAACAGAGTATACTCTAACTGTGGAAGATGGTATTTGACAGTCACTTTTTATACAACAATTTTACTTCAAAATAATGAGCTGCATCTTTGAAAATAAACTAATGTAAATTTAAACAAGCAAATCCTGCAACAGCATATAAGTAAGTTTGTGTAACATAGAAAATGTTTTGGGATATCAGGTAGGGATGCTTTGTCAGTCTCACTTATTGGCAACTTGAGTTGCCAAAAATACATAATATTCTTACCTTTGCTTAGAATTGATGGATAAGATGTTATGAGACAGGAGATCTTCCTCCTCTTGGAATGTAACTTTTCTAGGTCTTTATTCTGTGAATGGCCCTAAATAAAAAACAGTACAAATAAAAAAACAGTACAAATCTAGCCACTCTTCACTATGGCACACCAACCACAATACTCCAAAGCTTTCCAGTTTGAAGTAAAACAAGAATTACTTCAAATAATACAGAAAATTCTAATGAATTTTAATTAGAAAATCAGTCTTACAACATCAGCCAGCAAAGAGTACAAATTTCTCTCCTTCCCATCAAATGTAGTATAAATAATGCACTGTTACAGGTAAATCAACCCTTTCCAAAGTACCCCAGAGAAAAATGAAGTGCCTAGATTATTTTTTTAAATATGAATTTACTCATAGGGGAAAAAAGATGGTGTGTATTACTTGAAAGCCTAAAATAACCTATTTTTCAAGATATTTAACAGAAAATAAAAAGGAATAGCAGTCTTATTAGTTCAAAAGGAGGAAGATCAGATTAGATGCTGAGCTGTAACTGGAAGATGCATGAATATATATGAACATGCAAATACAATCCTTGTGACTGTACAGGGTTTAACAAAAGTCAGCTGCATGCCTTTTAAATATCTGATTTGAAAATTCAGCTATTTTGATAATCTATCAAATGTTCAATGACAGAAGCAGACACTGAAGTAGAATGCTGCTTGCAATATGTAAAATGAAAATGGCCAGAGCGTGGCTTACTCCAAAATCAAAGTACTACTGCCCTGGCTCTTAAATTCTCAGTGTATTTTGAAACACTTTTGTTCCTGAAATTCTGCAACTTTTATCCAATTTTTAGTCTTCAGTTTGTAATTTCTGTGTGATTTAATGCAATATATTTCTGGAAATATTGATAACTAGAATAGCTGTTCAGCAAATTTAAAAGAGTAAACAGTGACGGATTATCAATTAACTGCATTAAACAAATCACTGACATTATAGGATAGCTTAGCCATGAATTCTAGATATGTACAACTGCCATACAATTTGAAGGACAAGGAAATAGAATATGCTAGAAAAAAAGAAAAGAAATGTAAGTGCCAACTTTTCAGACTAAAATGAAAGCAAAGGAAAACAAAGGATGTCAATCTCTTGTAGGTCCGTCTCCTTTGAGTAGACAACAATGGAAACGAGTACTAAGCCCCTATCAGTATGACCAGTGGATCCTGCAAACACTGAAGACATGCAATTGGATGACTCAAGCTATTGTAAAATGGTGATTATATGCTACAGAGAACTGAGCTCTCAGCAGACAATGAGAAAACGATCTATGCTTGCAGCAAAATGATGGACATTTCTACCCTAAGCCACAGCTATGATAAATGTATGAATTGTAAGAGAGTGCCAGTAAACTCTCCTGATACTGCACAGGGTATTACGTATTTTTATCATGTGGGGCAAAACTGAGAAAGTCCTTGTGTCATAAATTATCTCATCTCCAATCCCAGGCATAGCTCAGGACTTAGGAGAGTTGTCTAGCCTCTCTTTGCATGACAATACCATGACCCAGCTGGAGTGTCTTTAAATCCTCAGGAGGGATTTAAGATGGCTGTTAAAATTGGTGTTCCCAATTGTCAATTTGCAGTGCTATCTTCTGCACTCACAAACCATGTTTTAGGTGCTTTTCCTGCAACAGGGGACTTCTGCTGAAGCATACTTACCTACTGAGAGCTCTTAGGATCCTTCCCGTGTAAGCTCCAAGTCCACCAGTCTGTTACATACATGTATCAGAATATATGTGTTTGTCTTTTCCAGTAAGAATAGAGAGTAAATGCAATACAGGCAAACAGGAGAGGTACTGGCTTTGTCTACACTACCAAGCAAGACAGACCAGAGCCTTCTGGATTCCCTGCCTTGTAGATCCTCACTTCAGAGCAGCAGGAGATAACAGAAGTAGCATATTCCATCAGATTTTCACATATAGCATGCTCATACTGTGTATTCTACACCAACAGATGGTTGCAGGAGAATTTCCCTTTTTTTTGGCTTTTCTGCCAGAAAAATAGATCTTTTGGTGGAAACACATAAACAAGAATATATAACAAGACCAGAGACTTTATATTTGCTTTAAAATTTTGGAGATTAAGAAAATATAATCTGTCTTCAAACTCTTTATTTGATCACGATACACAACAGAATTTCAAACTAGTTTCCTACCAGCAGCAAGTTGTTCAGTGTTTCAGTATTCTGTTTCTTGAAATAAGAAATAACATTATCTGTTTCTGCTTTAAATTGCATGAAATTATTTATTTGGGCAAACACAGGACAGAAAAAGTATTAGACACTGTTCAAAAGTGCAAAAATGAGTCATCTGTTACAGATCGTATGGAGCCTCTAAAGACCTGGGAAATGACCAGCTGGCCCTCTTTTGTGAGAAAACTGCATATAGATGTTAGGAATGAGACAAGGAGTTCAAATCCCAGACAATGAATGTAAATGGGCTAAGAAGAAGCTAAAAATACACTTTTCTCTGGATAGAGTCTCCAGGACAGAGATAGAGTCAAAAGCATCCTTCTAAGGTGGAAACAACTCTTTGTGTGCACACCAAGCAAACTGAGAGGTGTTCATGCTTGATTAGTCAGCACAGGAGGGGATGTTGCTGTTCCCTTGTTATGGGTTAGGTCACCCTTTTCTGTATGGCTTTTCTGACTGGGAGAGAGTTTAATGGAATGTCTGTGCATTCTTTATCTGGACTGTGAGACAGCAGGACTAGCTTACAGGAGCTTCACATTTTTTAATCAACTCTGCACAGGAGAATAAAACAAGTTCTATTATATACCTTTTTATTATACTGCTGGTGTTTGCCTTCTAAATGAACAATGTTGCAGGGCTTTTGACTACCTTGTATTTGCTTTTTACCCTGTTGTTTACTTCTGTTTGGCAGTGGATCAATGTTTTGTACTGTCTTCATAATCACTGTTTCCAAACTTTCAGAAGTTGGTATTTCAGAGTCACTAAAACAGCACATTGCGGAAAACAAAACAGAAGAAAGCTAAATGTTCAAAGTTCCAAACAACCAATGCTTGAGCACATAGAAAATAACACATGCAAGAAAGAAGAGAAACTACTATAAAAACCAAACAGTACTAAGTTGACTTATTCAACAGATTTTTACAAATATGATAAAGAAGGAATCTCTGAAATTGTATTATTGAGTTCTACTCTGTCAAATGGAATCTCACTCTACAATGCACAGATATCCAAGATTTCAACTGCTTCTTAAAGGACAGCTTTTATTAGTCTATAAAAGTGACATACTTGAAAAACTAATTGAAAGTACTTCTAGTCTGTGAATGGCTCACAAAGATACACTACTTTTCTACTTTCCTTCATTTTCACAGTTGATAACAAAACAAACAAATGCATGATGCTTCACTGAATAACATTTTCTTTCAATTGAACTTTTATTTGTACTCTTGACTGACACAAACTCAGAAATCACACTTCAGTGAAATCTCTGCCTAGCACCCCTTTAGAGTGCTTTAAAGTTCCGTAAGTAGTAGTCCTTGGTAGTCCTTCTACTGAAATTGCCTGCCATGCATAGAAACTGGATCTGAAACTTTCATTCTACTCCAAATTCTTCCTTAAACTTGCACTCAATGTGCTCTTAATTACCAGTTTTTCACTACCTTGCCCCAGATTACCATTTGTTTTCTGGTATTCAGTGAAGTCTATCTTAAAACATGAAGTCTTTGATATATTTTCTATACCATCAGTGGCTATTAATCATCATTTGTGCAAATGGATTTGTGGAGGAATCCCTTGACAGAAGGTAATTTTGATTTGTTACTTTTTAAACCAAGACATTTAAAAAGGCACAAATGAGTTCAAATTAAGTTGCAATGTCATGAAAATCAATGGTTTAGAGATGGAGGCTACTTAAATAGAGAAAAGGCTTCAAATTGAAGAGAAGAGTTTATTACAGAAACATGTTTATACCTTCCAAAACCTGTCCTGACACATTGGTATGTCTTATTGACTGATAAGAACAGAAATCAATGTAATAGCTTGAAGGTGCTGCAGTAGCGCAGAGATATTTCTAAGTACATACACGTTTCCCCCACCTGAACGTTTTCAAGGAATGTTCTATTTAGAAAATGGAAGGCTTGAATCTAGAAACTCAGCAACAGCTGCTAGTGATAAAGAACGTGATAAAGTATTTATAAATAAGTAGAAGAGGGAACTAAATGAAGATATTTCCCTAACTGTTGAGAATGACACCTTGAAACATCCCTTTCAAAAATCCTCGCTATTATACGACAAGAATTCCTTAACCTGATACTTGTACATTCATTGAAAGCAGTATTTATGGCTAGTCACAACAACTGAAGCCATACAATTACTTTCCATTTAACTTCAAACTCAAATTGCAATGACTATTTCTGGGCTCAATTTTGTTCTTAAAGAGCAAAACATAGTAAATTAAATAAAAAACTCACTAATTCCACAAACACGTATGTTTTCTGTAAAATCCGATCTGCAGTATTAAATTAAACAGAAAAACAAACAGCTTTACATTAATGATAGCAACTGACAAATTACATGGTTCATAATTCTTTTTTCTCTCTCAGGATACTGTGTTCAGGAGCCCCCTATTTTGCACAGGGAGAAGAAGCAGAAGGGCTTCATTTGCCACTGTTGATCTGCTCCATAAGGGGTTCATTTGCCACTGTTGATTTGCTCCATATGACATATAAAGCCTACATGAAGCATACAAAGACAATTCTGGTTTTTTTACTCTTTTGTCACCTTCTCTATATTTTGGCTAAATACAGGCTTGAGAAGTTTCTTTGCATGTCTCTTAGGACAAAGTACACTGAAAGACAAGGTGTGATACCCATTTACCTAGTGGCTTACTGTTGCCTCCTCAAGTATGTACAGAAAAACAGAAGCAAAAATTCAAAACATTTATGAAACTTGCCAGTGCAATTTTCTGAGACTCTTGTGACTCATGAGTGGGACTGTATGCAGTAACAATTACCTTTAAAGAACTGATTTTTAACCATCATTCAATTAAAGGTAGTACAATGACTGTGCATAAAACATACATGAAATAATTACTGTGGATGGTTCTTAATTTAAAGGATGTTAAACAGCTTGTAGACATCTGCTAGCAAGCTGAAATGGGTCATTCAAAATTTATCTAACTAAATTAAGGGGAAAAAATGTTTCTCCTCCCGGGTCGGCATGTCACAAGATAACTAAACCGACTTAGTAGGCTTGCCTGGGAATCCTTAGCTGTCAGTGGTGAATATGCAAAGGGCCAGCAAATTAAATCAACCTGCCAAACTGTCAATTTCAAGCCTCATGACTGCATGAAAATAGCATCACTGGAAGAAATCAAGCATTGCCTTCTTTTGGGTTTCCTGGCACCTATTCAAATACTCATGCAGTTGTGGCTAATTTTGCATGCAAATTTCAGTCAATAAGCTCAGAACAAGACCTCCCAAGATATTTCAAAGGATCTGACAGTATTTTTTTTGAATACCAAATCAACAGTACTTGAAATTCAATCTCCATTTGCTAGTACTTTACATATGCACAGTGTCCCCTCTACAGGGCTAAGTTAATGAGAGCCGTACCTGCTTTCACTCACATCCTCCCAGCCGTCCTTACTGAAGTTCTCAAATACATTACTCATAACCTTGATGGACTGTTTGAGAAAAGCTCCATGATGTCCCAGAGAGCTCTTTTTCTTGGCTGTTTTTAATTTAACCTTGGTGCCTGTTATCCTGCAATTACATTGTCCAGAGGTTGCCACTGCTTTGGCTTCATCCAGCAAACACTTCAGCTCCTGCACTTGACTCAGCAAATCTTCATTTTCATTTTTCAACCTGTTAGCTTCTGCCACTTGCGTCTTCAAAGAGGCAGCTTCTTTCTCCTGCTCATCAATCACTAACTGAAGTTCTGCTTTGTCTTTTTTTATTTCACAAATCCTCTTAAGTAGTGCTTCCAGCTCTCTTTCTCTTGTGTCTGCATCTTCCTTCTGCACTGTTAAACATGCTTTCAAATAATTTTTCTCCTTCAGTAAGTCTTTGTTTACTTCTTTCTGTTTCTTTAATTCCTCTTCAATAGCTTTTAATCTTCTTTCTAGTTGTTGTACCTAACAAAAGCAATTCTAGTATTCATAATATTTCAGCCTATCCTGTAGGAAAAAACCTATGTTTTTAAATTTATTTATTGTATGACAATAATATTACATTAAGCGCATGGACAAATGCAATCTATAGTCCTTAATTTAAAAAATAATACTAATGTAGTGCAGATGAAAACATTTTAGCTGCAATAATACAGCTGTTGAACAAAGGGCAGATAGATGGTAGAGAAAGTTAAAATTCCAGGCAAAGTGACACAGAAGTCTGAGTATGCTGATGAGCCTTCCTGATGCATCTTGAGCTCATTACCGATTTGGTTATACACACTAATTGAATTAAAAAAACATTTTCAGAAGGAAAACTGTTTTGAAATACAGAGAATTTTGCACTAGCTATCTAAATCAACAAGTTCTTTCAAGTGTTGTAAATACATGAATTAAATATTCATTTGATCTTCCAACAAACTCCAAAAAATTTTAGAAAAATTTATCAGAAGCTCAGCACCTAAATAATATGAAGACTGAAATGTATTTTCTATTCACAGAAAGGGAAAATCTGTTCTATACCAATGAAGCCAGTTTACAAGCTTCTCATGTAGTTTGAAGAAGCATATTCTACCTATATATGATGCATATTCTTTGTTTGTAAAGCCCTTTGAGTTTTACACATATTCAAGGCCATTAATAATAAACGGATTCTCAATGTTCTTCTGGAATATTTGCTTAAAGTTAAAACCAAACCCCGTAATTTCCAGAAATCAGGGGCAATTTTCATTTTAGCAGATACTAAAATGAACACCTAGTCTGTGAGATTTCCCCAGAAGCCTCCAAAGGGCATTAGAATGCGTTTTGTGCTCAGTAACCACTTAGTCATTCTGGAGAACTATTTGTGTTGGTTTTGTACAAGCTTCATCCCCACTCCTCCACTACAGAATGTGCCAGGTGCTCTAGATTTTTCTGGGCATGGGTAGAAAAGACTATTTTTTGAGGAGCTATCGTAGAAAGCACATGACCAACTTCAGGTACTTACCTTGTAAAATAGTAGCCAATTCCATCACTTGTAGCAATGCAAAATGTCAAAACTTGCTTTGACATTGAAAA
Source organism: Elanus axillaris (assembly GCA_026212715.1). Lineage (NCBI taxonomy): Eukaryota > Metazoa > Chordata > Aves > Accipitriformes > Accipitridae > Elanus > Elanus axillaris. Next base: position 47,455,913 of record JANZLQ010000079.1, read on the forward strand.
TATTGAAGCCATAGTACTTCTCAATAAATGCTATATGTTTTTGCAAGGACATTTTGCCAATGCATTTAATTTATTTTAAAGCTTATATATAGCATGATTTACAAAGTGGCTACTACAGATTTGATTCAGATAAATGAGAGGTCTTAATGTACAGAGTAAATTAGGGCAAGAGCTGCTCAAACTTCATATACATTTGTGAAATTGATAATGAGTTTGTGGGTTTGATAGCAAACCTTTAATATGCATACCTATCCATTGCTACCTTCCATTATGGAAACTCACAATGAAGTGAGATTGCCTTATGGCTACATAAAGTTATTGGGTGAAATTAAAAATAAAAGGTATTTTTCCAAATGTTTCAACAAAATCAAGATTTATGATTAAAATCATAGTTTGTCCTTTCCTCCCCAAAGATAAGGAGTTAGACCAGTACCTTTCTTCAACCACCTTCCTAAACTGAGATTGTGTTATTTTCTCAGCTCTTTAAAGCAACCTTTTGCACCCACTAGTACTGAAAGTCATATATGACAGCTGGAAGGAAACAAACAATGAATAGCTTCTACACTTATCCCTAAGGTACCATCATAACTCTGTGTATCCATAGAGATAAAAATTATGTAGTACATGGCAAACAAAATTATAGTTCTGAAATATAGATGATAAGCAAGCATAAACTCCGTGACATTTCAGATGGTAGCATTCATATTATTTCAATTACTCACTCTACCTTAAGATAAATGAATGTGAGCACTTTCTATTCTGTGTGTTATTATTTTAACATGATGTTTGTCATTCAGTAATAACGAGATGACAGCCTTCATTGCCTGACCATATGGCAAGTGTTACAAGTATATGCAATCACATCATCTGCTGTAAATTACCATACTTCCTACAAGTTAATTCACAAATAAAAAAGAAATAGACATACCCCAACTGACATTCAAAGTTATAGATTGTGTTTATTCAATTTAAGCACGCTTTTAAAGATTTATAAGTAATTAAACAAATATTGTTTTGCAAAATGACAAACAAAAGGCAGGATACTGTTTGAAGGATGTCTTTTCTTTGCAGCAAATGAAGCATATGGTAAAATACAAGTGAGCCCTCTTAAGTGAACACCTGTTAACATACTAAACTACTTGTGTATATTACAAATATCAATACAAATAGCAACTAGTTAAGAACATCTTGTTGCTCTATGAGGTAAAACATGTAGAATGTTGAGCAGTAAAGATTAAATACTCATCATATTTGCTAAGCCAGAGAACACTAAATGCATACGGTACTATCTTGTGAAAAGAGTGATAAACCCACATATGTAGAAAATATTTGCATATACAATGTTGTGCTAAAATTTAAATACAGCGAAAGGTGGATTTATCACTATTATGCATCAATTTTACTCTATAGCAAGAGCTCTATGGAGATTAACACTTGATATCACGTAAAGTTAAATACTCAGCAAGAGAAACGAAGGCTTCTGAACTTAAAAGTGGTTAAAATGCTAAGCATACGTTACTTCTGATTTAGTTAATTTGTTAGTTTTTAACTTTATACCTCTAAACATTCTTTTCATTTTCTCTGACAATAACCACGCTTATCTCACATGATACTTTCACAGCTACTTCACTAGAATTAATTTCTGACACGATTTTGGAAATCCATATTTTTTACTTAGGAAAGGAATATCATGCCCTAAATTAATGAGTACTGACTCATACATATATGATTGTTATATTAAAATTTAAATCTATTTGTTGCAGTTGGTAACTTACCTTCTGTAACGTCTGATGTGAAACTTCTTTCATATTCCTCTTTGGAATACTATTCTTGAACCCATCATCTTCAGTAAGTTTAAGAAGTGGCTCTAAAAGAAAATAAATAGTAACTCTTTATCAGAGAATAAATAAATACTTTGTGACAGTGTACTCAATCTGTGAGTATTTTGCTAAAACAATAACTAGACATTTTAAGGAAATGCATTCTTTACTTCCATCACATTATTTGTGATGTGGTCTATTTTCTTGACAAGCCTTTTGGTCAGTTTCTAAAGAGTGACCTCTTTTCAAAGTGTTCTGTCAAGTAATTATGAATCTTTGTAGCATCACAGTATGTTTTTTTCAGAGTACAAGCTTTTCAAAGGTACAATAGATCTGCAGGTTAAAGACGCGGTACTTTCATTCTGATTTTTATTCTTTTATAGACTATTCCCTCTATGTCTTAAAAGCGGAATTCATTGCCTTTTTATCTACACAGTCACTACCAGTTTTGTTCTCTAGGTCTTGTCCCCTGCTAGGAGGATCAGAGTGATTGGTGAACAAAGCAAACAGTAACAGAATTAGGATGGATGAAAACCTTAAACCCCCTTTTTTGTTAAGTGAAAGATCGTGTATTTCAACAGATAAATCACACATATCGTTCCATTGTAATACTGTGAACCCATAACAATTAGAAATTGATACAACTAATGAGAGTGAACATGACTCTAAGCATCACTCCAAGAGACAGCTATGCACTTAAGGTACTAAAAATCTGACAAAAAAGACAAGTTAAGAATTAGATCTATTCATAGAGAAGAATACTAAGAAAAAGTTTAGAAGTACTAACACATAGTGTAAATTAGAAGTAAAATACATTCTGTTTAGATTTGAACCAAGAGCTTAACATTCACAAATTGCCCTTGCTCACAGAAATGAACGATTATATACCTCAGAAGGACTTTTTCTTAGAATGTGAAATATTACATTAAAGAGCCAAAAAAAACCCAGACACTGTAAAAACACCAAAATATTCACATTTCTTTTCTTGTCCTTCTTCCCCCGAAATTAAAGAATTAATCTTAAGGGATAAATATTTATGCTCATGGTGGAAGTATGCTTTAGAAGCATCATTTCAAACTACAAGCAGACACTGCAGGTCACTTAAAAACTTTTGATTTATAAACAAAGCAAGTGTAGAAGAAAACAGTGTTACTCTCTGTAGATTCACAATCCTCTTGATATAAACAGTGACTAACAAGTTTGTTAGAGTGAATTAGACCTTTCTTTTGTCTTTGGAACATGTCATGGCCAATTAATACTTCTGTATTCATGAAATAAATGGAACACTATTCTAAAGATAATAAAAGCTGAAAAAGGTAAAACTATGCATCTGGGGAATATGTACCTTTACCTTGATATTAATATGTTAGTTCCCATGTTATTTCAGACTACAGTCCCCCAGCACAGTGGTACTGCATACATTTACAACATTCTTTAAGTAACACACAAAGATAATATGAACATGCTTTTCATCTTTTTCTAAATATTCACTCATTTGAATGTCTGCTGTAGCTTTTATATCAGCATTTACTGTACTCCACTGAAAAGAAAAATGATTTCCCATTGTCAAAGAAACTGATCAAAGCACACAAGATGTTATGTTTATTATGTGGATATATTAAAATACAATTTAAAACTCTATAAATAAACATATTATAAGCAGAGAATAAAGAATACTACTGCAAAATAGATAGAAAAGACTATACATGTTCAGCATTATCACAGAAGTCACAAGCAACATAAATGAAAGAAAAGCTGAAGGTCACTGATGCACAACCCCTTCTATCAAGCAGAAAATAAATGGCCTATTCAGCCCCCTTCTCCCCTCCTCCCTTCTAATTGTTATGTAATTGTTCACAGGAATTGGTTAGGGAGGCAATGAAACAGCACTGCCTGTAACTGTCTGTCTGATAGCAGTAAGGTTCATCATATCAGTCTACTCAGCAAGACATATGCTCTACCTATCATACTCCTACATAAAAAAATACCAAGCTCTCCCTCAAGGAGTCAAGTCATAAACCTCACTATCTGTGGTCGTCAAATTACTGTGGTCTTACAGAAGTACGCTTATGTCCCACTGAGAAAACATAGTTAACTGCCAGCTTTAGAATGTAACACTTAATTCTTAACTAATAGTCACCATATCTGATTATGAGTTAGTTCAACACTGCTGCCAAAATGGTATTTGAACTATGACACTGCAGTTCACTATTAGTATTTGCAGAAAGCCTTCTTATACAGAGAAAAAACTATCAATATAAAAAAAAACCACCCAGCTGTGTATTAGTCACTCACAGAGTAACTACATGAACCGTCAAAAGAATGACATTTTTCCCTCTGGTATGTACCAGTTGAATGACTCCCCTAACAGAGAGGAAATGCCATGGTACAGAAAGCCACTGTGTTACTGGCTCCAGTGGTAGCCACCCATGCTCCCAAATACGTGCCAATAGCCAGTGGGAAAAACCACTGTGAACACAAGAAGAAGGGAATGCCATTCTCACACAAGAATTGAGGATCCCATAGAGTCAGAAGAAGTCTCATAAAAAAAGAAGCCTTCAAACTGCCTACTTGAAGAAACGGGCCCAACAGTTTACCTTCTTTTAAAAGGCACTTGCTATTTTTCTGAATAGGATCAGATGGACCCAGTTTCCTGCTTTTGTGAATACATTCTTTACATTCATAGACAAATAATGACATGAATAGCATGAATAGTGAATTTGGATTTGATGACTACTGGAAAATAATAGGCAATGGTGACGGAGACACCTTGGACAACGGAATCAGAATCAAAAGAAATTAGGAACAGCAAGATCAGTGTTTCCTTTTCCCCTGACCTCCTTCATCTTTGACTGGCAGGGCTTGAAAAATGATACATATGAGCAACAAAACTATCTAGTACTTCTTCCTGGCAAACACAGCTGATACCTAATCAGGCAAGAGGATAGAGCCTATCTTTTTTAATACAGTGAAGCTTGGCCACATTTTTTCAGAATTTATCACTTGACACTAGAATGCCTGATGGAAAAAAGTACAAACAGATACCTGCTAAGGTGAAAATGAATTCCAACATCATTCATAAGCTGAGTAAATTCATGTCAGGTTTCCTTTTAGAAAAGAATACATACTAACTGAGACTGTGAACAAAGTGTATTTAGACGGTATCAAGTTTGGACTCTTAGCAAATTACAGACAACAGACCTGAGGTTGTACTTCAATTTGGGAAGAGGAGACACTTAATACCCATTTACACCAAAGGGTGTAGACACTTAGCACATGGTCAAAGATTGCTCACTTATACTCATTTATGCTCAAAGACGGACATCCAGCTTCAGTTGTTGCAGTATAGTCTTCTAGAAAAGGTCAACCAACTGATAAACATGTCCACCACACTGCAATACCCTAGGATTTGCAAGGGGAACAACAAGGAATTACTTTTTATAGACTGGGTGAGCAAATTCTATACTTTTTTATACTTCAATTGGTAAAAGTTTGGAAATAGCTGGGATCAGCTCAGTCTTACGTGCTAACAAAAAGTGTTGCTTAATACCTATCTTTGCACTTGATTTTGAATCTTACGAAAAGTTTTCCATCCTTCTAAATGACAATTTAACAACAAATGCTGGAAGAGGTAAGTAAAATTTGCCTAACACACTTCACTAGAAGTTTAACCCTTTTTCTCAGTCCCAATATAACTACTAATCATCATACCAATAACCAAACTAGAAGTGTGTATCCACCCACACACTTTTAAAAGAGGATATGCTTTAATTTGAAAAGAAAATGAGAAAAGAAGGAATAAAAGACTAATTGTTAAAGCACTAAACATGTCAAGAACACGCAGTTTCAGGGATCTGACTGTTCTTTGGAAATGCATGGTTATTGCTCAGCAGGCCCTCAACTCCTTCTCACTGCTGGTTTCCTTTCCATTTCTCTCTGTGCAAAGACTGACTAAATTGGCAAAAGCAAAAAAGTGATTTTTAAAGTCAGTATTTGAAACCTTCACTAGTTCCCTTCAGCTCTATCTGGGGCTATGAAAGTAACACATAAGGAGTAACATGAAAGAAAACAGTAACTTTCAGTCTTCAGCAGCTGGATATTTCCACTTAAGTTTTATAGATACTATTAACCAATTCTAAAATAAAGGAAAAAAATTATTTTTTCATTCAAGTGGCCAACATTACCACAAAGGAAGAGAACACACACCAGAAGAAAATTGGGATAAAGAATGGCAATGCTTTATTGCTAAGAACATGCAGAGTACTTCTCCAGGTCTCCTACTCCCTCCCTTTGCACAATACTGTGCATAAAGAATTCACCACAGACGTGACACCCAGCTGGACTGTAACTATGAATTCTTGAATACTTCTCCCAGGTTATTCAGGAACAGTGAATAATACAATGAATCAGAGTGAAGGAGAGGCAATGGTAATATGTTACCCATCCAACTGACAAGGACCCATCTCCACAGAACCATCAACTATTGTAAAGATATAAAAGAAGATACTAATGATCAATTCTTCTAAGAGTTCCACCATTTTGATTTATGTTGAAATTCACATATTTTGTGAGACTAGTATTAACAAAGAAGTCTGAATGGGCATGAAATTTCTGTATCACTGTATTTCAATACTGAAAAAAACATTTGATTCTGGAGAAGCTTCATAAACATATCAGCATGTTTTAGATTTTACACATATATATTTATATACATACATATTTTAAAATAATTAACTATTTTTATATGTAGTGTATACACATAAGTTGCAAACATATAGTAGTGTATATCTATATATAAATATTGTCATTGATTTAGTAGGCATGTGGAGAACTTAAGGGTAAATATACTTTGAGACAGGAATATATATGGCCTTATACTTACAAATTGCACATTCAATGAAATTAACCTTTGGAGAGAAAATAACCTTAAAATCAGTATTTCTAATAGACTACATATACACATATAAAATACGATACCTTCCCTTTTTTGTTGTCAACATAGTTAAACTCCTGTATTGTGAACTTACCCACAGATTGATGTACTTTCATTTGATCCAATTCTTCTTCAAGATTCAGTCTACAAAAGAGGAAATAAAAAAGTAAGAATGACAGAACAATCACACAGATGCCGCTAAAACCATTTAAAAAATGAAACCAAACCCATATCAATACATCACTGGGGAGACAGTTGTCAACACCCAGAAATTAGTTCTAACTTGATGACACTTTGCATACCTCAAACATAAGGAGTTGTTTGTACAACAGCTGATTAATATTTATAAATCTGAATTTACAAAATTCAAATACAATGCTGGTTGTAACAAATTAAGAAGCTTCAGCTGGTCCTTTTTAGGTAAGGAAATGCCTGAGATGAAAAGGAGACCAGCAGGACGTAGAATCCTGTTAAGAGGGGAATAAAGTATTCGGTCTCAGGGGAAACCACCAGCCAACCTTGTACAGATATATCTTACCATTAATCTTCTTCAGTGACTATTTGAGAAACTTTTTAACAAAATCTCTCCTTCCCTTTTCTAGCCCTGACCTACTACTATAGGTTTTCTTCTGTAATATCAGCCACCTAAGGTCAGTACAACAAAACACTTACTTATTACTCCTTTTCATTTTATTAAAATTAGATACAAATAAAGTTGCCAGGATACCAATGCTAAAGTTTCAAAGTCAAAAGTGGGAAATAATAGAATGAAAGACATTAGTTTAAATGGTTCATTTACACTTCTGTTTTCCAACACAATCTTCAATTATACAGTTGCGCACTATTTTAGCAGAAAGATCCTCAGCTATTTTAGCCTAGGATCCTACAGAACACAGAACAGAGTTTGATATGCAGATTTTGCTTAAAGCATAACTTCACATCCTATACAAATTTGCATTATTCTAGCTCTGTTCTGAAGGCTGGATTGCTAATATCTTCCCAGCCATTTCTGCTGTACTCTGAGCAGCAGCACCTAACTGCTTTCACAGTAAATTTATGCTTCACAAAATCCCCGAGATAAGGCATGAAGAAAATAGAGCCACAACATCTGCAAAGTTAAGAAAAGGGTTTAAAAAAAGATGTCTTTCAGTATAAGCAGTATTTTAAAGCACATTATATTTTAAATACATCTCTGACTCAGCTGTAACACATGAAGCACAAAGAAAATGATAAATGTGAAAAGTTAAAGTAATTTGCTTTGCATGACACATAAGACTCCAGCTATTTTCAGGATCACTCAGCTGCCTTCACAGGCTGAATTCCTTTGCTCTTCTTTAATTCTCCATGCAGCAGCCATCATCAATTTCTGTAACAGACTACAGTGGCTTTTACCTGCACGCTGTCCTAACTCCTCCTAGCATGTTCACTTCTTGCACTGAATGGCAAAATGCTTCCTTGAAGAAACGATCTGTTTACATAATTAAAGACTATTCAACATTACATGCTTCCTGCTTGAACCTCTATCTTCTGAAACATTATTTTTCAACTTTAAAAAACATTATTTGAATGAACACGCATTTACACGCGTATGTATACATACATACTGCCTCCCTACACACTAGGTGACAAGTGTACAATGATAACTGTACAAGATATTTTAAAAAAGTTAACTTTTACATCAAATTTTTAGGGTGATGAAAGACATGCAGAGGTAAATAAATTGTATGAAGAAAGTAAAGGGGTAGGTTTATAGTCTGAATGTCTGAAGCACTTCCAAATAAATTCATTTGTCTGTGAAATAGTCTCCAACTGAAGTTACAATATATGTAAGCTGGAAAGATTTCAGGCAAGCCTAGACAAGAAATTACAATGTGTAATACAAGATCCAAGCCATGCAAGTCAATAAATAGCTTGCATGAATGGTAGAAATGCCCAACTGCATTAGACCAGTGCTGGGTCCATCTGTCATCAGTGCTCTGTCTCCAGCAGAGGCAAAAGTAGATGCTACTTAGGAGAGGGCACAAGCCTAACAGTTTCTGCAGTCTGATTCCAATTTTCCATCCTGAAAGTGGCACGTAAGCACTACCCTTTGTTTCCTCTGCTTTAACAGGTTCCTTGTTGCTAAAAGGACCTTTCCTCCAATCCTGTAGGAATGGAATTTCTTTATAGCTTTTCATGTTAAGCCTTGTCAAAGGCAATTGGAAAATACACATCAGATTTTATCCACATAGTTACTGTCACACTTCTACAATTCCAGCAGGTTAATGAAGCAGGATTTCCCTTTACAGGAGCCACACAGATGCTTCCCCAACAAAACTGTGTTGATCTGTGCTCAGCGATCTCTCTCCCTCTCTGTCAGTTCCTCCCCCTGCCGCTCTCTTTCCTAAAGACAGAGTTGCCATCTTCCCAAGCATGGAAGCAGCCAGGCTTACTGGTTTGCAGCTCCCCCTGGAGCCCATTTTGTAGACGAGAGTTACAGTAGCAGCCTGCCACTCCACTGGCACAGTGACTGTTTACAATGAGGTTACAGTTCAGTGATTACATACTTCAGTGTCTTCACACCCTGTGGGTGCATCTTGTGAGGCTATTAACATCAAGATACTAACAAATAATTTACCTACTTGACTTCATAGTTGTTGTACAGTTACTTCAAACAGATCTAGCACCTTTGACCTATCTGCTACAAAGAATACCTGAGTTGTTGGCACCTTAGCATCTTCAGCAGGGAAGATTGATGCAAAGATTCACTAAGTTGTTCTTTTATGGCCTTGTAAACCCAGTGTATCCTTTTACACTTTTATGATTAGGCAAAGCTACAAATTTCCTAACTGGCTACTTCTTCACTTTAAGCCAAATTTTAATATCACAGCTTACTCATCTTTGAAAACCACTCTTCAAGAGCTTTTGTAGCCTTCTCAACTTTCCAATTACATTTGTCCTGCCATTGTTTATTGGCCTAACTGTTCTCACCAATGCAAGCTTAAACTTTAAATGCTGACCTTTTCTCTGAGGGCCACAAAAGCTTCCCCATCGAGTCTTTACAGAAAGCTTTTTAAGACTATTTTTGGGTGGGAGTTGGTTTGGATTTTTTTTTTATTTCATTTTTTAAATTTTAGCAAATACTTCAGCTGGGTTTCAGCTACAGTACCTTGCTTAACAGTCTCCAACTGTTCACAGGCTTTCTGTACTGCTTGTTCCTGTGTTTGAGGGATTGGAATTTTTTTGACTAGGTGCTTCATTCTTATGTGGTTCCCTTTCTGGAAAGTGATTATCCCCAGCCCACTTGATTAGGTCTACTCTCTTCTGCTACTATTTAAATCTACTTTTTTTTTAAAGGCAAACATCACATGAACCCATCTTCATAAAGGATAGGATGTGGGGAATTACAAGCCTCACCTCTTTTCCTTGTAAAGTTACAGAGCAAATCATCCTGGAAATCATGTCCAGCCACCTAATGGACAAGAAGGTGACTGGAAGCAGCTAGCATGGATTTACCAAGGAAAAATCTTGTTTCACCAACCTGACCACCTCTGTAAGGAGATGACCAGCTGTAAGAACAAAGGAAGAGAAGGCAATGGTGTATACCTTGAATTTGGCGAGGTATTTGAGATTGTCTCCCACGTCCTTATCGCCAAATAGTTGAGATCTGAATTCAAAAGTAGATAAGGTGGCTGGGAAGTGACTGGACTGTTGGGCTCAAAGGGTGACAATCTGTTGTGTGGAGTTCAACTGGCAGCTAGAAATTAAAAGCACCCCTCAGGGATCCATACCAGAGCCAGTACTGTTTAATGTCTTTATTAACAACCTCGAAGATGAATTACAATGCCTCTCAGCAAGTTCACAGATGATACAAAACAGAGGGGAGAAACTGATACACTCACCAGAGGGCTGGACCACTGTTCAGAGAGACCTCATAGGTGAAAAAAATAGGCTGATAGGAACTTCATGACATTCACCAAAGCCAAAGTCCTGCCAGAATAACCCCTTGCAACAGGACATTCTAGAATACCACCCAGTTAGACAGCAGCTTTCCATAAGAAGTGGGGTCCACAATTTGAACATTAGGGAGTGACATGCCTTTGTGGTAAAAGCTACCAACATACTAGCTGTATAGGCAAGAGCATAGTCAGTTGGTTTACAAAATAGATTCTATTCAGCACTTCTGAGACTGCATGTGTGGCTGTGTCTATTTTTGGGCTCCTCCAGTAAAGACACTGACCAACTAGATTAAGCCTAGCAAAGAGTTATCACAATGGTCAAGGATTGGGTACATGAGTTGTGATGACAGGGTGAGAGACCTGCGTTTATTTAGCTCCAGGAGAAGGGAAGATTTTATTGCTGTCTACCTAATGCAAGGGTGTCAAAAAAGATGAGTTTGACTTTTCCCAGAGGAGCACAGTGGATGGTATGAGAACCACTGGCCGCACGTTAGAATACATTAAATTCAAACTAGATATAAAATAAGTTCCTCATTAAGCTGGTCAGACCCTGGAACAGTTGCTCAGGAAGGTTTTGAAATCTCCATCCTTGGTCTCCATGTCCTCTCTCCTTTGTCAAAGCTTGCCAAGATCCTAAGCAGCCTTCCCAAACTGCCACTACATTGAGCAACAGGTTGGACAAGACAGCTTCTAGAGGTTCCTTCCTAGCTGCACAATTCTGTACTTCTTGTTGTATTGAGGTAACTATTACAGAGAGGCTTTTTCTCTAATGCTTTCGGAACTACATTCTGTATATAACTCAAAATAAAACCTAGAACAGTAATTTTCCTTTTGTCTTCTAAGACTGATTGTTCTAGAAAGTTACTTATTCCACACAAAACTTGTATCTCTACATCTTGCCTTGGCAAGATAATGATGCAGGCCCTATGCGGATAGTTGAAACCTTCCATGATTACAGCCTGTCCTTCACAACCTGTCGAATTTCACTTTGCATTTCTGCATCACTGTCAGCATCCTGATGAAAAGATCAGCAGTACAACCTCACTGCTACTTATTTTTTATTAAAATATAGGACTTCTATCCAAAAGCATTACACAGTACTCCCTTTTTCTGTAATAGCTGTCTGGTATTACACTTAAATAATCCTTTTCATACAGTGCCACTCTCTCACCAGGTAATCCTACTCTGTCATTCATGCACAGCTAGTGCCCAGGCAACACTGTATCCCACAGATTACCCTCCTTCCTCCAGGTCATTGAGACACCTAGTGTGTCAGGACTGTCATCTGATGCCAAGCAGTCTAGCTTCACATCTTATTTTTTGGGCTTCTAGCACAGTAGTACTTGTAAATCATTTCCTCATTCTGTTGCTTAACATGCCAGTCAGCTACTGCTGACAAATAAAACAGCTTTCCTTATCTTTTGTAACCTCCCACTACCAACAGCTGCTTCCTTCTATCCTTAAAAAGAGTCCCTTTACTGCAGGAGCATTCTTGGTGCAAGAGGACATTGTCACATCAGCTAGACAGCAGGTCTCATCTCATTCATGGTCTCATGTAAGAGACTAGATTCCTTCTGGCAAACAGGATATTCTCCTTTCCCAAGATCTATGCTCTTTGCAGCAGCACATAAAAATGATGTCTTATATGTAGGTAATCACACATGTCACCCGAAACCAAACTGAATAACTTGCATTCACTGGGGAGACTGCTACCTGCATCTGAGATTAAATTTTTTTTCTATCTGGGGAAGCTTCAACAAGTATAGCCTCCTTTTTTCAACCAGTTACTGTCATCCTATCCTAGTTAGTTAGTTAGCTGGCTTCTTGGTTTCATTCATTTTTTCTAATCTCTGAATCCTGACAATCTCCAGATCACAAACTTGTTAAAGTTTTGAATGCACAGATTGGGCCACTCAAGGCCAAAACACTTAGCAAATTTCTAAGTATTTAACTCACTTGGGAACAGATTCTATACTGATTTCTATTCAATCTTTTCCATCTAAAAAACCAAATGTAATACAACAAAATATTCAAACTTTATTTTCTATAGATTTTTTATGGCAAATATAGTGCTAACAGAGAAAAATAAAATATATAATGTGTATGTCTTGATACATATTCCATTCATTATATAAAATCAAAAGGTGAAAAAGGAACATGCAAGTAATTGTGGCTTTTTATCATGACTGTGCAGTCAAGTGGTTTTTTACTATCTCGTAAGTCTTTGCACATTTCAAGGCAAAAAAAAACAGAGCAAAAATTGCTATGTGAGGAACCACATGGATAAGCAAGTCACTCTTCTGTTTGTTCCCAACTCAGTAGTAAAATGTGCTCTGACATGAGAATTTTTTACATGCTACTGTAGCTAGAACTTATTAAAAAAAAAAAAAAGCACCTGTATATGCATTTTAACAAAAAATACACTTCTGGTTCAGTCCTCTAAAATTCACCACTGAAGTACTGTACCCTGCATATTTAGTTACAAGAGTGCAGCTCAACAAAAACATGAAAGGGTGTAATGTGATCTTCCTGAAGAGTACAGTTCTTTGCAGAGACTCTATGATTGCTACTTTCTCCAATAACAAATGAACATGACCAGTTAGAAGAAGCAAAGAAGGGTCAAGTAAGAAATTTCTAAGGAGCAAGAAGGAACTTTGAGAAATTCAAGGTGACTGAAGAAGTCACAGAAAACTGCTGAAGTATAATGCAACATTGGAAAAAATTAATCAGCAGTAAAAAGCATGGGTGGGGGGAGATATTTGCTTTCCAGCCTTTCATTTACACCATTGTCTCCCCCCATGTCCCACCATACATATGTGCCAACCTAATAGGTAAGAACTGATTTATCTTTATGAAACTCTACCTCCCTCTTCAAAAAATGTTTCAAGTGGTTCTGAAGATAAAAATCTGTGGGTTTTCCCCAAAAGTGGCATTCCTTTTAACAGATGATGTCTTATCCACCAGTCTTTTAAATGATCCATGTTCAACTGTTTTACAAAGCAGATTAGGTACATGAAGAGACCTATGATTCAGTTGCGCAGATTTTAGTGACATCAGATGCTTCCTTCACTGATGGAGGGTGAAGAAAGGATTGCCTCTGCAATCCTTCAACTAAAAGGATCAAAAATAAGCTTCTGTGTGTGGTAATGCAGAATACTAAACTACTGGAACTAGAGTCAGAACAGCAGTATCAAAGTTCAGATAATGTGAATAAGAGCTTCCAACACTATTTTAGCAGATGAAGCTATTATTTGCTGTAATTACCTTAAGCGTACGCTCACTGGATTTACTGCATCAGGTTTTGCATTGTTCAGTTTCAATTAACACATCAAACAATGGAAAGAAGAAATGCGCCAGGTTTTGATCCTAACTGAAAGGGGATTTCTCTGTGCATTGAAAAACTTGTGTTTGATTTAGCAAGTGCTGACCAAAGGGTATCATGTTTATGTCATCTGAAAAGATCTGAGACACAAACTGAAGCTGGAGAGATGGAATCTTTGAAGATATTTCTACAGTGGAAAGGTAGTTTCTGTGTAAAGTCTTTCTAGCTGACCGAAGTCTTGAGGCATGGATAATGAAAAGAAATCTCTGAACATTAGTACTTGCCTCCTCCATCTTTTGATGGTAGAAATGCTGGGAGTTGAAGATGCTTCAAGAACAGACAATTTTGAGGATGATGTATATTTAAAGATGCCTTGTGTTAATCTCCATTTAACTGTGCTTGCAGCAATTTTTTTTTTAGGACTGCTCGACAAAAAAACCAAAGAGACCTTCTAACAATATAACCTACTCCAAAATACTCTTAAAGGTTACTCTGTTGACAAGTAACACTCCGGATCACCAGCAGTCTTAACATGCTCTAGATTACATGGTCAAAGAACAACCTCCAACTACTTCCCAGCCAAGAAGAAGCCACCGAGTCCTTGAATTAACACAAATCAGCACCCTAAGTCAGCAGGAACCTAGTGGCACCTCCTAGAAGACTTGTCAGTACCTTCTAATATGGCAGGTGAGAAGCAGAATCATGTTTTTGTTTTCACATCCCAAGAACAAACTCAAAGTGTTTTGTTCACTATCAATAATTTCATGAAAGTCATTCTTCTTGCTTTTAACATATATATACAAAAGGCACCAAGAGAAGCAGGAAAGCACACAGCATCCTGTTTTATGTACCAAGGCCTCAATTCTGTCCTCCAACTATGATTATCACAGTCTCACTTGGCAATATTAAAACAAGGATAGTAAGAAATCAAGAGAGGTCAAATCTATCCATCTAATAGTTAATGCTGGTACTGCATATATTTTTAAAGGTACTGATCTTGACCCACAATTACTGTATCTGCTCTTTCCAGTATCATTCAATATTCTGAATTCTATTCTATGGCAACATAACACTTTTGATTACTCTACTATTTAGTTATTTTTGTTATATTCACCCATTTGGAAAATAGGAAGAGGTAGCATAATAAAAACTGTGCTATAGAATCAGTTTTGCCAAAGGAATTACTTCTGATTTCTTTTAGCTTATAGCTAGGCATCAGCAAGAAATGCTCTGTAACAGTTGCTTACTTATCAAGTTACTAGAATAGGCGAAATGCTTGTACCATCTGCATATAAGCAGGGCTTCTGCAAATTATACATTGTTGCTAGAACAAAATTTCCTAGTACTCATCATTTTTAATTGTCAGCAGTTCTAAAGATACCATCAGGAGCCCTCACGCAGATCCAAATTTAAGGTACATATACACATGCACACTTTGGTCTCAATGCATTAAAAGTCATTTAGAAAGATAGCCTGAACTATAGCATAAACTTTCTCTCTGCACTTACCAGTTTAAAGGGCTCTCTCCCTCAAGAGTTGCCAACCCTAGGTTAACCCATTGCCAGAGGACTCTAGTCAGTCCTCGAGCAAACCATTGCCTCCTGAGTAATACACATCCCTTAAGTCAGCCATTCCTCATCAGCAACTTTCAGCATTCACAGGTAGGGCCAGCAGGAGACTCCTACACTCCTCTGCATACAGATAAAAGGAATTAAGAGAGGATGCTCATGGCAGTCTAAAATAAACACACAAATAAACAATAAGACTTTTTTTCCATTTGTCCCAGGGAATTTTATCTGGAAAATAAAACCAAGCAGAGAATCTCATTTCTAATAGAGCTGAATACATAAGAAGGAATAACCCACTGAGGAAACCGACTCCTTCCCTAGGATTACATGTTGTAAGATTGCAGCAGGATCACTCTTTGGAGAAATAAGCAGAACCAACCACAATCTCCTAATGCATACTGCTGCTGGTGTGGACAGATATCAGGGGGTTAGTCCAGGAGCTGCTGCAGTTGGGGAAGCCTTCCTCAGAGTCCAAGAGGTTAACTATTGCCTTTTCAAATGTTTTCCTCCAAAGTCATGGAAGATTGTTAGGACTGGAAAGCCAAATTAAGAAGAAAATCAGACAGAAAAAGACTGCTGAGCAAGCTTTGCATGCTCTTTATCAAGGTCCTTAAAAAGGGACAGTAGTGTTGCTTATGACAGTAACCAAAATAAGTAAGTTTTAAAGACACTGAGTCAAAGTAGTGCCAGGAAATTTTTTCTTATCCAAAGCTTAAGCCAAATAGCCTAAATCCTTTCAAGGAAAATGGGACAGCAGAAGAAGCTCTGTTCTCTTCCCCTCAGAAAAGAGCTTGAGAAGAAAGACAGCATATCAACACAGAAAGGTCTTCTAGGTAGGAAAAACCAAATTGTACTTTCTGTTCAAGAGTCTTCAAAAAGGTAAAAAAATCTACTCAGTAAATCCAGAGTTGAATGCACAAGCACATTACACATACTTTTGTAAAAAGCCCATACAGGAAACATAGGAAGAGGCTGTCATAAATTAGGACAGGGAGTCTGATACACCATAATACAAACACTCATTTTAATTTTCTACTACTCAAAAATAGTTCAGAGTCATGAAAACGAAGCTAGACAAAAACTTTATCCAACTTTCACATGTGAAATACTACTCCGACAGAAATGCTTCACTTTGTTCCTACAGCGTTATGATTTGAGAACATTTGCCTGCAGTAAGAGCAAAATATGCTCTTTTCATGGGTCTGTATATTTATGTGTCAACAGACAGCCTTGGGAGGTGAGAGTAAACCTGGGAGCAGGTGTTTGATCTAGACTGTGCGAGAGAACAAAAACCATTACACACATCTGGGGATAATGCTGCCAAAAGAAGAGTAAAGCAAAAAAGTACTAGTGTTACTTATGTTTGGTCAACATTCAAATTATTCAGAATGATTTACTGGAATTCCTTTACAGGAAGAAAATTGTAAACTTACAGTTTAGACAAAGAAAGTTGTAGACTTAATTAACCAAGGAAATGGAATATTTGACTATACAGAGTCATTGAGCTATCCATCTTACTTTGTCCATTCACTTCCCAGAAATATGTCTTTATCATTCTTGTTTCCCAATTCAGTCACTTATAGAATGGATGAAAATTGCAGGAAGCAATATCTGTTGGTGCTAAGTAAAGTCTCTCTGATTTACAACCGACATTCAGGAGTGAAAAAGGATAAAAGCAGCTCCCCCCACACGAATCCAATGCCTGTTCACATCACAAAAAAGTGAACAGTGTCATGGTTGTCAAGAATGAGTTTTGAGATACATTTCAAATTATTAGTCACTCAAAAAACCAAAGCTGCACTAGTGACTAAAATAGTTTCAACATGCATAACCTTTAGCTTGCAAAAGGTTGGCAGAAACCCTTATCTAAAATTTTATCTACCATTTAGTAATCTTTTATTTGTTTTACTGTAGCATAAACACAGCTGACTGATCAAAAGGTGTTTAAAAAAAAGTTACATTGTGTGAATTATGCTCATTATTTTAATTTGAAATTTTTTCACCCCTTTGTAACAAGACCATCAGAACAGTCTCATAAACAGTGTTTACCTGTAGTTAGTTCAGAAAGGATTCAGCCTAAAGGGCCATGACAGGGGTACCAGTGTAATTAACACAACCCAAAAAAACACACAGGGTGAGGACTCCATTGCATGAATATCAAGAGAGTTTTATTGTCCCATCAGTGCTTTTAACCTTTATATAAACCTCAGATCACCAACACACCAAAGCCTCTATTAAATACAGCCTGGTTTTAGTATGGAGCTGGTTTCCAATAATGCAAAGTAAGGATACAAATCAATTTTTTAAATTATTTCTTAAACTGAAATATTTGAGGTTTAGGAAAATTTAGAAGATTCCATGTTTATTCTCATGTGCCTATGTTTGAAAAAAGCAGGTACAACAATACTTCTTAGAACAGACATTCTGAGTTCTTTACAAATTAGAAAAAGATCCAAAAACATTAAGATAGGTTAAACTTTTTGGTTTTACATGCATATTCTGCCTCATGCAGCAAAAGAGAGCCACGTAGCTCACCACAAAGATCATGATGGGCCACAATAAAGGTCCACTTTGTTCCACATTGGAATTTCTAGAATTCCAGAACTGCACACTTCAGGAAAGAGTTCAAGGGATAAGGCAAGAATACATAAACGTTGCTTAATAATTTTAATTTTTAAATATTATTTGCACTCTTTGAAGAAACTTAATGTCTCTACTTCTTTGCAAAATTCAGTTATTGAAGTTCCAAAGCTGAGATATACCTGAACTTGAAAATTTGCTATTTCCCTTCAGCACCATGCAAGGAAAATGGAAAATTAGTATTGCATGATGAATTCAGCTGCTGCCTGAAAGCACCAAGCAGTGCTGCTATTACGAGAATTCCCAGGAACTCCACAGAAGGTGTTGGGAGAGAAACGTATATTCTATTAGTTCCTCATTACTCTTGTAATGTCAGCAGCTGACAGCTTACGTTAGTAGCTTTGGTGTGCTTTGATGTTACAGTTTGTAGGTTCATAGGCTTCTTACTATGAACATTCGGTACAATTTAATAAGATACCCTTAGTACTTATTGTACTTTATCTATACATATATACATAGGCTGATAAATCAGTCATTTCCTTCTAAACGCTGAAAAACTTTTGTCTAGGCAATAAAGATAAGAAAAAGGCAGCACTCTCGTAGGCAGTGTGCTTACCAACAGTACAATATTTCATTTCCGTAACATTCAGATAATCTACAGAAATCACTGTGATTCAACAGCAAGGCAGGCAATACTTCTATGCAAGCAATACAAAAGGAAGCTAACTTAAGAGTCACCACCTTTCTTCAACATCCCTCTGCTAGTCTTGTCCCTGACGATGTCCAAATTTTATCATTAATACAACTTTAATTCTATCTTTCCCTGGTTATGTATTATGGAAGAATGTTTAACAGCATGACTGCATGTTTTCAGTATGACACAGTTTTGTCACGTATGAGAAGACACTGAAGTATTACAGGCTGCTTATGAAGATTTGATAACACCACTTGCATTTTTAACTAATACCTATAGACAAGAAGAGTCTGATCAAATATGGAAGAACAACAGAAAAACATTAACACATCTGATTTCCAAAAACGCAGCAAACTCCCAAATTTGTCTGCTAGCTAGGACACAGGAAATTACAAGATCTCGTGGACACAGGTAAGAAAAGTTCTAGGGACAAGCTTAACAATTAAAGATCATTAATCTTATCATCCTTGACAGATCACTCCCACTGGAAAGCAACAATATATTTGTTTCAGTTAGCTGATACAGTGCCTTGTGAAAATGTAACTGGAAGCTTGCTAGAAAAGAAAAAATAATTCTCTTCACAAAAGGCAGCCATGTTAAGTTAATTATGCAAAAGCCCCTAAATGACTTCATGTGGCATTTACAGTTCTGACTTCAGTCCTTTAAAAATGTCTTTTAAAAACTGTACCCTGTAGTACAACTAATGGTGCTGTTCTCATGCGTTTTAAATTATTTGTAGTGGTTTTAAGGAAACAACTGCAGTGTTTCAAGTTCTCACACTTTAAGCCTGTCATTTCCACTGAGCAGTGTTCAGACCAGTCAGTGAGCATGTACCTTTGTTAGAACGCCTTAACACCAGCCGCAGAATCCAGCCTCTAATGGTTTTCAGTGGAACAAAAGGTGGTATTTTAGATTTAGCAATCTTTTTATCTATCCAAAACCTATAGAAATACACATACATCATTATTTCAACTATATTTAGCTTTGCAGTATAGAATTACTAATTACAGTAAAAAGTAAACAAGAGCCCTGAGACCTTAGATTTAACTGTTCTGCAGTAAGAAGTCTGCTATGTCCCAGGGCTCCTAAAAATGAAGAACAGAAAGATTACTTTACAGAGATAGTACATATGTCAGAAGGGCTATACTCTGTAGGTGACATTTTTTAACACTGATGAAGCATGAATGTGCTTTGCTCCAAATTAATTTGGTACACAGTGTAACTATCAAGTGAAACAAAGAAAACAAATACTGTGGTATTTGGACATTGCACACAACAGAGGTTTAAAAACTGTAAGTCTCTGATGACCAGGTATTTCCTGTTTAGCCAAAAAGACTGTAAAGGTGACCAAAACTGGATTTTTTAAGCAGGCTCTGTAGAAAAAAAGGGGAAAAAGAAAATAGGCACATTCAGGAAGCAGAGGAACTAAAAATGCCTAGGATTGTGTCTCTTACTGCCACCATTCCAGAACAGTAAATTTAGCTTTCCTCCACCATACCCATTCTGATAGCTAGAAATGGCAAGGGGCATCACACGGTGTTGCTGGTCCCAAGTTAGGCTCCTGTGAACTAGCTGGTGAGATACCAGTTCACAGGGTATAGAACAGTTGCTTTTACTCTACAAAGAATAAGGAAGGCAGAATTCATGAGGTCTTGTTTTTCTGAAAAAGCTAATAAAAAACCTTTATTAAGTGGCTGCTATGGCCAAGTAAGGATACTACGAAGCTTACAGCAACTCCACACTCTTCAAAGATCCAGAGCACATTTCCTACATGGAGGACATGCACAACTACCCAGGCACTCAAAGGAAAGAATGACTACCAATGGTTCTTTGAATGATGTGGCTATCTCTTTCAGTTTATACACGTTTCCTCCTTATCACTAGCTGCATATGACCACACTATACAGACAATCAATTTCCAGTTAGCTGTGAAGATAATGACTTATGTCATAATGTCGTATGCTGAAGAATGAACAAGGTCAAATAATTCGGTGTTGCTTTTATCAGCAACAAGATCTCCTACAAAGCAATCCAGAATTGTAAAGCTTCCACAGTAGTTTATATACAGTCAACTATAGCTTTCCAAAGTCTGTACATAAAGGCCAAAGGGACAGGGTATCCCTATATTGCAGCAAACAAGAATTTAATACGAAATGCCAAGGTAGTTTCAATTAGCTAACTTGCATTCAAGTAGCAGTTCAATTGGACATGAACTTACCCTGTATTTCAGCAAAATCCAAATAATAGAGATGCAAAGATGAATCTAGCTACTGTGGGAAGAAAATGTCGAAGGACATGTATGTCAATACAATTCTACAGAAAGTTACAACATTTATCACTTAATAGCCAAGATTAAAATTAATCCATCTAAAACTGAGAACGATACTAGATTTATATATATCTGTGTGCATGTTTATATATGTATCTATAACAATTTATATATCTGTAAAATAAGACTATTTTCATTGAAGATATTCCAGTTCTATGCAGCTGCTAGACGCTGAATCTCAAAGCACCAGTGTCGCACAGCTGAATAAAAGAAATTTCATTTTTTTAATGTTACTAGATCTTTCTCTTGCAAGTTTTCAGCAGTTTCATGCAGCTTAAATAAAAATATTGTATTTATACAAGCATAGGTCACTCTCCTCCTCAGCTAAGTGTTAATTGCTGTTGGAATTCTACTGTTTTTCAGTCTGCTTAAGAGGAAGAAAAAGTGAACAAATTCCATCTGTTTCTTGACACAGAACATGAACATCAATACAATACCTGCTTCTGCAGCCTTCAATAACATGGTACTTAACAGGAAATGACTGCAGTATAATACAGGTATTGCATACTTCACAGGGAAAATTACTCAGACTGAGAAAACCAAAATTGGGCATCCTAGCAAAGCTGTGGAATTGTTTTCACTTGGCCATTAGCATTAATAAACACTTCAAAGAATACTTAGGGAATTTATTGCAACTACTGCTTTGTGCTCCTGTTTGTAACTCTTCAGCATGAGTTCAGCTGGTAGCTGCCATAGGATTTCTTAAGACAATGAGTTGTGACCATTTTCTTAGCTTAGTTCAGATCTCAAAGTAAAGTTACATTTTGGACCTTTTTGGTTTTCTTTGTTTTAATAATAAAGAATTTAAAAGATGAGACTTTATAACTCAAAATTAAAAACACAGCTTTTAATCTGCATCATAGACATGGTGGAATATAATCTGATATTCTTTGTGAAGAAGTCAATAGTAGGGGAGGAGGTTTAATAAAGAAGCCAGGTAAAACTATTACTAAAAATGGTTTCTATAAAGTCAGAAAATAATTATTCTCTAATGCACTTAGTACAAACATAAAATATATTAATAGCAAAAAACCCCTTTTCCTTCCAGGGGAATGTTGGGAAAATCAAGAGAAATATATGCATAAAGCATTGAGCGCACACTGAATAGTCACAGATTACTGATGATTAAATTTTATTATATTTTACTAATCTAGTATGGGATTGTAGCAATATAGAGATACTGTCTTTTATATACAAAAATGGCTCAAATTTATACATCATTAATCATGGAAAGGATGCAGCCCATGGCTCTGAAACATATTTCATTATTAATTTCAAAGTAATACAACATGCATATACTATTCTTTACTAATCAAAAAGTAAAAAAAATGATAGGAACCATGCCACATATTCTGCATCAGCAGTCTCAAAAAAATATATCTGACATTAGGCATTCTGAAGTTCAGAAAAACAGAAGACGTCATATATTTTAAAAAAGACATGCTTAAATTTACATCCTAAACCCTCTATTTGTTTGTGTGTAGGTTGAATACGTGACTTCCCAAGTAACTCCAGTTTTTCCTGACTTAAAAACAGATTTCATAACTTACAAGCAGATTGTTTACAGCGTGCTAATAATGGTAATGACTGCACTTTGGAGCCTGGGACATGCATCAATGGGCTTTCCTTGGTTTTACCCTATACTTTATTTATTATCCATCTATTTTCAGAGGAATGTACACGCAAGTTAAAGACATTTTGCATAGGAAAATCTTCCTTAGAGGTGAAACAACCAACCAAGAAGAACAAATAACCCTAATGTTTTCCTAACATTAATTCTCTGGCCTAGTCAGAGACAGAAGTTAAAAACTGTGAACTCATTTTAAAAATAAAATAAAATCCATACACAGACACTCTTTAAGCAATGCTGAGTTGGATTTGGCTTATACATGTTCTATATCAACTTAAGCTAACCATCAGTAGGGTCTATCAAATTAAGTGCATCCACAAAAACTATGGGCTAACCTGATTTATTTACACTGCTTGTAAAATCACACATAATTAACTGGTACAACTCTGTACAGATTTAAAAAGTACACCAAATTTAGTATTGACTTTCTTAAGAAAATGGCCTCGGATCTTGAAATGCTGACTTGCTTCAACAAATTAAAGGCAGTCATTATTAGAGACAGACGTTGAAGGCAGATATAAAAAACAGGATTTATGTATTCATTCCTTCCTTATTTCAACTACCATTAAGCTACATTGTCCATAAGGAGTAAAAAGCACCTAAACCCAGAGAAGGAGTCCACCTTAATCATCACAATGGTGCACTGGCTTCTTAGCAAGTACTATGCAGAATTTAAGAACTCATTTTGACTTAAAAATCCTGAATTTCTAAGAGCTCAATTGTTTGCTCATGCCACTTCACCACAATCTAGTCAAGGTCATTGATCTGCAATATACTAGGCATAAGAGTGTTCCCCATAAATGTGACTGCCCAGGAGCTTTAGAAAAACAGTCCAACTGTACCAACCTTCGGGGCGTGCACAATACATAAGCAATCTCTCTTTCAGGGCTTTGTACAAAAAAGAGAGGCTTACGTTACTGCTCCTGAGTTACTGTTACCTATGGTGTGTGTGTTGATTAGTGATGGAAGGAGAATTATAACTGCAATTACGTGTATGCAAGAAAGTGCTCTTTCCTACATAAAAATAAAAATAAACAAAAGTAGTACACATGGTAGTTTGTTGTGATAGTTTCAAAACAGCAAACAAAGATGTGACAATGAAGTGACAAGAACAGGCATGCAGTTGTAACTGGCAGACATAAGAATACCCCATGCAACACAGCTACTGACAATATTGTATGTAATACGCTAAAGCAGCTTATGGGCAACACAAGGACTTATATACTACAAAACAATTTGCTGTTGAAATTCTGTGATAGCAGCCTTCATGGTATCCCCACAAAATTGGTTTACACTGTGCCCATTGGGAAAACACACTTTCTTTAATGCTGACAAAACCAAAGTCTGAATAAAAGTTTCTATGACATCTTGATTCTTCAACAAAAAAAAAAAAAAAATCGACTTACAGAAAGTGTTAAATAGCAGCAAAGTGCTAATTATATCATACTAACTTCCTTTCGTCTAGTATAAAAGGACATTTTCTTACTTTGCCTGGCTGAGTATAATAGCCTATGAATTATGAGATCAAAGTTTTCTAAAGTAAGAGTTTCCTTCACCAAGTTTTACACTTACTACAGCTAAAAGAGCTGTGTGAAGGGATCAGCACTAAACCCAAAGGACAGGCTGTGCACAGCAAGAAAGAGAGCAACTCCCTCGTGCTTTTTGCAGGTCACTACCAAGGACCATGTTAGCAGATCCACACCAGACCCTTAACAGGCAGCTCTGCTGCTACCAGTAATTAGCTTGGACAGCTCTGGCTCCAGGAGTAGCAGCAAGGCTACACCATAATGAGCTCAGCTGGGATTAGCAGGACAGGGCAGGGAACCAAGAGAGCTGAGGCATTCTGCATTGCGTATGTATCACAGAGATCAAACAAGGATGGCTGGCTAGGTTATCCCCTCACCACCTCATTCCAAAAATGAAGCACGGCAGTGTGTAAAATACAGGCTAATGAAGAGCGACACCTCCAACAGATGAGAGCCACATTAATTAACACAATCCCTAGATCATGGAATACAGTTTCTGTTAGTGCTAGCAAACTTGTAACTTGTCACTGATTTAAGAGGAGGGGATTAAAAAAAAGAAAAAAGAGCTGATGTTTTCCTTTTCTGCTTTTGGTAGAAGACAGTTTTATCTTGGAATTTTGAAAGGAATTCCTCTTATGTGGCCTGCAAAGCATTATATTCAGAAAAAACAGCAGACTGTTTCTTTATGTAAACACCATTTAAGAAACAAACTCACTTTTCAATCAACAGCTTTTTGTGTTCCCTTTTGAAAAAAGCCAGTTCATTCCACACGGCATCAGAATCCTCTTGACAAAGCTGATGGGGGTCTGTATGCTGGTATCTGCTTTTACTGCTTTCAATCCTGTTTATGAGTAAAAAGAGTTTGTTTTCAAATTTCTCCATGGTTTAGAACCACATGAATAAAAGTATCCTTGCTTTCAGAAAATACAAATTTTAAACTGCGGCATCTACTGAATACAAATCTTGTATGATGTATGCATTCTGTGAGGCATGAAACCTTAAACGCCATATTATAGGAAAGTTCAACTACCTAGTTTCAGACAGGCATCATGCTAGCATGACACCAAGGCTCTCAACTAGCACGTGGCAGAGCAGTGTCACCCACATTCATTCTGTCAACATTCCTTACAATACTGGTATGAGAAAACAGAGGATGAAACAGTCACACAATCTCTTACAAAAAAAATCGGAGACCCACTAGGTCCCCTAAAGTCCCTGCAAACCAATCTGGAAGTTACACTAATGTCCACTCTAAATCACACTGTTGATCTACAGTCTAATGGAACAATAAGATATCTATGGATAAGATGATGCATCAGGAAAAAGGCACACTGAATGTAGAAGCACAGAAAAAGAAAGTATTTCACAATTTTTCTGTCATTACAATATTTTTATGTACTTTAATAATGCAAAAGATTAAAACTGTATTAAAAATCCTTTATAAAATGAATTTAATACTCTCTGCAGTCTAAATTCCTACTGGACACAGAAATAAACTCTCTGAGAATGTGGTAAGCTCTTAAGGCCCCTATCATCTTTGCAGTCACGTATGTCAGTGGAAGTTGTATATACACTGACAGGTGGATTAGGTCCCATCAGCTGCCATCTCGATAGCAGATTCTAATCTATGAAGAATCAGAAAGAATGGAGTACTCCATCACTTACAGAGGATCAGAGGTACCACATAACTACCTTATAGTGAGTTCTCAATGCACAATTTACATAACACCAGCAATACAAAGCTTTTTGAAATACCAAAGTAACAGTGTAACGTATAGCCATTCACAGACTTTTTTTATTTGTCTTGGCTACTGTCCTTTGTTTAAGCATATTAAAAAAGGAAAACAAACCTCTTTTAGTATGGTGGGTTCACAGTTTTGTTCTGATGACAAAAATTATCAAAACCCTGTAATTTTCAGCTCATCTTAATTATAGATGAAAAAATCAGATGAACGAATAAACATTTAGTTAGTATTACACCTTCCCCAGTATCTACTTTTGCTAAATACATTCCTGTCAGGACAGAAGCTGGTCACAATTATTTTAAACAGAAACAGAATATGCTTTTGTCTCTCTTTCCCTCTCCTTTTCTTCTTTTTCTTTGAACTACTGGAACTAGAACACTCAGTGCTTCACTGTGTATCAAGTTTGATTTTACTGTCTTTTTAAGATGAATTTTTGTATCTTTTCAGCCTTGGCCTCTTGGTGGACCATGAATGCCTACTTAGCTTTAGACACAGAATTAAACAATTTCACTGCATGAAGTAACTACCCTTCGGTAGGTTTCAGTCATTTCCAGCTTGCCCTGAATTTAAAACAGTGAGATAGAAGATAAAATCATCCTATTTTTCACAAATACACAAAACCTTTTCATTCTAATTTAAACAAATATATTTGTTATTTATGTTTTGATATTTCAAAAAATCTTCTTATGCTACCAATGCCTGTAGCAGATTTGTACCTTTCCATTATTTTGATCAACATTTTTTTTTCCTTTTAAAAAGACAAACCATTTTTACGTAAATACCGTAGTATTACAAAGGAATTCAAATTTACTCAGATAGGCCAAAGCATTACTTATATATGAGGGGCAGTTTATCATTCACAATAGGAAGCTTTATGTTACCCTGGACTCTGTACAGCTACCAGTTTTGCAGCAATTTCTGTGACTCTCTTTTCAGTCAGAGAGAGTTACAAAGTTTGTGTCAAGATTAGTCAATATTACTCTAATTACAAAAATAATTATTTTTAGTAAAACACATACATGTTTACTAAACTGTAGGTGCATGCTGAAGTCCTAGTAAGGTGCTAGGATGTAAGGACCAGCTCAAATTACTTTCTTGAAACAGGGTCTGAAGAACTGTACCTCAGTCATGTCAAATAACTGCAATGATAAGAAGTGTCTTCATACCTCCAAATCTGTTTACCAAAAATTCTCTCTGATAAGGACTTAAAAGAATCTCTGCATAAAATTTTCACCATTCTGTATAGAATTTAAGGGAGGACGATATAGAGTATATTTGCTATTTAAATTTTGATGTGGTAGCCTCTTCTTTCCACTAATAACGATACTGCAATATTTTTGTAGAATGATCAGAAATAATTGACTTTGTATTCATTTAATAGACAAAATCACGCTGGTTTTCATTCACATACTCTTTTTCCCTGTTAAGAACGGGATTTTAGGATTAGCTTCAGTTAATGTTTGAATCACTACATGTTAGAGAAGCTGTTATTTCTATAGTTTTAATGAATAGAATTATTTTTAAAAACTATTTGAAACATAAGGAGGAATTGTTCTATTATAGAAAATTAAAACCATACATAGTCAACAAATGAATTGACTGGGGAATTAGACAAGCATAAATAAGCAGGCCTAGCAGACCATTGTCCAGCACTCAGGCTTACAGTGAGATCTTAAATAAAGTAAGTCAAGGCGTCAGCTCAATACATTTTACTCTTGGTTTCAACTGTAGTTTCTCTCATATAGGGGTATGCCATGTATTCTGCTTTAACAAAGGATAAAGTCTTGATCGCCACGCAGTAGCTTCTTCCTTCAAATTCTCTTTTGAATACCTATATAATACTTCTGTTCAGATTACTTGTGTAAGGGAAATTATTTTAATGAGCTATGTAACTTACCTGCTATCGCCCTCTTCCCACTGCTTTAATTGCTCTTTTAGTGCTCTGTAGTTGGTCTGTAACATCTGCAGCCTCTCTTTGCATTGTTCATGGGCTGCTCTTAGCTCATCAGTTTCTCGAGTCTGTATAGCACCAGAAAAACAAAATTAGAGTTGGGCAATATGCAAGAGATCACATGGATCACATGAAACAAAAGTTCTATGTAACTTTTCAAAAGCCTCAGAAATCTAAACAGAAAGATCAGGAATCACAATCCCCAAGGTCAATTTTTTCTGCTTGCTACTTTGGCAAATTTTGCACATTTGGCAAAATTTACTGAGATATTTTTTTCATGCTGCTGTGAAGTTTTAAAAATTTATGATCAAAATGTAAGTTTTCATCTTGTGAATGCATGGTGTAATACATCAAAAAATACATAGACTGAAAAAGGACTGTTGGCACTGTCTTTTCCTCCAAAATACTTTTTTCTTTTTTTTTTTCCCATGGACTAATCTATGTATTTTTGAGGGAAACACTGGCCACACTGAAGTCCATATGAAAACCCCATAAATTTAAATGGCTTCAAGATTTCTTCATATATTAATTTATTTCTGTAAATATATATATAAACTTGCAACACCCAGACTTTGTCCTTTAGTTATGTAACAAACCAGAAATAAAAACAAGTTTTTCAAGAGCTTTTATACAATCAAAACCATATGGAAAAAATGTACTCTTTTTACAGACTGAAAATTAAGATTTCTTTTTCTTACTCTGATTTCAATTACAGAATAGCATCAAGATCCTCCTAAGTGACAATACTGTGTTCTGAAAATAATGAATATTAAGAAGAGGACATTCCATAGTATAAAGCAAGTCAAATTCTGGCATACAGCAGTAGAGAATTCACTAGATATTATCCTGTAGTAAAATTTACACTCAGTCCTTCATTTCTAGTTCAATGGGAGCTCTCTCTGCTTGTAGAGCAACTACAGAACATGTTCCTTAATCTCTAAGTAAATTACAATACTTTATTTGCATGTATTTACTTCTTATATGCAAGAAGGGCTTTTCAGCATTAGTCAATAAATAAGATCCACCAATAGTCAGTGCTGCAAGCAACAAAAATTAAATCCCACTATAAAAACATGGCAAAGGCTTCTACAGTAGTGCTAACTACAAGGTACTTAGACTAAGCTTGCCTTCTAAAATATAGCCCAGCTTTCACAAAGCATAAACAAAGCTGAAAAATACCAGCTAAAATTTCAGATGCCACTATATATAAAAATCCAGAAGTTTTCTGGAAGTGACTCAAGTAACATGAAAAGCAGATTTAGGTATAGAAGCAGGTACCAAAGTGACCTTACCATTAAATATTTTCCCAAAGTGGTGATAGGTTGTTTTTTTCTGAAAAAAACTCTAAACTAGACATACTTATAAATTTAAATTGCTTAAAAAGTACTTTTGACTGGTTTTATGTGGCTCATATAAATACTACAATGATATTAAAAACAATTGCACAAATAGCAAGATAAATTTATGACAAAGGACACAGAGACTATTACCAAGGTTTGCTTGACACTACAACAGGAAATTTTTACAAGAATCCAGATACAGATGCTGTGTTTTCAAGACAAGTTCATTATATCATTGTTCTGAAATTGTTTGATATTGCTAGTGAATTCTGATCAAGTCTGGCAAGGTAATGGAAAATAATGTCTTCCACATAAATCCTCGGAATTTTATTAGTGTCTGTGCCCCTTCAGAGATGTAATGAAGTGTAGAATTTGGCCTTTCCTATTTATTAATCTACATTTTTCATTATTGCTTACCTGTTCCATTATCAATTCCATTACAGTTATTCCCTTCCCCTATCAGTTGCTGTGCTCTCCCAGAAATAAAAATTAGACAATTAACTGTCCTAATCACTCTCTTTTATTGAAATATTAAGCACCTCAGAACTTTAAATTTACACTCTAGTTTCCACAATCTGGTAGTTCCATCTCTCTCTGATTGAATTACATTATATTTTTTAATAATTAAACTGTCTTGTACACAGTTTTCTATGTATCAACAGGAATGGGACACAACAGCCACCTCTAGCAGTGCTGGATCTCCAGGTTATTCTCCAGCTCTCCACTGTTATTCTACAGTACTTCCCATGACATAATGAAAGACAAAAAGACAAAGTCCAATTTGCAGGAAGAACAACCCAACTGCCTGTGAAAAAAAGTCATTTCGTTAGTTGCAGGCAGCTCAGACAAGCCAAAAGATTCTAATCACTACTTCAAAATTTTGTTGAAATTGACCTGTAACAACTTCTGTTACAGTAAAAACTGAACTAAAATTGAATTTAAAAAACATATGGGTTCAATTCTTTGACTACTCTTCTTAGGCTGACAAGAAGTGAGGAACCTGACGATTACAAAAATAGTCTTTTCCTCAAGTAGTTATGTGAAAAAGCCACAATATTAATATATTTTTGGCATCTAACACCTACATGGAACAGGACTATATATGAAATCTAAACTAAATATAACAGTGTGCCCTTGCTCACATAAACAAGTTATTAAGGTGGCCCTAAAGACTGACATACATATTCTAGTTCTAATTCTCTCCAAAATTTTAAAACTTTTAACAAAAAGGATGAGGAAATTTAAAGGGAAGATCTCCCATTGCTTTTGAAAATGTTCCAATTAAAGCCAGGAATATCCCATCTAGGCTACAATGGAGATCACAGTTCTAGAAACATAATAAGGGAGAAGAGAACATATTCTTGGTTTGTAACACTATCTAACTGTCAGCACCCTAACTCCTACCCACTTCTTAAAGACCAACAGTAGATTGATGTACTTATGCTTTGGACCATTCTAAGTACCAGCTTGACAATTTATTATTCAGAATCTATGAAATACTCTTATTTACTCTGACACTCTCTTCACTAAACAAGGGCGCAATAAGGTATTACTGTAAAGTAGTAAGTAAATCTATTACTTTTTAGTAAGTCCTGGAGTGCAGAAATGAAGCTGATTCTGTACCAAAACTAAGGACATGCTGAATTTACATGATAACCTTATTTTTATTAGCAATAAATACAGTAAGAGCCAATTCCTAGCCAGAAATAAGTCAGCTGAAGAGAACTGGAAAAATCCTATGAATGAGACCTTGCCCTTTTCTGTTCTTTTGTAATACCAATGGTCATCAAATATTCCTGCTCCTGAAAACCCCATAAATAAAGCTGTTAATCTATTTTTTTATTGTTACAAATTTTTCAGAAGGACTGATGGATAAAGTCACAATTTCATCTTCAGGATATGTATCATCAGTATGCCTATTGATAGAGCAAGCTTTTTTCTGAGCAAGTATATTTCAATTAATCATATAGTCAACACTTTGCTTGAGGAGGCAATAATGCAAGCACCAGTTTAGAAAATGTTAATCACATGCATTATTCTTTGTTGGAAGTAATGCCTGAGAGAAGGCTAATATCAAGAAATCATACAATACCAATAGAATTATTCTGATGTTAATGTTATGATAGCTGACTGCACTGTCATGCTGGCAACAGTCCCACTGAATTCCACAGTGAGTGGAGCAGTGTTTAATATGTGCCACAACAGTTTTTAATATGTTGACCTGGGCCTCTACAGCTTCTTCTCCATCAATTAAAACATTCTGCAAAAGAAGCCAAGTAGGTTTCCTAGAGAAAATGCAAGGAGTTCATATATTCAGTTGCAAAGGGAGATCGAAGACTTAGCCCTTAAAGGCCTCATGCATTAACAGCTGTGATAATTTGAGATGCCATACTTGCAACATAATAAAGCTGCACAGATTCCTAATTCATGCTTTAAGATGAAAGTGAAGAAATGACAAAGGCAGTATAGCAAATGGTAAAAACTGTGTTACGAGGTCATCAGACCTGTATCTGTTTAGAAAATCAAAGTGCTTCTCTTCAATCCTCTTTCCAGAAGAAAACACAAAGAAACGTGGAAGTCTCTATTATTTAAGACAGCAACCATACACACGGAAGTGTGAGCTTTGCTGCCAAGTGTGGAGCAGCTGTAGTCCAAAATGCCAGAATAATCTGTAGCATCAGTGAGCATCTGGCAGGCCAGCTAAGAGGAGGCCTACCAAAGGCTAGTTCTCAGGTAGAGCTGGTAGGATGAGCTGCCTCAGATTTCTCAAGAGAGAAAAACAAAACAAACTTAATCTTCTGACTCCCAGGAACAAGATGCCCTGTAAGACTGAATTTGACATGTAAATCATCTTTCCTGTTCATATACTCTGTGTGTGTTAAAACACTACAGTAAACTCTCTCATGTACACTGGGTGAGGGGAGAGTGGATGAATTGTAAATGTTTAAGAAAACAGGGTTTGGATTTTGCATTCCAAGCTGCAATTTGAAACCAATAGGTCATTCAAAAGGTACTATTTCTGAAGTAAAAAAATGAATGAACAAAAATCTATAAAACTGGGACAAAATGGGAAATTGTAATACATGCTCAATTAAGCTTTTCTACCAAGGGTTGGGAAGGGGAGGGGCAGGTGGTGTTTGTTGGGGTTTTCTACAGCATTTGTTAGAAAAACAACTTCTGAGCCATAACTTCTAAGAGTACAAGAGGTAAAGCTGTTACAACTAACTGCCTTCAGCATTTTAAACTACTGGCTTCACTGTACAAAAAAAATTAAATTCTTTGTACTCTCTGCTTCACTTTAGTTCTTTATGAATACATGAATTTCTCGGAATATATATTCACCGACACAGCTGTTGAAAATGTATTTAACAAGTACATATTCTTGATGACAGCTCAAATTAGGCTTCCAGGACTGCAGGACTACCAACACAAGATTTCTAGCAGTAAAAAAAAAAGGCAAGCTAACGGAGAGTGCTCTCTTATGCTAACACACTTACAGGCCATAACGATATGTGCATTTTGCATTTTTAAAATGTCTGTTTATTTTGGTATATCTTTATCTATGCAAGCTTATAGCTGGGGGGGGGGGGTGTGTTTTTTTTTAATTTTAACCTTTAGTTGTAGTGTCTTCTCCAAGTTTTCAATCTTCCTTTCAGCTATTTTAAGCTTCCTTAGCTCCTCTGACTCTCTAAAAGAGCTCTTTGGGGACAGAGACCTTGAACGTTTCACAGGTGGTTCCTGGAGAATAAAACAAGGACATGGTTGAACTAGTTGGAACACCGGATTATGAAAGACATGCAGAATTAAAGAAGAAGTAATTTTGAATACTAATAATGAATTATAAAAAAAAAAATCTGCATGGAATACCAGAGAAATAACAAGCAGAATTACCACAGCGCTACCACTAAAGGTTTCTCTGTGACTCGTTAATGAGAATATTCATTTACATTTACATTGTTTCTTTCAGAATAATGATGTCCCATTAGGGAAGACTAAAGGGTTATAGACTCAGAAATGCAAGAAACCTCATTACAAAGGAGGGGATAGAGGCTGGTCTAATTGCTCTATAAGGGTCCAAGGTTACACTTGATAGGACAACCAGAAACAAGAGGGAAAGGATTTTTTCCCTTTGAAATAGTTTAACACACTGTGAAGTTGAAGGAACAATATGCTTGAGGAATATAAATACAACAGACAGTAGATCTTATA
The DNA here is from genome assembly GCA_026212715.1 of Elanus axillaris. NCBI lineage: Eukaryota > Metazoa > Chordata > Aves > Accipitriformes > Accipitridae > Elanus > Elanus axillaris. The sequence continues at coordinate 47,489,498 of JANZLQ010000079.1, forward strand.
CCATAATGACCATATGGTCATTAACTATAATGTGACTAACTAGAGACAAGAATATGTGTTTATATTATGTACAGCTTCATATAGCAATCTGGAGAAAGAATATGCAAAAGTAACACTTAAACTGGGCAGCTTTCTTGTTCATTCTATGTCATATGTCCTTATGGCAAAGAAAGAAAGACTTCATCAAATTAGACTTTCTGATTTTCTGAATAACTTTGGTTAAGGACAGAGAAATACTAACACACACTTAATACCAGTAAGGTAAAATGCTATTATGTAAATACAAAACAAACAGTCAAACAAAAACTTAAGATTATTTGTGATTATTGTCATTGCATGCTGCCATTTTCACTGTAAAATAACTGATTTACAACAAAAGAAATTTAGGATAAAGTCTTCTTGAATACGGTATTTTTCAACACTTTTACTATTCCATTAAATTAACTTAATCTTGAAAAGAATCTTAATTAGCAAGTGGCATTTTTTAATTTGACCATTACTTTCCAGTATTAAATGTCTGCAAGACACTGTATATCACACTTTCACTTTAAATCATACGGGTTTCCAAAAAGGAGGAAAGAAATAATAATCATGAAATATCAGAAAATTACAATATCACATATTTAAGAATTTAAATATTGCCAAGGTTTTTTTGTAATTTTGTGTTTGGTTTCTTTTGATTCTGCAATGTGCTTGAATGAGATGGAGAAAAACCCCAAACAAAACCAATCAAACAATAAAAAAACCCAAACCCTAACATCTGGAAGGAATTTTAGTACATTTAAAATATGAATGTCAAATGGACATTTTTTTTATATTCCTGTCAGTTCCCTTATATAACAGATGAAACTAGAAGTTTTAATGAACATTTAAAACAATATTTCCAAATTTATGGGTTTACATTGTCAGTATAACATTGTACTAAGAGGAGATCTCTCTGAAATAGTAAAATTACTGATTCATATTTTTTTCTAATAATTCTGGTAGAGAGATCCAAAAGTGTATTTCAGTTAATAGATGCTGATATTAATCAGTAAAGATGTTAACACTGCACAAAACCAAACTGATCCCTTTCAGGTATCTGAAGCAGATGTGATGACCAACATATCAGAAACCATACTCATCTTCAAAATTCCAGCTTTCTTGAATAAAACCAAGATTTAAAGACAATTCCTATCTTCCACATTTCCTAGTTATTGCATACTCATATTAATTTTTCCTAAAAACCCAGAATGCAATGTTTTTCAAGAAATATTTCCTAGTTAAACTTTATGTTTGTATACAGAAGACTTGAAAATACATGATTTCTTTGAAATCAGGAATAAAAGCTCAAAGCACTGCATTTGTTGCCAAAGAGGACAACAAAGGAAAAGAAGTGGAACAACCAGCACCAGACTGCTAAGATTAACTAGGTAGAGAGTCTACAGAGGAATGGAGAAAAGAGAAGAAAAAGCAGAACAATGTAAAAATTCATAGTCTTGCTGCTTTATTCAAAGGAGATCAGATACAATTAATACACAACAGTTTTTCTTCATATATATACACACACACACACAGACTTTATACAGAGCTACCTGGGATTGCGCTGTGAATCTTTTTCACAGGGCGAAGGCATGGAAAAAAATAAAGAATGAGAATTCTAACTATTCATGGACATGGAAACAATTCCCTGTGAGAACAGGTGGGATTGGTGATATGTGCTAAGAAACATTCTATTGTTTGAATATATTTTTACCTGTTTAGTGATCAGACTAGAGGTTTGTGGATAGAACAAGCTGGGTCTGGGCTTTACAACTACACATAAGTAGTCTGAAGGCAATCTTTGCTAAGAAGGCAGTTTAATTTTCCTATCAAGACAGAGGAGACTGTGTAGTAAAACACACTGTAATTTGATTGCCTGGGACTGCTGCAACACTCAATTTGGACGATGGCATCTGTAATACCTTTCTCACAACTGCAAATTTTGCTGCTGCTGCTGCTGCTATCAGGTTTAAGCGTCTCATTTTTAATTCAGTCCTCAAATTCTACAGTAAATTTAGACATACCTATATTGAATACATACACAAATTGTAATGTTTTAAACATTTCCTAAATGTTTAAGAGTAAAGAAAAAAATCTGGGTTTATAAGCAAAGAATGTTAATCCAGGTCAGTAAAGGGTAACAACGAAGATTTTTCATCAAATGATCCTAAAACAAGTTTACAAAAGATTGACCAAATAGCAGAAAACCAGAAATAAACAGGCTTTGTAATATTAATAGATATGAAACTTTGTGAGAGAAGATTTTATGTGAAAAATAGCTGGAAAGTGGATGCGACACACATTAACAGTCAATGCAGGTACAGGAATCAGAAAAAGATGCCTCTTTCTAAGCAACTTACTGATACCCATCTGCACAGTGAAAAGACACCAAGGGACAAAGCTGGAAATATTCACGTCCTGGAATTCAACAGGTTTTGTGTTGGATGGAGTCCCCAAAGAAGGCAAAAAAAAAAAAAAAAGCCACAAGGGAAACTGGAACTCTTACTGAAATCTCATGGAGAGGTCTTCTGCACACACAGCTCAGAACAATGTCTGCCAGGATACAGCATTGAAGACAGTGGGCAGAGATCTTGATCATGTTTTATCAGTTGAAGAAACAGAAACATTGTTGAAGCTGAACCAGAGGCTGACAAGATACAGGTGGGTGTTTTTTTGAGAGGAAAAATGGGAAATTCTTAATTCACTATGTTTCAACACGAACTTTATCTGCACTGCAAGTTAACTCATGCCTTTTAATATCTTGACATTACAGACTTAGAAGAAGCTATAGAAAGTATACCAATAAAAGGCAATTACAATTCCCATGCATCATACAATGGGAAAGCTTAGCTATAAAAAAACAAGGTCTGTGTTACGGAACCAGCCAGCAGACATATGGATGGCAGTTTAATTAGGTAACAGAAATCATGCATAGCTCACAGAGTTACGAAGTTTAAGCTCCAAAAAGAGCACTAGGAAGACTGAGCAACTGACTCTTAAGTCTTCATACAAAATGGCACTCAGCTGTACCACCTTCCACAGAGACTAGACTATGAGGGTTCCAGTGGTTTCTAAGTACACACTTAGTGATATTAAGAAAAATGACACCACACATGCACATTTAACAAAGCTTTTAACCACTGCATCATCTGCCTCACAGAATAAGTTGTTCCTATTACTCTGTAGGACTGTAGGCAAAGGACTCAAATTTTTGCAATTCACAAAAAAACCCACTAGCCTATAGATGTATATATGTCATTGCATTCTGCAGAACGAAACATAGGTAGAAGCATACAGTCATATGGCCACACATCCCAATTTATCACACTAGTGGCAAGTTTCTGGTTTGTGCCAGGCCTTTCTTTTTAACATCTTTGCAATTATTTCTTCTTTCAAAATCTCTGGCTTTTCAGAGCAGAAAGTAATCAAAGCAATGTCATTCTGATCAGAAGTGATACCATGCTTATTTGTTTTTTGTATCCTGCGAATACACATAAGGGGGGATGAAGGGTTAACACAACAGAGTCTTTGTGAAGACAGAAGGATCACCATTGTAAAACAAGAACTATGTATCCAACATATTCTTCCTGCCAAATCATGCGCTAATAACTTCTGTCATGAATACTTTTGTCATAGAAGACTCAACAACAAGGTAATGGGAAGATATTTCATTGCAAGGGAAAATCAGTAAAGACAGCAGTACTACCTTTTCTATTATATATATATTATATATATATATGCGATCCTAAAGCCAGAATGTTTCTACAACTTTCCTTACTGTCTTGCCTAAATACAAAGGAGTTGTAGCCTATCAATTTAGTTCCCAAAAGTTTTAATAGAGGCTGTGTGCACATGTGAAGAAGTGCACATTATCAAACAACCCTGAGCATTGAAAGAGCGTGACTAGGATCTACACCTCAAAACACGAAAAGATTCTCTACAATAGGATTTAAAAGTTTGTATTTAGTATTACTCAAGGGAGAGTAATTGCTTTATTCTTGACAGTGATCAGTTCATGGCAAACACAGTACTCTCATTTACCTTATTCTGAGGAAACAAGAAATGATGTTGTGGTGCGTTAACCTTGGCAAAGGGTCAAAGACCCATTTGACTGCTCGCTCGCCATCCTTCCTCACCAGGACGGGGGGAGAAAATAGGATGAAAAAGCTCATGGGTTGAGACAAAGAAATAGAGACTGCTTATCATTCACTGTCACAGCCAGACTTGACTTAGGGAATATTAATTTGAGTTACTGCAACGTAAAATACATTTGGGTAGTAAGAAATAAAGACAGTATTAAACCAACACCTTCTTCCCCACCCTGCTTCCCAGGCTCAACTTCTCTCCTTCACTCCTGACTCTACCTCCTGCTAAGCAACAGGAGCAGGGATTACAGTCAGACCATAACAGCTCCTCTTGGCCACTCTTTCCTCCTCAAGCTTTTCCCCTGCTCCAGCATGGGGCCCTTCCACAGGCTGGAGTCCTTCAGGATAAACCTGCTCCAGAGTGGTCGCCCATGGGTCACAGTTCCTGTCAGAAGAACCTATTCCAGCATGGACTCCTCTCCACACGCTGCGGTTTCCATGAGTGAGTATGTCTGCTCTGGTGTGGGCTCCCCCACAAGCTGTAGTGTGGGCATCTGCTCCATGGTGGTCCTCTCCATGGGCTTCAGGGAAATAAATACCCGCTCCAGCACTTGGAGCACTTTCTCCCTCTCCTCCTTCTCTGACCTTGGTGTTTGCAGGAATGTCTCTCTCATCTCCTATTCTTCACTCTACACTGCCTGTGCAGCATTTTGTCCTTTCTTAAACACATCTTCACAGAGGCACCACCACGTGCTCCTAAACAAATGTTCTAAAATACACCTTTTCTTAAAAATAGCGTACTGTGCAGGGTATTGAGAAAGAACAGCCCATACAGGTTTCAACGGACATGTTATGAGATTCCAAATGTGGGAAAACCAGGAGATTCCTAAGGAAGCAAAACATGATGGTTGACCCTTGTGGACTATACTACAGAGAAGCATGTTCCTATTTGCTTCGTTGCTACAGAAATCTCTTCCAAGTTTCCCATATTCTATACAAGCACAATAAAAAACAAATTAGATGATGAAGAGGCTGAACACAGTGAAAAACATTGTAACTTTGGTTAATTTAATAAATCAGTTTAAACCATATAATTATTTACAGATCTATTTCATTAGCTATAGTTTATAGATGTTACTGTTACCTGGTGCCTAAATTTAATGGCAAGTCATCCTGAAAAAGGCAGTCTAGCACTATACAGAGTAATAAAAAGTCGAAAGTGCAAACTTCAGAAGGACATTGTTGTCATTCTTCATAGATAAAATACTACATACTTTAAAAATTAAGAATTTGGAAAAAAAATCTTTTTCATTTATAAATTCATAATAATAAACATTTATATTCCTCTCATTTTCCTTCCAGGGAAATACGGTTATTCTGATAAACACCACAAAATACTTGATAAATATTTATTTTAATGAACCTACAAAGAATTTATCCTTCAAATATTTCATTTAATTAAGAATCCCTTATTCATTATTTAATAAGGTAAAACCTTCTACTCCCAACAGCTATTTTAACAAGTCTTTGGCAGATAACACAGGAACCATTCAAACAAGCTTCCAGAATTATAAGCAGCATCAACAGATATTAAAATTATTATCTGGACCCTTGAGCAAAAATGCTTGGCTTTAGCAGCCTGACTTAAGACACAAATACACAAGGCAATAAAACTATCCTACCTCATGCTTTCTTCCTGTCCCTGTATTGCTGCTTTCCAGGATATCTGTAGCATACAAATTATGCTCTGCTAGGTTAAGACTTGCTTTTTTCAATTTTTCCTGTAAAAGCTCGATTTCAGATTTTTGCATTGTAATAAGACACTCTAACTCACTTAAAGATGGCTGTTGAAATACCTGGAAAATGATAGTACAGGTATACTATGTTAGTAACAAAAAATCAGAAGCATAACAAACCATTTAGACAAAACTGCCTAGAGAAACACATTACCAATATTACAGGAAAGTGTGAGAGCTGTAAATAATTCTGCTTTTGTAAATGACTCATGAATCCACAATCAAAAACAGACCCCAAAGTGTTAACTAACGTTTTCACACCACCACCTATTTTCCAAATCCAAATTTACAGTCTTAACGATGCTTGTTTTATACAGATGTTTCTTCTGCAGCAACTTATTCTACTATGGTATTTTGTATCTCACATGCTGTCAAAATTTCTTGACGAAATATCTTACCTCTCAGACTTGTTTCTGGTGAAATTTCAAGTTAGCAAGTATCGCTGGCCTATCAAACATGGGGAAAAACCCACACCTTAACTGCTTATTCTCTCAATAAAGATATTCTCAGTTAAGAACTACCTCAGAAAAGTACCACTGTAATGTAAATCTACAACTTGTAGATTTATGGATACTATGTCCATAAACTCAAGACAGTACGAACGTTGTGGTCAAACGGAAGACTTAGATAAAAAATATACAGTAATTCTAGATCACAGCATTACTCAAGGCAGATATGCCATTTCATGAAGCCAACGAATTCCAGGACCCTTCCAAGCTATCAATTCGTTCACAATACAAAACTGCTGCATGCTGCTCACCTTGGCCCTGTTACAAAACCTCTTCAGACCAAACCACTTTTTTGTTAGTACCATCTATCTTTAAGTCACATTCCCAATGTCCAACAGCAGACTCATGTGTGTACACGTGACCAAGAGTGGTCAAGTTACCATGGCTTGATAAATCACTCTGTCAGCTGAGTTTTCATTAACTGCCTGTGATCATTCCCCACTGCATTACAACCACAAGGCAAAACATCCTTAGCATAGCATAAGCAACAGCAATATACCTACTATGGCAGTCTATGGCAATCACAAAGTGAAATGCTTCAGCTCAAACATCCTCCACGGTGCTTTAAAGGCTGGGGACAGACATTCACCTTGCAACAACTGTGCCAGACAAAGATAATATAATTCCCAGATGGCCAACACATCCAGGCAGCTGGAGGTTAGTACCCCAGCACTTCACTGCAACTGTTTGAGCATATTCTTAATACAAATACTCATTTCAATAGAGAAGAAAAAAACTGGTACAATTATCACTTGTTCCTACTATTTCAATTACTGATATGCCCCAAGTAAAACAAATTTGGTACACTGGCAAAAATCAGAAAAGGCAGTGTAAAAAAGGTTAAGCAAACCCAAACTTCTCCAAATTTATGCCAATCAAGAAATAAGATGGTCCAAAGTTGATTAAAATCAAGGAAGCAGACACCCTAGTAAGCTTAGTATTTGACCTAAAGATTAATGGGCCTTGCCATTTCATTTCTTTATATGCAAAACAAGAAGTTTTTCATAAAAGCATACTATAAAAGTCACACGTCCTACAAAAAAATCCCAAATTAGAAATACCAAGCATTTATTTCAGAAAAAGCGTAACTCCTCATCCAGCAAAAAAGCACAGGAATGTTGTCAGAGAGTAAGGTTGCCCAGGCTTTGGCTGACCGTTCCTTAAATGATTTCTGATGCTCATTTTGCATATTTTAGGTCATCTGTAGTTACAGACAGATGTCATTTCCACGTATGATCAGCAAAAGGCCAGTTTATAACTAAAAGAAAACTACACAGAGGGAAAAAAAGGAAAATAGAAAAATGAAGAGTAGACAAGCCATGCATTGAAAAGAACATTTAAAAGAAAACTGGGCTTTTTGTTCATTTCACCAAAATCTTAGCAAAATTTATTATAAAAAGGAAAAAAAAATCCAACAAAACCTAGAAGACAGAAATAGTGTCAGTAGATAAAGGAAATGTAGTTATACTTAAGTTATATAATTGTTTTTTTACTTGAACTTTATTTTTTCTTATTAAGAGAAATACAACTGCCAACTTGTTACATATTCATTTCTCAGCTACATGTAAAAGACTTCTATGTGTAACATAAGTTGTACATTAGTAATTAAAAAGAATCAGCAGCTTCAATCTGTTAGTCATTTTAATTCATATTACTGTTACTTTAAGAAGTCTACAAATGTTAAATGTTGCTGACTTTTAAACCATGAGAATTACACAAATTTAGCTAATGATTAACTTCTCACTGTATCACTACTTTTTAATTTCTTCTTTGAAAAATGAAATACAGAGTGTTTTGAAATGTAAAACCATTTAAGAGTCACAGAATATATCAAATCCTTGCTCCTCTATGTCAAATGAAATTCTGCTACTGACTTTAAAGGGACTTTTATATGAACAGTGTTCTTTGTTGGGGTTTTTTTCCCCCCTACTCTCTTCTTCTCGCAAAAGAGACCTATAGAAAATATCATGCAGTGATACTTATTTCAAATTAAAATACTGTAAATGCACAGTTTCTAATAAAACTCTTACAACAGTCTTTGTGCATATGCATACACACATATTTCTTGGAAAACTAAACCCAACAAAACCAATCTTAGATCTTAACTTATACCTCCAAAACGCCTATGGTTTTACCCTCAAATTATTCAGATCACTGTTACCAATACGGACCTTGCTACATAATTTGCGTCTACAATATTGTCAAAACCTGCTGAATTTTTCAAGTATGCATATGAAGTTTGTTCAGTTTCAGAAATTCTAAGAATGCAGATGTAACTTGAAGAGATCCATTTAAAAATTAAGGTTTTGCTTATCAATGGACTCCAGCTGAAGAAGAGCTGGGTTATCATTTGCTGTTAAATCTTGCATATCCTTCACTATTTGATAAATATTCTTCTGCATTTCCTAGCCTAGAAGACTTTGTCTACCTAAATATCAGGAGAATTTTTAAACATGACTTTTTAAGATGTGAAAAGAGATCCTGTAAAGACAGAAAGCTGGATGAAAATTCTCTCTCTGGTCTTTTGTTTCAGATTCATGTCTATTTAAGTTTATATTACTACACTTCTATGCTCCAGGTATCCTTGGTTAAGAGCAAAGAAATCACGCAAACCAAATTATTTAGTGGAAAGATTGGCTATTATGAGAACCTCAATTCCTTATATATAACTTATGACTCTACGAATGATCCAGAGTTCCAAGATTTATGAATGAAGAAAGAAATGCGACCTTTCCTTGGTTTTTTCACTTTCTAGCTTTACATCTGAACTCTTATTTTTCATCTAAGTACTAAGGGAAACACAACAATCAGTAAGGCCAAAATGGCAAATAATTTGGACTATAACAGAACTCTGATTTTAAAACTCTACCATTATCAGAAAAAAAGCACAGTATTGTGTTTCAAGACTGCAGAAAACATTCAACATCCAAGCTCTGTATGAAGAATGTAGTCCAGTTTCATACCAGGGATCAGAAATCTGCAATCCAGAAGAATAAAAACTAGTTACATGCTAAAAGGCAGCACCAGGTTCTTCCACAGTTTCTATCTCAGAATTATCATTGTAGATCTTTGATCTTATGAACTAAAATAGCAACTCACCCCAAGAAAGAGTTCCATGATGGTTCTCTTCCTGAAGTCTATTCTGAATCCACTGTCTACAATTTCCACGAGATGATAATTTCAGTGTACACATAATGTTGACTCTCTTCACAGCCTATCCATCTACATGTTGAGTGCAGCAAATGAAGGCTTTCTCTCGGGTTTAAGCATCTTAGATTAAATTCTACCTGCATTACAAAGCCTAACTTAATAGAATAATGGTTTATTCTTTCCCTTAGTAAAATCAGTTTTTATCATATGCTATTTTATCACAACAGATACATAGTTTTTTCTTACTGAAACTCAATTTAACATGCAAAACATATTCCAAATAAATGTCAGAGGCTTATTTGTTTTAAACAACAAATACAATCAATAAAGTATTTCTTTCTACCAAGCAGATCTCTCACTACTCTTATGCTTACATGTCTTTTCAAGGTAAGACATAGCTGATGTTTTCTGGATGCTCTAACCAAGATGAAGCATAACCACATTCTTCACCACAAAGCTGGACCACTTGGGGAACCATCCACACTGTACTTAGGGAAGGGAATCCAATGCCACCTTTTCAATGCAGCTGTTGTCACAGATCCCAAACAATACCAAACAATACGGAGAAAATACAGCTATGCTCCAACATACTTCTATTCTGCATGACTTTCATGAACTGGCAGAAGAGAGCAGGTGTCAAGGGAACGGACATCTAAGAGCTTCAGAACTAATAACACAGCCTTATGCGTACTCCTGCTCGCCCTCAACTTCCTCAACACAAAGCTATGGCAACACTGCACAGTACCAACACCACCAGCTAGAAGGAGACAGAAAAAGCCTGCACAGTCTATCTGTAAGCAGATGCAAGCTCACTCTGCTTCAACCACAAATAGGCACGCAGTGGCTAGTAAAGGCTAAAATATCTTTTCCCTCAGTAACACCACAGAGTTTACACACACAGCTCAGTCAAGAGGAAGCATGTACACCTTTATCAGAATATCTGAGTTAGGAAGCAGCATTTTTGACCTATGGACACCTACTGGCCCAGGACCCATAACCCAAGTTTTCTTACAGTCAAACTGCAGGAATCCAGTGCCATATCCCATACAAAACCACAATGCAGGAAATGTCCAGAAATAGTTAACACCTGAGAAGTAAGAATCACTTCCCAGTTTTCTTCCTATTCTGTTACTAAGTCAGCTAGCTGGGCACTAAATCGGAGACAATGCTCACCTCAGCATCCTCTGTGAGCTCCTTCTTTTTACAGTTTGGAAATCTGACCATCATAGCCTCATCTCTATTTACTGCACATACTTCTAGGATGGGCACCAGTTACAGACTGTTGAAGAGCAACTTACCCAGCCTAGACCTTGATTGATCTCCTGTGTCCCTGTGAGTTTCCAAAAGGAGCTAAATGCCAGTGAAAGAGTTTCCACTGTCCATCTACCCCATAACATTTTTGTTTGGCATTCTCCAAAATCCACTTTTTATATCATATAAAAAAAGAGAACTTTGATCATCTAACAGAGAAGAACAGGGAGGGGAAAAGGATGCAATCCCTTTACGAAAACCATGCAGCCACCACATTTGAAAGAATCTCCAAACTAGGTATGAATGATGTATTTTATTCATCAGGGAAACTAAACCTCCTGTTATAAAATTAATGCTCCAAATTATTGGGGAAAATACGCAATTGTAAGATAAGAAAAAAACTTGTAGTCTGTAAAAATTTTAGAAGAATTATCACAGAAAGTCACAGTCAAGCCTTTTTGTTAAACCAACCACTCATTTCCCCAAGCATTTGTTGGACTGGCAACATTTTAGTTGCAAGTACAAAATAAAACTGGTAAGTTTTTTTTCACAAAACTGGTCAGACCAGCAGCAAGCAAAGATCCAGGCAAGCTGAAAACACCAGTAATATTTGCTGTAATGCATTACAATTAATAGACATTAGAAATAGAATATAATGCTACAGAAGCCCGAGTAATTGCTGGTTAAAGTATTTTATATCTTTATGCTCATGGAAGCAATACTTTACAACTGTGGCTTAAAAGTTTCTATTAAATATAATAGCTTTTTCTTGAGGTTTGGTTGCTGAGGTTTTTTTAAGAACTTTTATGGCATCTTCTCTAGCAATTAGTTTTTTAAAAGCTTGTTAATTAGTTACTGGAAGGTTTTACTTGACTAACTACACCAAAATGTAGCCAGCATTTCTTCACAGATTTTAAGATATTTTAAGATATATATTGGCATACTGGAAGTTACTAGGTAAGTTTAAAAACCCACATTTTTCTGAGCTACAGATTCAGTGCTAGAAAGCAAAAAACATAAACCTGCATTTGACAGTGAGACTGCTCTAAAAAAAGCAACTTTGTTGTCTGCTGAACTATTACACTACTATCACAAGTAAAAATCAAACCTGTGCACTAATGGTGTAAACTAGGGACTGTGCTTGTTAAGCATTATCATCTCTGTACATTAGAACCTCAATCATACTCAAACAAATTCACTAAAGTGTGGTTTTCAATCTGCTAACTATGCATTCCATAATAGCCTGTAATTATTAAAAACTGACAAGAAAGCTACGCCACCTGTGTTTATGTGAAGCCAGGTAATGAAAAAAACAACAACGCTGTCATCACCTCTCAATTCCTGATTGCATTATCAAAACTGTAGCCGAGTTTGGCATCTGGGTGTGACCTTGTTAACTGCTAGGGTAATTAAATTTATTCTATTGGGAAAAGGGATGATAAATTATTAGCAAGAAGATTTTGTTCACATTTTATTAAATTGGCCTGTCAAAGGGTCGGCCAAATTATCAAGGGCCTCATTTATTGGAGGCCAGCCATATTGCCACATCTGTTACAATTATTTATAATTTCAGCAGTTGAAAACCAACTGAGTTAGGCATCCGCCATGTAAAGTAATTTACAAATTATCTGATGAGGGAGTGTTTTAGCTTCTCCCTCATTTCTAGCCAGCAGAAAGCCGCGCTGTAATTACAGAACACGATTAGGTTCTTTGGGGAACTTATCTTGCACTCATAGCCATAGTAAGATGCAGCAAGAACATATGGAGGAGCTTGTGCTTCTACTCCCTGAAGCTCGTGACCCGCCTGCCGCTGAGCCCTTGAGTTGAATTTGAATGAGAGTGCCATGGCTAATGTTCTACACATGCACCATTTATGCCACAAAACAAATCGGATCACTGTTAATTATGAAGCAGCTATAATCAGGCCTTCACATCTGTGTAATGTGAAGCGCAGTAGGCTGTATTCCAATAATGTATGACTACCTTTGGGTCGCAAATTGCGAGCCATATTGCCTCAGTAGTAGTTACTGAATTCAAAGTAAGTCCTTTGATAAAAGCCCATCACAAAGATATTTTTATCCATTTTTTTTAAACACAAGCCTTTCTTTATCAGCTATTGACCAGAACAGTTAAAGCATATGGCACAAGTTCATTAATGAACAGTAGCACACAGCACTCTAATTTAATGAAACCACTTGAGCCATAAAAATCAGATTTAGTTAATTCCCCCTTTCCCCCCCCCCCTTTTTTTTTCCTTTTCTGCATCTAGCCTATACCCTGGACTCCAACATAATGTCATGGGTGATCTTGCTGTAAAATATAATTATTTTCTCGTACATTTATAAACAGATTTTATATTTTAAGAGCCTGTGCATTTTGTAACATGGGGGGGGTTGATGGGAGACAAATGGAACAGAATTGAAAATTGTAAAGAAACGTCCAAGTTGTTTCCTCTGCATAACCCAAAATTTAACCTGATAACAATTAATAGTCCATATATCATTTCTATTTTAGAATTACTGTCTGGCAGCTGTCTTCTAACAAAAAAATATTCTTTATCCAGTGAAAAAAAATCTTTCTGTGAGAAAGCAGCTAAATAAGCAGCACCCAGATGGCAAACCAGCTACAGTTTAATTAATCCACTAAAAGCCATTCAGTTTTCAGTAAGGGTAATGTAATTTTGAATAATTGTAGGGAAAAAAAAAATCACTAAACGTTCTTAAGTTTTATTATAGCGGCATGAATAGTGCCACTATAGAGTAGTTAAAGTTGAGTTGCTCTTTCCATTATAAACCCCACATTTTCAGTATCTTGGTCCTTTTCGATTATTGTATGTTGAAAACAAATAAATGGAATGTCAAACTAAACAAAATGAAAATTAAACTATTCTTCAAAACTGGATTCAGGTTTTCGTTTCTGTCCTTTTAACACTCTAGAACAGGATGTACATTAGTTTTCAAAAGTTATGCAGTACTTCTCTAAAGTACACTGCATTTCTTTTTTTTAAAAGTGTTTTCAAAAGCTACACAGAACTACTATTCCTTGTTTTATAGACTACATGCTGGCACCCTAGCACACCTACACCATTGTAGGTGGAGTCCCAAACTATCTTAGTAAAACACACTCAACTGTAACTGAAATTGCATTTTGTGGTGATCAAATGCTAATATACTGTGATACCAATAGCAAGAATGACTCACAAACTCGTATTAGAAAGTTACAACTCCACACAGCTCTTATGAGGACAAGGGTATGACTTGAACCACAGAGTACAAATTCCCTTCTATGTGTCTGTATTATCCCAGCATTGTGTAGTTCAAATACAAAAACTTTCTAGAAAAATAATAATATTGCTTCAACAAAGACCTGTGTTTTCTCCTTTCCACCTTGTTTAAAAGACACATATACAAGACATTTTAAGTGTAGTTTTGTAACACATTGGTATAAAAAAACATGTTTGGAAACTAATAAGTTACTACTGCTTATTTGACTGAGAAACAGAAACATGTTTATACTAGTGTTTTTTTAAAGTATTTACCTGTAAATTGCCATATTAAATTTGTTATAAAAATATAAATAAGATTAAAATGATATCATTAATATTGAAGATAATGTGTCTTAAATTTAAAAGTTAAATTATCTATGTATTGCAAACACCAGAAAATAAAATTAACTACAAACATATTTAAATATGGAGCAAATTTAACTTTACAAGCTACAATCTATACCTGTCTTTATTTTAAGTGTAATAATCTCCAAATAACAGATAATTTGCAGCTTAAGTGAATACAACTATTTGAAAAATGTAACTGATATTTTGTATCATTAAAGGTAACTATTTACTCAGTAAGTTGTTGCCTAAATTGGTCAATTTCACTTCCATTTTACTTTCTTCAAAGCCCAAGCCTTCAAGCAAACAGTGATATAATCTCTTGCCTTCCTCAAACAATGTGCTGCAGTATTACATAGTTCTAAACGTTCACTATGGTTTCATGTAAACTTGCCTTATATAAATACCTTTTTACTCAGTATTTGTTAGTTCCTTAAAAAATTACATTCTGAGATCTTTGTGATCAATTTCAAAGCTTCTTTAATAAACTGAGTATTTCGAAAAACTGGTAGATATTTGTGCAAGGTTTGACCCATAGAGGGAGCAAGACCAAGAAACCTTCAATGCAAATGAATTGAATGGTTAAGTTTTCTAACAGTAAGGTCTAAATAAGTATAATATAAAAAGCATTTTGTTAGTAATTACTCTCAGTAACTGAAATGATCCCAATCTAGAAAACAAAATTTACAGCATTACACTCTGAACAGGGTATCTGCCTCTTGGTATGCTGTTTCATTAACAAGAAATAGAAACTTAAGCCTCAGAAGTGTACTTAAAACATTCACATTGCAACACTAAGTATGCTGGGCAAAATCTAGAACTACTAAAATAAATGAAAGTTACCCCCTCCAACTGATTTTTTTTTACCATTTATATTTTAATCAAAATCAGTATTTTAAAGATTGTACTATTTAAGCCTAATAAACTGAAATCACTGAACTACTGATGTTAGAAAAACAAGTTAAGTCACAATTTGACAATAAGACCTGAAGGATTTTTGCACGGCAACAATGGATGCATTTTTTCTTGAAACATTTTATTTACGTATTTCTCGTATAAATCTTTCTAGATGCAGATTTTTATTTTAGTTGCAAGTCTGATTTTTTTTTTTCTTATAAGCTTAAATTACATCTGTGTGCAATTTCTACTTTCATTGTTTTACTGGTATTTTCTGTTCTGACTACTTTTAAAAACTTGATAATGAGAAATTAAGATATTATTACAAAAGTGCAAGCAAATTCTGTATTAGGTAGAATGCACATACCTTTTAGATGCTACAGTTACAGATAAAAACATTTAACTGTGTGTTAATTACTGTTCTTTGATCAAGTACCATCTCTTAATACTGTCTTTGATGGCTGCACACATATGAAAAGTAGCTGTTGAGACAGAAATGACTGCTTCCATTCAGTAAACATATTTAAGTATTTAGTGTTCACATGGGTAACAGTTATGGTATACTAACCATATGACTAAATGTATGGTATACATCTTAGAGCTAAAAATGAACACTAATAATGAAACAGAACCAATACAATTACATGAGATTAAATTAATCAAACCCCACAAGTTTATGATTTGAAAACTATTTAAAATGGTTTTGTTGTGTTCTTTTTTACTGTGTAGCATTAGCATAGATGTAACTATAAAGACTTCCAAATTCAAAGATACTCAATCTCCCTAATCAGAGAAAAGGTATGTAACAGCTGCTGTATGTGCATATGCACATACACTAAGATGTAAACAGAAGTGTACTGTAAAGCAGATTCAAATTCTTCATCATGCACATTACCAGAATAGTCAAAATAAAATCAACCAAAAATTTGCCCTCACAAACAAAAGTGCCACACTGACTAGAATAAAACATTTTAAAAGGCATATTTTACCTTTAGTGAAAGAAAACTTAAGATATTCTTGCTAATAAAGCAAACAATAGAAAACTCATTTTTCCTGACTACAATGTAATTTCAAGAGCAAGAAAAGTTCAAATCCAGGAAGAAATATGTGTTAACATATATGCAACACTTATGTACAATCTTCCTGGCTATTGAAAATCTGAAGAAGATATATTACTGCTATCAACAGACTGCTAGCATGTCCCACAGGATGAACTTAGAGCAAGGCATGAATCTGAACATGCTCAAGAAATCAGTACTTTACAGCAGAAATATGACTGTCATTTAAACCAAATTCCTTTTTTAGGAGAGATTGTTTTAAAAAATAGTGACAGGAAAACTAGTAGGTGCTTACATCGCTTTGGTATCTTGTTAATTAAGCCTCTAATCCAAATCCATCCTATTCTACTGATGTTGCAGTCAAGAGACACCAGAATGAGTTAGGAGGTTCTCTTAATCACATTTAACTTCAGACCTTCACAAATGACCAGAATTCTGGTTATCTAACAGGTCACAGAAGTAATGATTGGTAAACACTTTTTCCCCTGCGGAAACCTCAGCTAAGTAACCACACAGTAATCATTACCTTTCTAATATTTATGCAAGATAGTGAAGTTCGTAAAGGGAAATTTGGCTGTCATCAGAATGCAGCCAACTATGAGCATTATGATAGATTCCCAGAAGGCATACTCTGGATTTCAACCAGTGCAAGAATGCATGTCAACAAAATTTGGGATATCTGCTATAGCAGAATGGAAGATTGTTAGTCAAGAGAAAATATTATGCATGTTAAGCACACAAGCACATACTGCTTAATATCTCTGCTCTCCTACAAATCTGGCAACTATGGATGCTACCTATACACATTTCCTTCCTTACGAGGCTGCTTCAATAACGCTGATCATTTGTCCCATCACAGCCTGTTTTAAGATTAATTTACTGAAAAATGAATGTTCATACACTGCACTTAGTTTACTGTATTACATTGATTATCATAAGTTGTCTGCTTTTACTTCCTACCATGTCTTTTCTACTACCTTTGGTAAGTATCTGACTGAGCTTGTGACAGATCACATAAATGTTCAGCTGACACATTTCTGCAGAAGGTCAGATTGAACCTACATCCATTAACAAAAGAGCAAATTCTCTGAATAACCATGACAAGTACACTCCTTCAAATACACTGGGAACAGGAAGAATGCCTGAGAGTATAAAAGGCTGAGATAGGATCAAAAAGGAAATGTAACAGAAAGCCAACAGAAGGCCATAGGAAAATAATTATTTTTACCCATGTTCACCATTAAGTAATTTATGACTGCTTCATATTTAGATCCTAATTTACACAGAGCATACTGGTTAAAGTACTTCAAGTTCAGACACCAGCAGAACAAGACATAGAATAAATCAACAAAAGAAATAGCAACAATTCACCCACACTGGGTGTGATTCATTTAAAATATCCAAAGGAAATCAAGTATAAAGTTGAATCACCAATTGTAGATTGTCAGTGGCTTTGAAAGTAGTCTTACTTTTAACCTCAGAAATTTCCTGAAGTTCTTTTAAGAAGTAAACAAAAGTGATTGAAGTGAAATTGTCTACTTGGATCTGAAATGGATTTCAGCAAAGTTTCACACTAGGAGCTCTTAAAGAAAACCAATCTCTGTATTTTAAGGGCAGAAAAAATCTTAGTTTAAGAATTGCTTTAATTATGAGAAATAAGTAATAACAACAAATGCTTAGTTTACTCAGTAGGAAAGAGTAATCTGTGGTGTCCTGTATGTTCAAAAAATATAGAAAGGTAGGAGGCTAGTGTAGTAACAAAATACTACTAAGCTATTCAGGATAATAAAGACAAAAGCCAATGTCAAATATTTACAACAGGCCCACTTGGGATACAGCATGACTGTGTAATAAACTGTCACACAATATCCAGGTTAGACAATACAGGTGTTGTACATGGAAGAAAGCATTCTAACATCACTTCACAAAGACAACAAAGGCCTCCTTAAGATCAGGAAATATAATCCAGAGATATAATAAAAACTTTTATGATAAAAGAATTAAATAGTCTGACAAAATAAACTGAAAAAAAACTCTTCAGAGCAATACAAGATGATGAAAGCAGAATGATTTATTCAGAAATACAGTCCGAGCATTCAAAAACCATGACTGAAAGCTGTGTTTAGAGCAGAAACAGCTTGAGACTAATTTTATATTTATAATGTTTCAAAAAATCCACCAAAATCTTCTAAAAAAACCCAACCCTAATTATTTCTAAGATTCAGAAAAAGATCAAGAACATATCAAGAGGTAAACACTCCAGAAGAAAGACTTAAAAGAATGCATTCCATAATTTCTGAAACAAATTATCAAATTATTAGATTAAGGGAAACTTTAAAAATCATACAAAATATGGGTTAAGCATTTTATGATAAACAAGTAATTAACCTGGAATGACCATCATGAACATATCCAGGATATACTGCAACTTTGAGGAATTAAACACTAAGTCTTTTTCTAATATTCAAGTTCCTTTGGACTCACGAATATAATATTTGATTACAGATCTACATTACCTACACACACTGTTTTGCATTTAACAAGCATTATCACCTTAACTGTTTTGCCTTTTCTGTTTAATCAAGGCAAAGAGTGCTAGTAAAACTGAAAAGCATAATTACATGTAATTAAGAAATCTATGGAAGGAACTAAGCAACAGAGTTTACAAAGCCATTGTGGGTAGATCATTTCAAACCTTTTCACACTCACTCTAAGTCATAAATTGGCCTTTGGAAAATGTCAGGGGTATACATGTAAGATCTGGCACACTTGTAAAGTTGGAGGCCTCTTAGTAAGAGTGACGATTTAATATAATAGTTCCAAAGAGCACATTAAAACTTCGAAATTTTTAGACAAATATTTCCTCCCACTATAATACTTTCTTTAGATCTATGTTCTAAAGTTTAGTTGCATGGTCAGGAGCAATGAAACAAGACCAAAAGAACTCATTTTCACACAGGAAATGCAGAAACTTCACAATTTTTTCTAGGATTTTTTTTCCAGGAACAAAACCACTTGGTTTTATTTTTATTTTTAGTGTCCTTGTTAGAGAATATAAATGAGAGTCTTGTTGAATACTGACACCATTACTCAGTTTTTTTCCTAGGACAGATTTAATTGTGAAGTACCTTCTATTAGCAACAGCTGACGTAGTTACACTACTGCAGCAGCCTAGTTGCACAGTTTTTCTTAAAAAAAAAACAACAACCTGCAATTTCTTATAAAACTGTCTGGTACAGAAGCTTAACTTTAAATATAAAGGAGCAACTTTTATTATTCTAGAAGTGGACTCGCCTATACTTCACATTTTGGAGAAGAATTCTGACATACTGCATTTAAAGCACCACAAGCCTGCTGAAGTTGCTCTTCTAACTGACAAATCTTTTGATCTTTTCCCAGTAACTGATCCTGAAGAGAGGCACAGCTTCGCTGCAGTTGAATTTCACTTGTTTTAACAGTTTCAAAACATGAAGTCAGTTCATTATAAAGCTATGAGAGGGGAAAAGAGAAATAACAGGATTAAAAATAACTTCAGTGAAGATAGCCATATAAATAGAGGAGAAAAGAAAGTATAATTTCAGCAACTTATCCACAAAGATTACCCTCTCTTTTTTACATTTTGACAATTCTTCCAGACATCTTGTCCTCCTGCCTCCTGTCAAGCTCTATACGTTTGAAAATCAGTGATTATAATAATCACTGAAATTTAAGTTTGAAAGAAGGTTTTTCTAGAAAAACACAACTTACATTAGAATATTATCAGTTTCAGTTGCTTCTTTATGGCATTTGCGAATAGAAATGGACACCTAAAAACCAAGATTTATTGTACTTCTTGAATGGTTCATATAAAATACAGAAAACACAAAAGGAAAAAAATAATCCCTTACTGAGAATAGCCAAAAATTTAAAACATCTGACCTGGAAATGAAATTAAAGGAGTAAGAATACCAAATACCATCCTTGCCTTTTATAGAGTAGTTTGATCTTTTAAAACTAACATTTTTAATATAGTTTGGATAGCAATACAGTGAATCTACTCATGCTTACTGCATTTGCATGAAATGCAAAATGGTTGTTTAAATAATTATTCTGTGGGAATTTTTTTGACATTAACTATAAACCCCAGACTTGATATTAGAAGTTCCTGTGCCTGGCTATTGCTCAACTGTTCTTTCTGAAACAAGAATATTGTATATATTCTGCAATCACTTTAGAAGAGATTCCATATACACAAAGAATTTCTAGAACAACATCTAAGTAATAACTAGCAGTACATGCCATCTAACTGACAAAAAGAACTTATTCTGCAAGAATAAGAGAACTTAACAACCACTCCATCCCTCCATTTTTACCCTTTTTTCAATATAAATGTCTGAAAACTGTTTAAAACAAAAACAGCTTATTAAAAAAAAAAGTTTGAAAAATCAACCTGTAGTTGAGTAACAACAGTACAGATTCTGAAGGAAATATATGACTCTACATCTTTCCTACCTAAGCATACATTCCTCTCTCATCATTTCAGTCCTTCATTCCTTTGATTGTCCTTTTATCTCAAAATAAACAATACTCCCTCCAACTATGTATTCTACCATATAATAATCTGTACAAGGCACGCATGTACTTGTGCAGCTGACTCTTCTTCAGAAAAACCATTTCTACTATTCCAACCAAAAGAAACTAAATATGAAAATCAAACTTCCAAATCTATCAGTAATGTTTGTAAGTACAAGGAACAGACACAAGTCATTTTACTTGTAAAAACATTATTTTACTCTTCATTTTACTTCTTGTCTTGTCAGCTTTACTTAAATGATAAACTTCTTTCTCCCTTTTATTTGCTTACATTGCTTAGAAGTTAAAGCCCTTGAAAAACAATCACAACTTTTAGATTTGGAAACTGTCTACCTAACACTTTGCAAGAAATTTGGAAACAATAACCTCCCTTCCCTTCCTTCTTCCTATCATTTTTTCGTCCCATGGGCTCCGAAAATCCAATTAGGACAAAGTAAATTACTTCTTGCCTATCTCCAAAGCAGATCAGAGATCATGTCTCTCAGGCAAAATTAATTCAAAGTCCAAATAGATTGATATTTTGAATGATTCTGAGTCTTAAAAATTAAACTTTTGCATGGAAATTTCCGTGCCTACTGAATCTTTCTTACATATTTAAGAAAGCTTACATCACCTCTAGAAACGCAAGTTCAAGATCAGCCAATTTCTTATGGAAATCAGTAAGTATCTCACAGGAAAATAAACAGTTCATTTATCAAAACCCATGCATTTTTAGAGAAAGTCCTTCCAAACAAATGGAACATCAAGACACAGTTACTTCCAGCTATAAATATATAAGCTCATTATCTAGATCATACTGGTACGACAATTTGCTGGTTTTATGACTAGCAGCACTTAAGTGGTTGTAATTATAGTATCTGAAAGGTAACATCCTAGTAAGATGAATGGAGAACATCAAAAATATGATGCTTTTTTCTAGCTGGCAGCCACATCCCCTAATGTAGCTAATGGGTATTTTTGGTAGTCAGCATTTGTCAGGACAAGACAAATAACATGTCTTTTTACTTGCATAAACTTTTCCAACCTTTCCTGCTTTGAAAACAGCAATAACAAAACACATACATTTCAAGTATAAAACTAGCTATGTGCAAAAACCCACATTCACGTGATTCATGTTTTTACACTGAGGTTTTTTGTTTTGTTTTGTTTTTTTAAACACCACCAATGTATGAGTTTAGGACTCAGATTCCTTTTTTTTTTTTTTAAGGTACCGAACATGAGGAAATTTCAAAATGAAAATAATCCATACGAAATAAAATAGTTTTATCTACTGTCCACAGATAACCAGAACAGCTTCCAAATTTACATTCAGATCCCTCTCTTTTCTTTTATGGCCATGTACTCTTTTGTGCATCAAATACATGCTTAATGTTTAAATTGGTTAATTTGGAGGTTTTCTGCTCATTTCTGACCCTGTTTTAGAAGAGGCACCACATTTAATCACACTGCAGTAAGCACATTCCTCAACATACAGAATTGTACAACACAGTGAAACAGGTCTACCATTAATAAAGATACAGAATGTCAGGTGTAGAGAGACAAGATGTAAAATAGAGATCAGAGGGCTAGAGATGGAACATTGAGTAGAAAACCCAAAAGAAAGACAAAAGTATAGTAAATTATTTCTCTTATAACTAGTAAGATTCACAGAAGAGTGAAATCTTGACTGTACATAAATGAGTGGTTACCTTACATGAATGTCAGTAAGACATTTACCCAGGAAAAAGATATTTACTCATAGAATTGTTTAATCCCCAACAAGAGATATAAAAAAAAAAATTATGCTTACAAGATAGAAAGAAAAAGGAAAACATTTAAAATAATTCTTTATGAAATTTGGTACTTGAAAAAAAAAAAAGGCAAAAAAAGGCAACAGGCAGAGATACAAGACTGTGTTCTGCAAAAACTGTTGCACTGAATGTATTTTCACAATTTCTTCCTAATGCCTTAGAACTGTCCTTTCTCTGACAGGCAACATAGACTGTTACAGGTAAAGGTACTTAAAAACAAATAAAAAAAGATTAAAAGTATCTGAAAGCAGTACATGGTAATAAATTTAGTCAATATGACACAAGAGCATTATTTATCAGTCAGGAAGGAAAAGTAACTTAGCTGAACTACAAAAAATAAAGTACCCCATATTTCTCAGCTACCTGAACAATCTCCTAAATTGATTTTACTGATTTTAGCAGAAAACACTTTTTGCTAGCTCTTTGAAGACTTACTTAAAACAGAAAACTTCATTAGAACAATAGGTGTGCTTGATGTCATCAAGTAAACTAAAAATGCCAGAACAAAGCCAGGACTTCCAGAAGAACCAAAGATGTGAATTTAATGCCTGCTCACACATGATAGAAAATATTTGAGCCTGATAATGGTGGGTTGAGGTAAAGTACTGACATACATTAAATATGTGTGATGGCCAAATTAAGTTAGGTCAGAGCAAGGAAAGCTGAGGAATTCCAGCAAAACCCAGTAAAACTAAATAATTAACCCATGCTATTGTGTTGTATGTTAGCCAGAATCATAGTGCAACTGGAAAAAAACCTGCAGAGTGAAATAGTTGGCAAAAATGACCAACACTAACATTATACAAGTGTGCAGGATTTATTTTAAATGAGGTTTAGACTGCTCCTGTGTACTGAATGCCAATTAACGGCTGGGACACATTTTTGATTCCAAAATAATTTCCAGTTCCATAACGCAAAAGGCATTTAGTTACTGCTCTCATAGACTTTTCTATGATATCAACTAAAGCACAGAAAGTGGGGACATCTGGGAGATTTCTTTCAAAAGTATACTCCTCTGAGGAGCTAACAGTAAGGTAGATCTATCTGTTAAAACTCAACAGTAGCCTATCATATACACTGAGTCTAAAACAAATATTCTCCTACCTTAAATGGGTAATCCAAATGCTTACACCCTAAACCCCTGTGTATTACAGAGACCTCAGTAAATGAATCCAAACATACGGTAATATCGAACATACATTAATGACAGTTTTATTGTGTCTTAATGTAGACTTTTTTTCATCTATGAGGGAAACTATTATAGCCCCATTGCAGAAATCAAGTTACAAGATGTTTATGAGAACTTTCAAAGAACAAGGGCAGAAATCAGCTGGAGGAGCTCTAGAGTGAAACTGAAAAGGCACTCCAGACAGACTATATGCAGCACATTCATAGCATTTAGTTTTAAAATGGAAAAGCAGACCTAATTCTTTTAAGATGAGAAACCATGGAGCTTACCTATGACACAAGAGAAAAATGGCAGACACAAGCAAGAGGTTAAGAACAAAAACCAAAAGAAAGTTCAGATTGGATATAAGTAACATCAGGTACCAGGCGAGCTAGAGTCACTAGTATAAGCTAAAAGAGAAGATGTGCTTTCCTCAACTTTGTGGTAGTATGTAATTGCAAATACCACGGTTGTTTTGCAAAACATGTAAAATTAGTAACTTCCACAATATGCCTCAAAAAAAACCAGAAAGGACATAAAAGAAAAGAACAGTTCTGTCTTTCTGATTAGTGTAACCACTGCAAAAATTCAAACAGATGAGTGTATTTACTTCAATGAATCCAGTATTTCCAGTTTCTGGGCTGCTTTTTTTGAACATACAAAATTTTTGACACATTTCTCTCAGAAAGACTGTGTTTATCAGCCACAACTTCTCTGTGAAATGCTACCAAATGCTATTTAGATTTCTTCTCTCTATATAGTGCACTGTCAGAAAACATTCAGCAGGCTTGTGAAGACCATCATCCTAGTTCATGCAGAAAAATGTTAAGAATTCATACTGCAAACTGTATTGTTTAAAATCCTCCATTGTGAGACCAATCTGATAATACACAAAATTCAGATAAATCATATAATTGGCATTACTCAAACATATTTAAGCAAGCTTAATCTTAAGATTTTTCTTCTTTTTTTGATGTATAACTCCTCTTGCACTGTCTCACCAGTTTACATGACTTCTTTCACCTACAGCTCTCATACTATAAAAAAATATTATCATTGCCAGAAACATTACAACAATGGTTTGCAAATATTAGTGACAGATTTAGAATTAAAGATTATTTACTTTTTTTTTCCCAAATACTTAAACATTCTGCAGATACCAATCTATACCATTATGCACAGGAACAACAGCACACTAAGAATATCAGCACAGTGTTTTTCAAGCATGAAAATTATCACCTGTGAGTGCAGAGTTTAATGTCACCTTGAGAGAACCAGACTCTACCCAGGATTTCTTCAGCTTTAACGTACAGGCACATCTGATGCCAAAATCTACTTGCTAGCATGTGACCGACTGTACTGGTGTTTCATATACAAGAAATAAACAAACTAACCTAATCAACATACTTCCCAACAAAAGAAAACAGTACTAGAGCTAGAACTCAAGTGTGAGATAATCTTTATTAAAGATCTGAGATTCTCACACCTGTCACTGACAAAGTGGACTACAAAAATGATGACTCACTATATAGTGACATGGGCTTCAGCATATTTGACTGGACAGTAATCTCTCAGCTCTTACCATGTGTAGAAGAACTTAGTTCTTCATTCCAATTTGAGGTAGAACCTGCATTGTTACTGCTGTTTACACATCTATATGGTTTTAGGTTTTACTTTGTGAATCTGAATTTAATGCTTCTTACATAAAAATAAATACATTATATGATTTTTAACTATGCTTAAAGGTTGTTGCAGTCACAAAAAAGACTGGAAGTGGTAAAATTTAACCTTAGGATGGCAAAGCCAGTAACTGGAAATTTTTATTACAATTTCTCAGGCTTGAAGGAAAGCAAACTATTTCCACACACTGACGCCATAATATGGACTAGCAAAGGCAAATGCAGGCACAAAATTAACCACAACATCCAAACATGTATCTGACACTACCCTATTTTTATCTATTTTCTGGTGCACTTGATGCAGACTTCGGCAACGCCTCATAACTGAAAAACTTACTGTGTTTTCTAATTACGCCAAAAATCTAACTATTAAGCAATGCATTGCTTTATCACAGACATATGCTGTACCACTACACACAGTATTCTCTATTTGAGAGCTAAGTTCCAGGACACAAAATACATTTTCCTATTTAATGACAAGTAACAGTATTTCCACTTCACTAAAAGGGCCTTCCAATAAGAGATTTTTAATCAGTATGATTAAGGAACGTAAAGGCTACAGTAGATTAAGGAAAAGTACTGTATTATAAAAACAAAGGCCCGAAATTGTAAATTTCAGAAAACTGTGATAAGCTGGCTAAGGAGTTCAGAATCTCTTCTTGTCTTATTATCCCTAGTATTGATTGAAGTCTCTCCACCTTGAAATTGTTGGTGAGGACAAATCTATTGAGTCTCATTAAATCCAGCACAGGAATGAAGTCCCCGGAGCATTTGGGACCACTAAAACAGATGCTATACATTTTAGAAAAATATTCCCTATCCTTGAGAATAAGAACTACAGCTGCAATATGAAATAGATACCAATTTGTTTCCATAAATGCTGTAACGTAAAGGAGTTATTGTAGAACATGGCCCCCTTAAAATTTGTACTTAAAGAAAAAAAAAGGTAGTAGTATGTCAAGTCAACACATCTTGATAAAACAGATTACAGATCTTACGTGTATACTGCCCACTACAGCTAGACTTGGAAGAGAATTTGTGGTCCTCAATGGATTTACACATAATCCAGTGCAAGTTCATGACCTTGATCTGGTTTATCAGAAATGTTTGTTGTTTTATTCAGTCTCCTGTTTCATACTACACATTAACATCATCAGCACAAAAGGCGGTTCCTCCTAAATGGTAGACTGTTAAGGTAAACTTGGAATATGTGAGCCAACCACCTTGCGTGAGCTATAGCATGTACTGCCTATCTGACCACTAACAGAGAGGCCATTGATCTTGCTGTAAGGGACAATATATCACTGGATGTACACACTGATAGGCTCAATGCCATTTGGAGCAGTAGGAAAATATTCCTTTGTGAATATGTTTATGGAATAGCTGACACATCCTTATCTAGCTGTTGCAGCCTGCATATTATTAATGCATGGAAGACAAACAGAACACATATTCGTCTGCAATAGTTTGCCTTTCTCATTCAAGGGAAAAATGGGCATTTGTATTATTTTTATAGATACTGAGGCCTGCTGTGACTTCAGTAGGACTGCGTATCTTGTGATTTGGAAAATGAATGTTACTTCGAAGCAACTACAGTTGGATATTTTCTACAGTTCTTCTGATAGGAAGTATAGATCAGGATTGCCATGATAAAGGAACTCCTTTTCACCTCTTAAGTTCTCTCAACTCAACTCCCCACAAACATTAGTAGATCTAGTCCACTGTCAGTTAGGGAACTCAACTTCTTTTTTTTTTAAAATATGTACTTTTATTTTTTAAACATATTTTTATAAAACCCAAAAGAACAGAATTTTCCCAGGTGGATTAGATATTCTGGTATTTTACAAAAAGAGTTCCACAATATAATTTGTCAAAATATTTGAACTGGCTTTTGCTGGTTTAAGAGGCAAACCTTACAGTTCTAATGTTGGAAAAATATTGACTTCAACACCTCCAAACCAGCAAATTTCAGGGTCATCTCTGAGTTGGAAGTATTTGGCAGCTATCAAAAAAGGGGCTTATCTTCAAAACCACACTGTTCTTGTTCATGTTGCATGACCAGCTAAGCAAAAGTCTTAAGCCCTGCTAAGACAGACAAAGAACTGTGAACCAGCTTTCTGAAGCAATCCGCAATTTTTAGCCAAGCCCAGTTTAGAAGTGGTCTGCTGCTATAGCTGTGTAAGTATACCCACCAATTTTCCCCAATACATAAGTAACTTATTATAGCAAAATTATTTTTCATAGGACAGGTTAAGCTCTTTCCCAAATAGAAGTAATACTGGCAAAATCACTATTGTGCAAGGTAAAGTGACCATTGTAAAGAGTTTTGTCATGCTTTGAAACAGTCTCATGAAAACCCAGTTTTATTTTCCTTCATATGTCGTAGAACTAGTCTAGAAGAATATGCTTTTATAAACACTGATGAGGAGAGATCATATTATCTTCACTTGTGCCAAGTTTGTGTTTTGTTTTGTTTCTTTAATGACTCAAGGGATCCCTTTAACACTTACAGAACCACTGACTGGAGAATTAAAAATGAAATAGCAACTCAGTAACTACATTTTGTATTTTTTAATTTTATAATTTAATTTGTCTTGTCCCAGACAGGTAGAACTCCCCTTGCCTTGTACATGTTCTGAACAACTTTGATGGAAGTTTACCTGTAGCTTGGCTGCACTACTATTGTAGTGAATAAGAGACTTCATGTCTATTGTCACCTCAGTCAATGATGAACTTGCACAGAGTTAAGTACACAAGAATGTGCTGGGCACTGTGTCCTATAAAATGCCTACCAAACACATCTTTAGAAACCCAGTACTGATTCTGGCTTGGCATAGGCCTAGCTTCACAATTTTATGACAAACTGCATACTCAAGTGTGGGGTTTCAGCCCAGCCCAGCCAGTAACAAAGGCCCACACAGCCACTCACTCACTCCCCCCGCCCCCCTCCAGTGGGATGGGGAGGAGAACCAGAAAGAGAAAAGGAGACAAACCCGGAACCTAGAGGGTTGAGATAAGGACAATTTACTGGGGCAACACAAAAAGAGAAAATTAGAACAATACCAATACAAATAAGAGAATACACAAAACGAGTGATGCACAGTGCAACTGCTCACCACCCGGAACCCGGCGCTCCGCCACT
>JANZLQ010000079.1:47518325-47562391 GCA_026212715.1 Elanus axillaris
CCCCCCAGGTTCCTGTGAAAATTAACTCTATCCCAATCCCATCTGAACCCAGGACATCAAGTAAGATGATAAAGGGAAACACCTGTTTTCTGAAAAAGCACTGACAGTACACAATTTGAGAAAACAGTTCCAAGATTGATAGAAGGTACATGAAAGTTGTATATACCACTTCTTCCTTCCCAATGTTTTCAAAAAGGAAGGAAACATATCCTCTGTATTTCTTACAGATTGAAAAACACATCCATAAAATTTGTTACACTCAAAGTTCTGAGTAGTGCACGTGACAGCTCTTCAGGGTTAGCATTTTTCCTGGCATTCATCAAAAATATGAATCTGTTCTGTAAATGTTAAATATAGTTAAAGTTTTTTTAATTAGTTATCCATTTAAAAGCTATTAGGGCAACAATTTTTCCAGTTAATTTTGATAGAGCAGGTTTTTGCATCTTAAACCAATAGAATTGTTTGAGATTCACAGAGATATATTATTTACAAGTGAAAGGGATTTCTTCTTGCAAATTACCCAAAAAAATGGGAGAATTTAGTAACTGAAAGCTCTAGGAGAGGAAGAAGAAGAAGAAAAACACAGGTAACACAAAATTACATAAAGAAATTCATATGTTTGGCAGTTCACTCCTATTTTTCTTCAGATGCAACAAATTCTTAATTTTTAAGGCTCATCAATTCAATGTAAGCGAAGCGCCATATATGCTCGCATGTAATTATGCCAATAAACTGTCACTCTGCCAACCATATTTTGGTAACAATAAAGATACAGAGATCTAAAGGCTGCAGCACTACACAGTGCTTTGATTAGTCTGTCCACTGATACTCTACAGATGGATATTAAAATGAACCCTGTGATCATAAAGCAGAATGACATACTTTTTGATATGATGTTTCAGCTGTGTGAGCATCTTCTTGGTCTTTCAGTACTTTTTGTGTATCAGTATTGAGAGCCTGAAGCTGCTTTATCAGCTCAGCCTGCTGTGCTGTATGTTCAATGTTTTGTCTGTAAAGATTCTGCAGCTGCTGTAACTCCTTCCTGTGCAAAACAAGCAATAAAGAGAAATTAAGAAAAAGAACAACAATGACCTACGCTAAACAATTGTGTTCAAATAATTTTATTGTAGATAATGAGCTTCCTATTTTCATTTATTTTTCTGTCAATTGCCTTATAAACACTAGAAGTTACATATAAAATATTTATCACATCCTCTTGTGAAATATCTACAAAACAGTTAAGTTTCAAAATGGAATGCCTTTCAATTTCCCTCTAATGCTCTAACTGCTCTAAAATAAATGGATTTTCACTACTGCATCAACACTTTCTAATCAATATTCAGTTAACTCTTTAGCACTAAGTGTCAAAATGTAAACTATTTAGAACATGTGGACTATAAAATAAGTTTAATTTTTTTTTAATTAGAACTATAAGAAAAAAGATAGAAGTTTTTCTTAACTTGCAAAGTATGTGTAAAGCAAGTGTCTCTTCTGAAATGCATATATTCCCTGTCTGCTGATAAATTACTTTTTGTCTGCAGGTATAGCATACTGCAACAACCATAAGCAAAGTAAATTTTTGTGCGTACTGTATAACATAACAATAAAAGCTCTATAAACACATTAACAGGAATTGTGTTGTAATGCACCATAGGAGAGATCTAGTATAGTAAGTCTGCTTGAGAATTTTACTGTAGTGCTGATAGATCTCATAAATTAAGGCGCAAAGATCAGTAACTATTACTTATTATAAACAATGATTAAAAACTTGGAATATTTTCTGTAACACGTTAAAAATTCAGATGACTCCATTAATCCCTTTTACATATTTTCTACTTAATTCCCTTTTAATTCACAAGCACATTTTACACTAGTATTATGTACAGATTCTGAAACATAAGTTTATCACTCCAACTGATTTTCTTCCTTACTTCCTCAGAGAATTTTCTTGGTGACCTCCAACACACATGTGACTTTTCTGTGCCTAGAATTATCATTAACAAGAGTTATCATTACATTTCTGTGCTAGTGCTGGAGATGTCCAGGCAAATATTAGCATACAAAAGGGAAGCAGCAGTACCAGCTTCATTGTGTTTTCCTGAGAAACAGCAGAATGGCAAATACACCAGTTTAAAGGAACTTTCCAAAAAAACATTTCTTTAGACCTGTGCCACTACCTAATGTGTTGATCATTCATTAAAGGTACAATACCTCAATAATTATATAAAAATTGAAATTACATTTACCACAATAGCAGTCAGACAACTTAATGTTCTTAAAAAGCACTACTTAAAAAAGCCTGTTAACAGGCCAATACAGGAGAAGACTTAAGGACATGTTTATTTAACAGTATTTAAATCCTAATGTTCTCAATGAAAGTAAGGTAGCTTCTCAAAATGAACAACAGTAGAGGTGCATTAGGAACTCTTTATGTAACAAAACCAAAGTACAACTGCAGAATGTGCTTCATATGTACTAATTTAATTCTGTTAACAAGCACAGCAGCAGAAATAAGGACAAAGCAATGCATTAGCACTTTCCAACAGGCCTTTTTACATTAGCCTTTTACAACAGGCTTCCAAACAAGCCCTTGCTTCATTTCCCTGACTGTGAGTCTACAGTAGAAAATGACACATCTTTGCATGCAGTTAAAACACAGATTACATTAATGCACAGGTTCTCCAACCAGATCTTCATTTTATTGTGGAAGGGAAAAACATGGGATAACGCTGAAACCTCAGATACTGCTGGAAAAGTTGGTAGTAACTGTTGCCAAGACCACTCTGCTGTATTTCTGCTCTTTAATTTGTATGCAAACATCAGTGCAGTTATCTGTGTCTGTCACCTGAGAATGCACAGTATTATGTGTTAGAGAACTCTAATGGTCTGCCCGCAAACAGTATTAAGGTCAATGGGAATCTTTTTTTGTTGACTTTATCAGGCTTTGAGTCATAACCTAAAGGGGAGGGGATGGGGAAGAAGGTAAACCTTGCAGCCACCCAAGAACAGCAGCACAGTCAGAACACATATTAACACATTTGTTCATGTTAAACTCGATGATTTTTAAATTTAAGGAAACTCAGTCACAGTTCCATTACACCACATTTTAAAAATCAAACTTTATTTTTTTATACACATATCCTGACTTGCTTTATTTTTCTTTTTTGAGTAAAAAGAGTTGCAATCTGAGAAATTCTTGAGACAAAGAAATACACAACCACTGTATTTGACTTGCAGTTCTATGTTACAGCTGCTTTTGTCCTCTTTATTAAATTAGGTACTATTTTTACATTGTAAATCCACAAGGGAAACCTTCTTTTATTTCATTTTTACACAGGAAGGATGAAATTATGCTCAATCTTACCAGGAATTATTCAGCACCAATGGTGCAATACAAATACATTCATAGAATGAAGCCCCTTTGGTAACTGACAGGCCAACTTCATGAGGGGAGCTTTAAACTAGAAATGGCGGGGGACAGACATGTTGGTCAAGTAACAAGCAAGGGAGCTGTGGCCTGTGCTGGCAAGCAAAGGGCCCAGGTTGCTCTGGACAGGAAAGACCTTATGAGGCTCAGGGAGGACCACCTCAAGTGGATGCATGTAAATAAGGGAGTGCTGACAAGACATCAGGATGAGGGAGGCTCTTAAGAGCCTTCCTGGGAAAACAGCACAACTCATTACCCATCTGAAGTTGCTGTTCAAATGCACACAGCATGTCCCCATGGAGGATGACAGGAGGAATTAAGAGATCTGTCTGCAGTTGCAGGGCTCGCTGGGACCACAGAGACAAGGTGGGATAACTGACATGACTGGAGTGCTGCCATGCATGGATACAGGCTCTTTAGGAAGGACAGGCTGGGATGGCAAGAAGTTGCCCTTTATGTGAAAGAGTAGTGTAAATGGATGGAGCTCTGCCTTGGGATGGGCAATGAGCCAGCTGAGAGTGTGTGGGTCAGGTGTGGGCAGACCAATGTGGATGACATGGTGGCTGCCTGCTGATCCTTTCTGATCAGGAAGAAGAATAAAGTCCTTTAGAAAACTGGATGAAGATTCATGTTTGCAGGCCCTTGTCTTCATGGGGGACTTGAATCACCCCAGTATATGCTGGAGGAACACAGCAGGACACAAGCAATCCAGGTTTCTGGAATGCTTTGAGGATAACTTCTTGTCACAGACAATCAATAGGCTGGTGAAGGGAGACACATTACTGGACCTCATACTTACAAACAAGGAAGAACTTATCAGGGATGTAAAGGCCAGGGGCAACCTTGTCTGCAGCAACCATGAGAAGATGGGAGTTCAGGATCATGAAAGGAAGGAGAAAGGCAAAAAGCAGAGTCACAACCCTGGCTTTCAGGAGAGCACATCCGGGCATTTTCAGGGACCTGCTTGGAAGAATCCAGTATAATACCAGCCTGGAGAGAAGAAGAATACATGAGACCTGGTTGATTTTCAAGGATCACCTCCTCCAAGACCAACAATGGTACAATGGTCCATTCCAATGAGCAAGAAGTCAAGCAAAGGTAGCAGGAAGCTTGCATGAATGAACAAGGATCTCCCCTAACTAAACTCAAATGTAAAAGGAAGGATACAAGATGCAGAAGCAGGGACAGGAGACCAGGAGGAATGTAGAGACACTGTGTAAGCATGCAGGCATAGTGAGGAAAGCCAAAATCTGTGTGGAGTTGAATATGGTGAGGGACATGAAGGGCAACAAGAGGCTTCTGTAAGTACATCAGCAGCAAAATGAAGACAAGGGATAAAGTGGCCTCACTGCCAAAAACAGCAGGGGCTCCAGTAGCGAACAACATAAAAAGGCCAAAGCACCGAATGCCTTGTTCAGCTCTGTCTTTAAAGGTAACATTTGCCTCCAGTAATCCCAGGTCCCTGTGACTCATAGTCTCAGTGGAGGAGGATCAGGTATGGGAATATTTTTAAAAAATGGACATACACATGTCCGTGGGACTTGATGTCATGCACCTGTGAGTCCTGAGAGAGGCTCAATCTTTTGAAAGGTCATGGCTATCAGGGGAGATTCCTGAGGACTGGAAAGCATGTCACTCCTATGTTTAAGAAGGATCTGGGAAACTAGAAAAGTCAGCCACACCTCAGTCCCTGGGAAGGGGATGAACCATATAAAGGACAAGAAGATCATTGGGAGCAGTCAACCTGACAGCCTTCTCTGATGAATTTACTAGCTCAGTGGATGTGGGGAGGGCAGTGGATGTTGTTTATTTTGACTGTAGTAAGGCTTTTGACAGCCTCCCAAAAAATGCTTACAGATGGACTGATGAGGTATAGACTAGAGAAATGGACAGTAAGATGGACTTGAACCTGGCTGATTTTCTCAGCAGCACAAAGTCCAGTTGAAGGCAAGGCACTAGTGGAGTACCCTAGGGGCTAACATTGAGGTCAACACTTTTTAAGATCTTCATTACTGACTTGGACAATAGGACAGAGTTCAGCATAGCAAGTTTGCTGATGACACAAAACTGGAGGCAGCGGTTGTTTCACCGGACATTTGTGCTGCCATTCAGAGGGACCTCAACAGGCTGGAAAAATGGGCTGACAGAAACTTCATGAAGTTCAACAAAGGGAAGTGCAAATTACTGCCCTTGGGGAGTAATAACCCCATGTACTAGCACAGGGTGAGGGCTGACCAGCTGGAAAGCAGCTTGTCAGAAAATGCCCTGGGGATCCTGGTGGACACCAGGTTGACTATAAGCTACCAATACGCCCTTGTCGCAAAGGCCAGTGACATCCTGAGCTGCACTGAGAAAAGTGTTTGCCAGCAGGGAGGGGGAGGGAGATGATCCCTCCCCTCTATTCAGAAGTGGTAAGACACATGAGTGGTGTGTCCAGTTCTGGGCTCACCAGAACAAGAGAGACATGGACATATTGGAGTAAGTCCAGTGAAGGACCACAAAGATGATTAAATGATTAGAGCATCTGCCATACATAGAAAGCCTGGGAAAGTTCAAACTGTTCAGCCTGGAGAAGGGAAAGCTCAGGGGGACATTATCAACACGTATAAATACCTGATGGGACTCTATAAAGAAGATGCAGATAGACTCTTCTTATTGGTGCCCAGTTACAGGAAAAGAGGCAATGGACACCATCCTGGGCAGCCTACTGTAGCTGATACTGCTCAAGCAGAGGACTGGACCTGCTGGAGCAGCAGGACTACACAATCGCCAGAGATGTCTGCCAGTCTGAACCACTCGGTGATTGTGCACTTCTGTTACTAATTTGCTTGCAGCATGCTCAAACAGAGTATACAAAATAACGCCATGATAATCAGAAAAACAGTTACAAGATAAAAATTATTTTCTGATCACAATATCTATTAATGCACTCACTTAAATGAGCAAACTACTAAGCACTCTATAAGAGAGACGCTGGCCTGTCACTGCAGCAGGGTAAGGATGTCCAGTCCTAAGTAAAGTGATACTCTCAGGTAAGCATGTAACAGAAGAAATAGTAAAAAAATTCAAATTAGATGTAATAAAGGTAATGAATGGCATTTAAAATATGTGTCTATATACACACCCACATAGATTTATGCATATATGCATCTATACAAACATAAATATGTAGAAATATATACGTCACATGTAAAATACATAAATGTGGATGCATACATGTACACATACAACTAGGATATATGTATACCAATATAAGCACATATTGATAAAGTTTTTCAATATACTATACACTTAAACACAAACAGAAATCTAAAAAAAGACACCATCAGCAACACTAATCGAAAAAAACAATGTTCTCTCAGCTAAGCGCCAAAATTGAAACACCTACTAGGTCCATTTTTTCCCCACTATCCCCATAAACAAATACACCTTGATACGCTGAGAGTATTTAACTACATTTAAAATTGAAGTCACCAGATTTTACTGAGAAAAAAAACCACTTGTGTATCTAATCTAACACCTCAAGACCAATACAACAGTAAACCAAGAAATTTACAGAAAGTGAGTTGGACTCTTCAAGTCATAAGGAACAGCCTGCTATGAAAAACAGTCAGGTTTTTCGCAAGTCAAAATAAAAGAGCATAACTAAATTATTTCAGCCGCTAAAGTAAGATTACAATAACTTTAGTATATTTTTGCTTTAAAAATTGCAAGGTTGACACTACATGAAGACACTACAAACTAGACTGCTGCAAGACACAAAGATTTGACACCTTGTCCTGTCAATAACAGTATTGAAGATTCATCTATTGTTTAGGGTAGAGACAGCTCTGGTGCTCACATCTGACTAGAGTGTGAACTAAAGTTTCCTCCTATACTTAAGAGCGTCTGTGTCCTGCACATACCAATGGTTTAAGAGTAAACTGTGGCTTCCCAGAGATGTAAATGAAATGAGTAGCTACTGTCACTCCAGAAGCTATACAACTGTGCTGCAAATACAGTTAATGGTCATCATACCCACCACTTCAGATGATGTTGTTGGCTTTGTATCACCACCACAGTTTTGGCAAATAGGCTGGCATTCTGAGTACCTCAGCTACCCCCATTACCAAGGGAATATAAGAGGGTTTGGGGTAATTCAGAAAATCTCTAGATTCCATTACCTGTAGCTTAGAAATACAACATAGTGACAGGAACTGTGAATTATGGCTTCTCAGGTGAACAGCATAGATGCTATGAAATGGTTTACAGCACACAGCAAAGAATAACCTGAAAATCCCAGAGCAGCAAAATGAGGGCTGAGTAGAATTCCGACTGCCTCATAATTTACAGCATGGAGGTAAACAGCAACAGCGGGGAGGGCACAGTATTGTTACAAAAGAAGTGGTTGTAAAATGATAGACTAGAAATTTATCAAAGGAATGATGTCATGGCACACACTTCCAGTAAGAACACAGGGGCAAGAAATTCTAATTCATTTTAGAATAGAGCTTACTATATTTGCAAACAGTTTAATAGGTCCTAGATACCTGTGACAGCAAGGCTCAAGTCTCAGTGAGTCAAGCAAACCTCTCCAGTTTGATGTTCAGAGTTCCACCAGAGCTCTGTGCCAGGGTGACACAGACCACCAAGTGCTCAGCAGTAAACACAAAGTTCTAAATCCTGATATTTAGCATAATTTTAAAAACAAAAAAAAAATTACAGAGATGCACTGGAATTAATCTTCAGAAACAAACAGCAAGATTTAATGTTCTTTGAGAACATAAAAACTGAAAGGCTACCAGGGACTCTAAATAGATCCAGAAAATCTGTGCTGAATGGAACCATGAAAAATATGACAAGGAAATACACTTCACAGCTACTTCAGGACTTTTAAATTAAACCCAGTGAGATCAAGAGTGCTTTGCAAAAATAAAGCCAGCAAAGAAAGGTTGTGGCTTCTTGAAGACATCCGCTGTGCATGATGGACCTTGTAAATACTGTCTGTTCACTGCTCTTAGAAAATTTATCTTCCATGCCTCAGAAGCATGTGACAGACTTTTACTGACACTGGGTGGGATTTTCAAAAACACCTGCTATTCTTTAGGGCCAGAGTTAAAGTAGAGTACTTCTTCAAAATTTTGGTCCCTTCTAATTTGCTGCAAAAGACTGCCCCTTAAAGAAAACAGTTCTCTTAATGTCTACAAACAGTTACTGTTAAACTGAAAAAAGCTTTTACTAACAAACTAACAGATAGGCAGAACAGAGCAAGAAGCTATGACTGCACAAGAAAGAGATCACCATGCCAGTTTACACGTTGACCCTTAGAGACTTTCTTTTCCAATTGATTTTAGCATCAACTGTAAAAATTTCAGACAGTGTCAGCTGAAGGAGTGTTTTTCTGGATATGCCTGTACTGCATACAAAAGAAGACACCAAATGAAGAAAGCTAGTTTCCTTCCTTTTTTCCTTCAGAGCTTGTTTCTAATAAGTACAGCTGTGGTCCTGGTCTGTTTTCAAAAAAGGGCGGAGGGTGGGGAAGGCAGGCAGGCAGCAGACAGGGAGAGACAGGCAGAGCAGTGGGGAGAACACAAAGATTTGCAAATCATATTGTCTTTTTCAGGTCCAAAAGTTTGAAACTGATGATGGGAAACTGGAGATAGTCAGCTAGATGGGTATTTTCCACACCATTTGTCAAATAATTTTCTGCCAGCATTACATGAAAACTGATCATTCAATGTGATACTTTTATAAGACTAAGTTTTAAACAAGGATAACAAAAAAAAAGTTATCACTTCAAAAAGGAACAACCAAATGCTTCAATCATTAAGTCAACACAGTTCTAAGATAACAGCCTAGGTAGGACAAGAAGATGTAAAGACTTTACTTTCTCCTCAAATATTTCCTTTAATTCTGGAGGTTTTGCTTTCTTTAAGTAAGAGTTTGGCTTTTGTCTACACAGACTTTTATTTTGAGCTTTTTTTTTTCATTAAGAACCAACAGAAATATAGTTTTATCTATGTACTGACACTTTGGGAAGGTAAGGAGAAACTTCAGAATTCTGTACTACAAAAAATACAGGATATTTGAATTTCTTAGTTTGTATTGCTAACTACTGAAACTGCTGCCTGAAACTGTGAATCACACAAGCCATTTAGCAGAAACCTTTTTTTTTTTAATAACAGAAATGTCAACAAGAAACTTCTAGCTGAAGACAGTTCATTAAGAAAGATTAGCAGACATTGAATTACAAGATACTGATCAAATCTATACATATATAACATGTCAAGTATAACTCACATACTAACGATACAGAAAAATACTATCATTCATCACAATGCCAGTTAAGTAACTGGGACAGAAAACATCTGGGTACACAGAAGAACATACATCATCAGTTTGCCAAACTGTTTTCCATAAATTTAGAAGGAAATGGAAAAACATACAGAAAAAGTCATCAAACACTTCAAAATAAGTATGTTGTCCATCTTTTTGTTACCTCAACTTTCAGACCTCCTGTTCAAAAAAGTGCTTATTTTAATTACCTATTTAAACAAGATGTCCGTGACAAATTCAAAGAGGTTGTTTTGCACTGAATATCAAAAAATACATTTTGACAAATTTAAATTCAATTGTTAGGCCAACTCAGTCTGCAATACCCTAAACTGTAACCAACAAGCAGTAGCTTTGCAAACCTTGATTACCTGACTTTAAAATGTCTTCTTTGCTGTCCCTTGTCCTCTCACACATATATATATTTCTGATAACAATTTCAGAAGATATTAAAGCCTATTAGTCCATTGATGATTTGCACAAATTCCAGTGACTGCCTCTTTCAATGCAATTTCCCATTAAACTTGCCTTTTTTAATTGACTTTTGAAAACACAACAGTTACACCTTTTAAATACAAAAATAACAACCCATCGTTTTTCCTGTAAAGATTTCAACAATTACTAGGATGACAATTTAGGTCAGAGTCATCAAAAATCATATTTCTAGTTTTTTCCCCAAAAGACTTAGATTTTGACTCCCTACAGTAAGATTTCTGCTTAGAAAGCAAAGAGGAGTGTCCGTAACAGTGATTTCTGCATCCCAACTGCAGGTCTTCAGGCATAACCACAGTTTGAGGGAATACTGAAGGGAACATTACCTGTCCAACACAGGAGTGATAAACACCGTGTATGCCTCTGAAACCAGAACGTGAAAAATGGACAGTTTTCTGACAATTCACTTAAAGTTACCAATTGTCTTCTGCCATTCCCTTCTTTTTAAGGAATTCAGTAGTCTAGTGAATTCATATAGTTCATTCCATCCTTCATTTCTTTTCCAGGACTTAAATAATGCAGCACTATCTTACAGATTTAGTATAAAGAAACGGTGTGAGGCCTAAGATAAAGCTTAAATCACTGCACTTTAAACCTTTAGCACAGGCTTATGCAGACATCTGCTGAATCCTCAGATTTGACTCTAATTAAAAAGTTAAAGTTAGGCTTAAAGCTTTTCCAAGTTTAGGGCATTTACCATCTCCAACTAAAAGTTTATATATCACTAATCATATTGGCATTTTGTTACTTTCAGTGCAGATTGGTAGTTCTGTCACCCAATCCTAATTACAGAAGTACAATTTTTAAAGTCTATCGCTACTCAAAAACTGTTAATAACGTACTGAGTCAAAATACATCAGTCTACATAAACTGTCATCTACTGGTAGACTTCCAAAAGCTTTACAGCCTGAGGAACAGAATGGTATGAAATACACTGCTGCACAAACATACCGCTAATGCAAGATATTGCTTTGTAAGTGGAACAGTAGTCTTTCTGAGAAGATTGATACTTAAAGGTAATTAAATCATTAAATACTTACTTAGCTTTAATCACATCAGAATCCTTTTGGGAGAGTTCTTCCTGTTTCACAGCTACCTGAGATGACAAGTTACTGCATATACTGTGCAACTCTTTCACTTGTTCTCTTGTCTCTGTTAAATCAGTTTCCAAATTCTGCAAAGAAAGCATTTGAAATGCATTAATGTATAAAAAAGAGTGAAAATCTACTACACAAATATAGACATATAGATGTGCACATACATACATTCATATATTTATTGTGGTCTAAGCAAATATATATAGATATATGTGCATGTATGAAAAATGGGAAATACCAGAAAAAAGATGTGCATTTCAAATTTTAGGTGGCCACCTATTCTTTACTGTAGAAAGTTTTCTTTAATTAATTTCTTGCATGTGGAAGGAGAGCCCTGAATCAAATCTTTGCAGAGCAATAGTACCCTATTTAACTACTGTACTGACTAGATCTTGTTTTCTCTGAAGAAATCCAACAGGAAAAACTCACTCCTAACAATAAACAGCTATATATTCATTAAGTTATCCAAAAAATGCACAATATTGCACACATGAACTAGATATAGATTCATTTTTGAAACTGCTTTTAAACCTGCTCTGATTTTGATCTTCTAATTCAATGCAAGGAATAGTTTCTTCAGGAAAAGAAATAGCGTACAAGAAAATATCCATAAACGCTCATTGAAAACAATATAAACTAGCAACAGTTTTCCTTTACACTAAGCCTTATTGTAGAAGTTAGTCAGCAAAGTGTGAAGGTACATCTGGGAAACAGAACAGCAAGGCAGCTTATTCAAGCAAGACTTTGATCTCTACATAGTGACCTTACTAGAGTTCTGTGGACGTTTAGCAACTTAGAAGAGTACTTCAGTCCTTAAGAAGCTTCATAGGACTATTTGCCCAGAGTGTTTTGAGGCAAGAATGGAAATAGAAATATCACAGTAATATCTAGGGCAGAGCATCAGAAGGTGGCAACGGCCTTAGATCTGCTTTGGTATTAAACTACTCAAAGACACAATCACTTGTTCTCAGAAAGTCAAATACTCCAGGATTCATCAATAATTTAAAATAAATACCTCCTAGTAGGATAACATCCCTAATTTACTTCCAACAGTGTATTAGTTTATCTTCTATTTTCATAAAGACTTAAAGAAATAAAGAAATACACATTTTCCCTTTGAGCAAAGATGCCTCAAATACTGAAGGTACCAAAAAATTTTGTAACTTAAAAGCTAATAAATAATTGTCTCTAAAATAGCATAAAAGTGTCTTATACATACTTGGGTGTATCAGAAGTGTACTATAATCAAATTCTTTGAATTTGGACAAGAATTATCATGTCCTGTTAGTAACAGTAACATTAACATGAAGAAACAGAAAAATTCATGAGTGAATGAGGTAGGAAGAGTAGCTGTTTCATGATAAATCTCAGGCTATATACATGGTGTACCTGACTAATGAAGTCATCATTCAATCTCAAATGCTAGGTAGCAAAAATTACTTTTCCTCAGACAACAGAAGATTTCAGAATGATAGGAAACAGTTCATTCTATCAACATATGAAAATGCTGAAGTGTAATAACGTATTTATAACCTGCAGCCAAAAATTTCTTAGGGTTTCTCCTCAGTGTTGTGGGTTTTTTTTTCCACAGCAGCTAGAGGTTATTGTATATGTGAACAAAAAATGGTAATAGTTCAGATTTTCTGTGAATAAAACCTGTTTGCCTATCTTTCACAACACACTATAGAGTTGCATAGGTTTTTCATGGTGGAGATTAAAAAAAAACAACATCATCTACAATATTGTTAAATATAGTGTTTATTACTGAGAAACGTGTAGA
Source organism: Elanus axillaris (assembly GCA_026212715.1). Classification (NCBI taxonomy): domain Eukaryota; kingdom Metazoa; phylum Chordata; class Aves; order Accipitriformes; family Accipitridae; genus Elanus; species Elanus axillaris. The sequence continues at coordinate 47,531,434 of JANZLQ010000079.1, forward strand.
AGAAGAAATGCTGGTTCAATTCACAAACTCAAGGCTGAGAGGTAGAACTGACTTTCAGAAGGAGATATAATTTCTGAATTCAAATGGTTTTTATCTATAAACATTTTTACAATCACTTGGAAAAAAAATACAATTCCATTATTGAATTTGCTTATAAGTTACTTCTTAAAAGCATTTCAGAGACATGTTATATTGGGGTGTATATATTAGAACATTATCTGCAGCCCAATATTTTGTAGTGGGATAATGTCATATCTGGCCACTGTGGATAAGAAAATTATTATTCTTTATTGTTTATAAGCATCCTCTTAAGAGCCAGTCTGGCATCCAATATTGATTCTTGAGTGTAGAGTAATAGAAATGGGGAATACCAGGAACAGAGTGAGAAATTAATTTAAACTGAATCTTAAATTTTCAAGCAAATATTTACAGGAAGACCATATGTAAACAGTGATGAACTACAAAAATAACTTCACATGTTTTTATAAATTATTTTTTTACAAAATACTGATAAAAAACAATGAAGCAACATATGACTACTTCCTAGATGTCAAACATTTCCCTCTTGCAGGTAGTATTTTAATATGCTTCTCAATCCTTTGGAATAATCTTGTGAGATCATCAACTTCACTTAACTCTGTCCAGTAGCAAAGGCGTATCGTCACTTGTCTATTATCACAGAAGGGAAAGGGAAAAAAAGGGGTGGGGACAGGGAGGGGAGAAAGGCAGAAGCTGAGGCATCAGTCCCATGGACACATGCAGGCTGGCAGCAACACAGTGAGGTCTCCAGTCATAGACCCTGCCTAAAGCAGGTTAAGCCAGGGGGTCTGACAGGACTGCTCAGGGCTTCACAAAGTCAGGGGTTGAAATCTCCTAAGGATGGAGATGGCCCAATCTCCCTAGGCCCCAGCCCCACTCCTGGGCTGTTGTCCTGGGGAGAAGGCTTCTCTATCTCCAGCCTCAGCTTTTCCTGTTTCAGCTTGTACTGCCTTTCACCCTTCTGTCACGCAAAGCTGTGAAAAGCCTGGCTGCATTTCTTCCACTCCCTCTCGTTGGTGCTGGAGATGCTGTTGGGATGGCTACAGCCCCAGAGCCATCCCTCCTCCTGGCTGAACCAGCCTGTCCCCACAGCCTCTCCTCGCAAGGCAAGGTCTCCAGCCCCACTGTCTTACTGTCAGCCAGTTTACTGATACCTTTCTTGTACTGCAAGAATGCCAAAATGAGTGCAGTATCTAGAGTACTGAGCAGAGGGGGTCAACCAACCTCTGCTCTTGGATTATGCTTTTCATCAGGGACCGCCCCCGATCTCTACTGCCTTTGAAAGATGGCAGGCAGAAGCCTGACAGTGACATCAGCCAACTCTCTCAGCACCCTTGGACACGGTTCAGCTTGTCCAATAGATAGATGTGTACTAGTCAAGTTCTCTCAGGTATTTCCCAGTTCATCCACTCTTAGTATCTCTCCTTGAAGTCTGCCTCTAGGCACGAATGCTTGGGGGAATCTTGTTGGCGAAGACGAAGGTAAAGACAACATTCAGCTCCTCTGCTCTATCTATTACCTGATGTCACTAACTCATCCTTCCCTTTCAGCAACAGGCTCCCATTTTCCTTGTTCAGCCTTTTACTACTAAAGTAGTGCAAGAAACTCTTGTAATACCTGTCATGACTTGCAAGTCTCAACTGTAGGTAGGTAACTAACATCCTTGAGAGCCCAGACAATGTTTCTGAACTCCTTTGTTCAGAACAGCTTTCACTGTTTCCAATCCCCGAATACTGCTTTCCAACCCCACCCTACACTGGAGTTTGACAATTAATTCTGTTTAGCCAAGCTGGTCTCCTGATACATCCACTTGTTTTCCTGAGTATCAGGGTGAACCACACTTGGGCTTAGAAGAAGCTGCCTTTAAACACCTGGTAATTTTCCTGAGGTCTTTTACCCTTCAGTGCTGCTTCTCACGGGATTCCACCTGCTGGTGCCCTGAACAAGCTGAAGATTTTCCTCCTTAATTCTAGGTCTGTACTCTGCTACTCTCCTTCCTTCATCTTCTCAGGATCTTGGTCTTCACAATCTCACAGTCACTAAAGCCAAAGCTGCCATTATTATTTCCTTAATCAGTACTTCCCTGTTTGTGAACAGCAGATCCAGCTGTGTGTCATTCCTCGTTGGCTCGGGGAACACCCATCTCAAGAAATTACCTCTGTCACGCTCTAGACACCACCTCGACCTGCTTGTGACCCCACTGAAACAACAACGCTACTTATTCCCATCCCTGGAATCACATGGCTGTGACACACCTTTCTCTCTGCAGCATGCCTTATCAGCCAGGAAGACACATACACAATTCTGACTGTTTTCATTGAGGGTGTGGATAACAATGATTTTCAATAATTTATCAAATATTACAAGCACCACATTTCACAACTTGAGAACTATTAAATCTCTTTAGTACATGCTAAATTTTCTCCCCCAAGTATCAACAAATCATTTATTGTCCTGGGAATCCTATAATACTTTCATCATAACCATTCCAAAGGCCTCAGTTTGCAAGAACTTTAATTCTCGTGTTAACAGATCTGAATGAAGCTCTTTACAAAGGGTTTCCATCAGCACAACAATCAGAAGTGTCATCAAAAATGTGAATTGCTAGTGAAGAAAAAAAGATGTTTCTGGGCAAGATTTTCATTATATAGTTACTACAGTGAATATACCAGAGTGTCCTATACTTTGACAGTGTAAACGAACACAGTGTTGTGAGTGTTCATTAGCCATGTAAACAAAAAGAATCCATTAACTAGGCAGGTGTATAAGGAGCTGTCAAACACTCCGATACCATGTTTGTGGATTATTTCTTAAAGGAATTTAAAAAGAACTTGCCAATTTTCACCAGCAAACAAGACAAAGTATCATTTAAATAAAAGATACAATATTCTGTACCATGTATTCAATTATTTCCTTTTTCATTTTATCATAAACAGTGAAAATAACTTCTTAATATATTATATGTAATAATAAGGTCTCTCACAGAGTGGAGCCCTCTGGAGGCTAGGACACAATTTATTCAAAACTGCAGTTAAAGTCTTAAAGTTTTCTTCCAAAACAACAAATATCAAGTCTACTGCAACCAAATTATAGGTAAAGTAAATTACACATTGAGAAAAAAAAAGTGAATGATAATACTTTTAAGCTTTTATTATTTCACACATATATATTTTATCTTAAAATACAGTATCTTTTATTTTTTAATGATTACATTTTAAGATGACTATTTGAAGTCAGATTCCTGCTTTGCAACATCAATTTTTAAAAAGCTGTGGGTCTTAAGTGAAGGAATGTAAATGAATGCAAGTCCCCACTGGTAGATTTGAATATATAACTTGTTATTTAAAGAAAATAACTTGTAGTGAAAACGTCTGGAGAAGTTAATTCTGAAAAAACATCCAGCAATCCATTCCACTTCATACCTTTATTCTCGCATCATTGCCAGATTTTTCTGTTTTCCATTGTGCCTCCTGCTTCCTCAGTTTCTCCAGGTCATTTAGCAGGTCAGCACAGCATGTATTTAATCCGTTATTTTCCTCCTCCAGGTTTTTTATAACCAGTCTGTTTTGCTCTTCCTTCTTCTGTGCACACTCCTCAGTGTCCTGTAGAACAGTACCACAAGGGCCGATAAACAAAAAAAGTGAGAACTAATCAGCAAATATAAACTGTGCAGTTTTACCCTCACAGCAGCTTCTTCTATATTTGATGGCCAAGGTCACCTGTGTACTTTTATTGGCCTCTTTCATGCAGGTGGAAGGGTCATATTTTTCAGCTGGATGACAGCTTTGATGAGTACACATTTGCAAAGAGCCCATTAATTGATCAAGCTGCCTTTGATGCTGTCCCCAGCTATTTTTGAGACCCACACAGACATATCCTCCCAGACCTCGGCTTTATCAATTAATAATGCCAGTCCCATCAGAATCTAATTACAAGAAGCCACATCTTCACACTCCTACTTTCTTTGCTCCATTTCCATCATTAACTATTTATCTGAAAGTTATAAAGCTTGGATTCTTGGCTTTAAAGCATCTTCCTCAGAGTTGGTATGTAAGAAAATGGTAAGGTATAGCAAGGCCTAAGGCAATTTTTTCTCCAAGCTTGTCACTTTCTGTGCCACAAAGGCTGACATTGCTTAAAGAACTACTTCAAAGCTACAGTCTTATGCAACTATGTACAAGTCAATATACCTTAAGTTCTTGGCTTTTATCTTTAAATTTCTGGTTCAAGTTACTGAATTCATTCTTCAAATGGGCATTTTCCTCATCCACAGCAATTTTTCTCTGTATTAAGTTGTTTATCTCCTGCTGCTGTCCTGTAAGTCTCTATTTAAAAAATAAAATAAAATCTTGTAACAGGCAAAAAGCAATTGCAAAAGAACATGCATGTACTGGATTTTAGACCTGTGCATTTTAGACCTATGAAATGTTAATGATCTGATATGTAGTTTTATAGCATTATTTTACTTTCATTAGTACTTTAATCATAGTCAAAACTGCATGACTATACGACACAGTAACGTAAATGAGGAACTGAATATCTTGCTGCTCCTAAACAAGAGCCCATAAATGCAGAACTGAATGGAAATTATTCAGTCAAGCTTAGACGAAGGCAGTCATTTGCAGAAGTTATATTTATGCTTATGGATTAAGAATAGATTAGAATACTGTTTCACTGGCACCTTTAGCATGCCAAAAAGTAGAGTTCAAAATCCTCCAGAATTTGTGAAGATAATGAGAAATAATTATTAAGTGAGGCAACTAAAAAGATTATGATACAAAATAGTTGTAAAAAGGAAATTAAGTCTAACTGAATTTGCAGCTCAAGAAAAATAATATAACTCTGTTCAACAGTTTAGTGTACCCACACATAGTAAAATCTCACTGCCATCAAAAAAACAACTTCAACTCTCTGTTTTAGATCCTGCATTCTATTCTTATGACATTCATATTCAAACACCCTCACTCTTAAATGCATATTAGAACTCTGCTTTTGTCTTCAGGAGGCTGTTTTAATTACATGCACTGTTTTGTCCTTTCCCTTACTAAATCAAAATGGCATTCACCTAAAACATTTTCCTAGCAGTAACAGTATAATTGTAGTAAGAAACAGCTGAAACTTAGGATAAAAATGCAACTGCTTTGCCTTTAATATACAAACTAAATGAAATGTGTTCAGAAACATAAAACGTCATCAACAAATGGATATACCTCTAGATTATTCTGCAATACTTCTGATAACATACAGATTTGCAAACTCCAAATGGATAAATATGGTTCACTTCTATCATACATGAAAAAAAAACAAAAATGTGCTGAGAAAAAAACATGTAAAACAATACATTTGAAGTCATATTCATACATATTCAACAACCATTGATTGTAAAGCTACGTGTAACAATTAGGGAAAAAAAACCTAAGTGTCACCACTGAATTTAAAGTAACTCACTCACAAGGAGGAACACAGGTATTAGGGGTTGCAGCCCTAGATACAAAACAAGCTGTGGAGGGGTAGGTAGGGCTTTTCAGTGCATTGAAACGGTGTCAATGCTTTGGCATCCAGAGCACCCACACTGCACAAGGAAACTGTTCACAAAGCAATAACCACAGAAGGATGGGGCAATTTTGAGAGTCTGAGTAGCAGTTTGAGAACTAGCTTCTCCTCGAAAAATTTATATGAAATTTTTCTCAGAGATATAACCCAGTGCATAAACTTTCTCAGCCTAGTTTGTTATCAGCAGACATTAAGGAAGGGATAATGAAATTAAGTAACTTTCTCTTAACTAAGGTCTCCCCTCTTTCATATTTTGAACCTACCAGACACCAGGCTCTATTTTCACTATTCAAAAAGCAAAATATTTGCTCTTCAGATGTATCATTACAGTTATAGAAACAAATTGTTGCTGGCAGAGATTATTTAGTTGCATCTTTAAAAAGGTAGGAATGCACATTACCATGGAAAGCATCAGTTATTTTGTTTGCCTCCCTCCCACTCCCCAGGTCCTCATAGAATTTGACTAAGCAGCTCCTTTGAGACTTCCTTCCAGCTCATTACTACTTGTTTAACATTTATCAAGACAAAGTCTATGCTTGAAGAACATCCTTAGAAATTCTATCTATCTGAAAGAGCCTATTGGCTCTAACAGATTTAAAAATTCACAAATGCTCGCAAATGCACAAAATCTCAAAGTGAAGCTCCAGCTCTTTAAGGCATCTAATTTTTGACTATGCAAGCTACATCATGTTACTACTTGGTTTCATTACACACTGTGTGAAAACTGGTAAGCGTATGTATATTTGTGAAGTGAAATCAAAGATCTTTGGGTCCTGTTTGGAATGGGATGTTTTCCAGCAATTTGGAGGATGAATGGACACATGAAGGTACAAAAGTGCAACTAGCTATTTCAAATGTTTGTTCCATATTGCTGAGATGAAATTTTAAACTCAAATAAGCTACTTGCTTTGCATACTTTGCAGGATAATCAGACAGATTATCCCGAATCAGACTTGCACACTAATTACTTATCCCCACAACTGACCCACTTACGACTTTAAGTCAAAAGGCAAATAAATCACATCAATCACTAAACAGAAAACTCACCTGAGTAGTCTACAAAGTCACCTACTGCAGCAGTAGTGAAACATTAAGTAAGTTATACCCGCATGGAAAAAATCCTGTTATGTTTCAAAGCATTTTTCTTGGGTACCACTTTGTATACTCTTATCTTTTCCTCTAAATGAATTGAGCTTTTACTGTCATATCTGCTCATTTCACATGCTTATAAAGAAGGGAAAAAATCCAGGAGTATTACTTGGGAGACGTGACTGGGTAGAAATAAGGGTCATAAAGAAGAATGTCTGAGATAGACAATTAAGTAAATTATCACCTGCCTTTGCCTCTGCAGCTGTTTTTGCACTTTGCTTCCTCAACCTATGAATTACCTTGTGTAATAGGAAGAAGAGAGTAAAGACTGGTTTCTTACAGCAGAGAATACAAGCAGTGTTCCTAAAAGACTACCCTACTCTGGTAAGCAAGTGAAACAGCAGAAACTATATCTGATCAACACATGAGGCAACCTCCCACATGAGGTTATTTTGACAGACTTCACCACATAAAAAACACTCATCAGGAATTCATCTATTCCCACAGTATCTACTGTTTTTGTCTAGATACCATAAAAGACAGACTAATGCTACACAAGAACAATCTCACCTTACATTTTGCATTGACTGCAGTCATACTTGTTTGAATACAACAGGACAAAAAGCAACGTTCAAAAGGCTTTTGACAGCTTGGTGCTCCAGAATTATAAAAAAAAAAAACCTCATATAACTAAGATAACTAGAGTACAATTCCAAGTTTTTCTGTAGACAAACTTCCAAATACAAGAGAGAGGACTGTATTCTAGAAGTGAATTTGCTCTAATGAAAACCAAAGGAATCCTCATTTTACCCTTTTGTTTAGCTGCGAAGAATCAAAGAGTATCCCTTGTATACCACTGGAGCCCAGAATGCTCCAGGCAACAGTACATACAAAGAAACACTGTAACCTGGTGGGGCAGGTCTTTTGATGTTTAAGAGGACTGTCATTCCAGAATCCATTTTTATCCTTTTCCATGGCATCTCTTTAGCTACAACATTGTAAATTTTTTTTTATTCCCTAATAACATCAAATTGTTTACTTGCAAAACTCCTTTTTTAGGAACCTTCATATCATATGCTAAGTCAAACTGAGAAACTGAGCTACAGAAACTACAGATCAAAACTGAAGGGAGAAAGTAGTCCTTTTTTGTCTTAGCTCTGAACACCTCGTGGTGTAGTAGGATTTCATAATTATCCTTCAATATTTCAAGTGAACAGATATTCAAAAAGTTTTTTAATTAAACTTCATTTCTATCCAGTGTGAATTTAGATAGTATACTACCGTATGGAGACAGTGAAAGTAGCAACAAAAATATAAATCTTTAATGCTAGGAGTCTGTTTCCAAAAAGAATACAAGTTAGGATAAAACTACCAGGAGTTATGGACTGTTCACTGTTGCAGATATCATCACTGAACTTCCAGTCTTCAGTGAAAGAATTTTTCATCTGCTACATAAAAAGCATGCAGAAAGGGCTATGAAATAACACTGTACATGCTATTACTGCATTAAGTGTTCTCCAAATTTTTACATTTTTGGAGTGGAGGCGGAAAGAAAACCAAAACAAACACTCATAATTCTGCAATTTGAAATTTGATCTGACTGCATTACTGATTCAGTATTGCGTACCTGCCTCTATACAAGTTCAAAAAATGTAGGTAAGAGTTGGTTTTATTTCACATCGAGAAGGTGACTCAAATACCTACTGATAGTTTATCAAAATATCCCTAAAAATCAATCTAGCAGAAATGCAAAGCTGACACATACAGCCTTCATTGCTGCTGCTAATGATACGGAAATGCAACAACAGACCTTGTTTCTGTCATTGGCTGCACTTCACAAAAAAACTCAAGGTTCTGCACCACAATATTAAAGATGTCCATCTATGATTGCAACAAAGGGACATGCATTCAATTTCCACAACCAAAAGGATCGGGGTAATTAATAAACATTATATTCTGTGCTTTCTTCATTACTTTCTTTATCAGAAGATTTCACTGTACAGTAGTACACTTCCAGCACACGACAAAAACATAAAAATGAACACAAAATAACTGGAACTGATGAAAAATTGTATTTTCCCCCAACCAGTGACTTTTAATGAAATCCTGACATCTTTAAGCAGAAACAAAATTAAGATAATGGAATTATTTTATTACAAATTAAATGTGAAAATATAATTCATTAAACTTCTTTTCCTCAAAATTCCTACTTCAACATTTACATATTTATTATCTCCCTTTCATCATCTCTTTTTCCCGACCAAATAGTTGAGGTTGACTTACCACACTACTAACGTTCTCCCTTCCTTTCCAAATTCCCATTTTTCTAGCAGGAATTGAACAATAAGTAGACACCACTAAAAATGTGCCAGTAACATTTCATAGCTTTCCTTGATTTAGCTTTCTCAAATTTCTCTTTAGATTTTTTCACTTTTATTAATCCTGATGGCTCTAAACTTGAACACTCATACGCATGTTTAACAAGTAACATACCTAGTCATAGCCTCATACAGTCCTACCAAATGAAAACAAAAAAAACCCAACACAAAATGAACAAAAGAAATCTGCTCTCTTTCATCTCATGACTATTCATTAGATTGTTTAATTATTTTCAGATGTAGGATGAACAGAAGTTCTATGTAAATAATTCATGAAAAGGTAACCATATGTTATAGAAATCATCTGCTGCATTTTGCAGTCTGTGTGGCATCCTTTCATAGTCAAAATGACACTAGCTAGTTACAATATAAAAACACAAGGTATTTTTAAATCCATACTGCTCCAAATGTAAAATGCCAAGCGCTGCCTGATTCTAGAGTATCCTTCCAAAGGATGCCTGTATTCACAGTAAACTATACAGCCTAGAACTTGACTCCTAACACAGACAGAAAAAATGTAACTCATGTAATAGTGTTATGAGTGCATATCCAATTATTAATTCCTATTTTTCACACCTGCTCTTACACTGTAACAATCTTAAATAAATAATAATAATAAAACCCTGCGAAGAGAGAGGAAGTGAAGTGGGGGAGCTCACTTGATTTTCGTACCATCAGAAGTTTGTTTCTTCTTCCTTACCAGATCCTGTGCTTTCTAGGACTCCCTGAGATTAAACAATTCAAAGAATTGTTTCTGAGAAAAGGAAGTATGAAGCTGCAAGCAGGCATCAGCAAAGCCATTCCCAAAAATGAATGAGAATTTTTGAATGCTTATTTCTGTCAATAATAGACATGAAATAAAGCAAGGTAATTTAAAGATGTATACAAGGAAAAACACTCTCAAAAACCTGTCCATTCAAACATGCTTACCTACCATTTTTGTGCTGAAGAAGGAGGGCAGTCTTTTTTTGCAGGAGGAAGAAAAGAAAATGAAGATTCTTTAAAGGTCTTTAAGAGGATCAAGTAAAATGGTTCTACAGAGAAGCACACCAGAAATACGAGCAGCTGACTTAATCCTGCAGGTAGGGAATATGTACTTACTCCTCCACCACTACACTGTCTTGCTCCTGAATTCTCACCTGATCCATAGATTAAGGAAGGGTCAAACAGTATAATCTATTATAAACATCATGTTCCCTATTGCCCTCTTTGGACTTGTCTGATGTGATTAATTTGGTGTCTTCAGCAAAGTTTGCTAACTTAATCAAACCACCTGACAGAATTTCTTAGTATTTGAACATGTAGTAGAAATAAACTCACATTATGTAGCTTGCCACTCTAGCACGTCACCTTCACTAGCAGCAAAGGAACCATCTCCAGCCAGCAACCTGCTAAGAAGGCCATAGCACTGACAAAACTTTTTTATGATGTGCACCTTTTCATTCCACTCAAGCTGCTCCTTACAACTACACTGCAGCATGTTCCTTCTGTCTTCCACGAAAAACAAAGCTCTACTATTCTATTAACTTCTTATGATAGCCCACAATCCTTCGTATCCCTTCTGCTGGTTCCTTCTGCTGCACAGGCATAGTGCAAGCAAGCATTGCCAGCAGCTGCATTTTTGCACTGAGAAGGGAGCCAAATACTGTTTCTGGCATACGCGCAATAGGTTTGCCACCTCTGAAACAAGGAATACTGAAGTTCCTTCCACTGCAAGGGGTCAATACTTAAAGAGTTTTTCACAAAAACACACCTCTAATTTGGAAATGAAACAGCACCGCCAAAAAAAGAAAAGCTCTAGCATCATAATAAATCCAGCATCTCTCCCAGTATAGAATGTATTGCAGTAATGCATCTGCTAGACTTTGAGATTAAGTGTCCACTTTTCTCTAATAAGGATATGACAGCTCTGAGGGTAACTACAGGGGACACTGGCAATATAGTCTGACAATTTTGCCACAGGTCTAACATCACCTTAACCACTGGCTGCTCTAAATAAATCCCCCTTCCTCTTTTGTCTAGTGATTCTCTGCACCAGGACAGACTGGATTTTCTACAGGACCTATAAAACACAGCACTTGTAAAGCAGCACTGTCCAATACATTTATACTTTCTCTACTTCTTCCTCTCTTCTCAGCAGCTATGTTTTGAAACTATGGAAAGCAGGAGCCCAGCCCTCTAGGTCAGGCAGCAGAAAATCCGAAGTATCATCTTAGCCCCTATTCTCTCTACTAATTCCAAATCAAAACCAACAATCTGGTTTTTTCCTCTCTTCATTGAGGACCACGATCTTGATGGAACTAGGCTGAGCTTTTTTCTACACTTTTCTCCTCAGCAATGCCTACAAAAAATCCTCAGAGTGAGTTAGCCTCTGTCTCTGGAAGCATGCATGACTATGCGAGATCTGCAAAAAATGATACCTACTACTAGCATCTACTCCTGACAATGCAGTATTTCATTACATTCACACACATCAGTGCTACCAGATCAGATGTAGTAAATAAAGGACAGCTGTTGCTATATGATCAACTTTACAGCCAATTCTTCCTAAGTGTGGTCAGGAGATTCGTAAGGGCAGAACCTAATCTCAAAGGGCACTGCATGCTTCTTTCTGCTACCTGGTCCTTAAGGAACAACAATTTTCTTGAATTTCAGGAAATCTGTCTGTATTCAGGTAAGAAGCCATGATATATGAAAAGACTCCTGATCAACACTATCCTTAAAGGGGGAATAAAATCCAGCTTCACCCTTTTAAAACTATACTGACTTAACAACAACAAAAAAATTGTCACTACAGCAACCAGATAATATACTGAACAGAGTTAAGAAGTTAATCTCTTCTAGAGCAAAACCAGTTTCAAATGGCTTTAGAAATCATTATTATCTCAAGAAAAAAAGGCTATCCTATTGTAACTCTACTTGGCTACATGATAACTATTCTTACCTGAATTGAATAAGAAATTTCCCAAACCAGACCCCAGCTCCTCACAGGATGAATGAGATCATAAAGATGACCTCCCTCTTCTTTCCAGGCTTGAATATTGAGCTCTGCTAACATAAGAATTGAGCATTTCAAACTAGTGGAATGGGCAGAGGACAAGAAACATCACACTTCTTTACTTACTGTACTTTTTCCTGTCTAATCCAAATGCAGTTATCATTTCAGGCTGTCTTTGTAGAAACACCACTGAGAACACAAAGGCTAAGTAATAAAGATCCAGAAGCTCTCTAGCCAACTTTAGGTGTGGCTACACATGCAAATTAATGAAAAGCTGAGTTATGGACTTAAAGCACACCTGTACGAACACCCAGTATAGCTGCTGCTTTGCTGATGAAGTAGGAAAACTCCTTCCTCAAAATGGAGTAAGCTACCTTACAGAAACACATTTTCAACTTGTAGAGAAAGCATTCCTACTGGGAATTCACACAAAAGTACTAATGAGCTGTAAAGGTACACTGTAATTTAGAGCTTATTAATTTCTTCAGACAAACAAGCCCACAGATATTAGCCATAGTCATCATACCACCCACCTAGGGTAGCCTTCTATCAATAAACGAGAATCAGCAACTTTCAACTATTTGAATAATAAATATATTTTCCTCTCCATCTTTCTCACTCAGGCCAGCTCCTAAACAAGATTTCTTTCCCTCAATTTTATGAGAAAACTAACTAAAAGATAGCAAGCAGAAAGGCACAAAGACATAGGATAATTCACTGATACAGTTCAAAGGGGCTACATAAAACAGACAGGTTTCACCACTGAAGGCTAATCCCTTTTCAAAGGTCCACCACTCAAAGGTCCATTGAGTAAAATGATCTTTTTAAGGGGGAAAAAAAAGTGTCAGTGTCCTCAGGTATTCTTCACTTAAAGATACTGTAACTCTCATTCACTGGAGAAACTTTTCTGCAACGAGTTTATAAACTTCGCATAATCTCATCACTCTGACACATTCATCCAAACTCCCTATTACCGAAATTATCCTCATGTCCCTCATTACACAAGAATAATCAAGGTTGTATGCTACTGGAAATAAAGTGTTTAGATAGCAATAATGTGTGTATACATTTGTCTTAATTTAATATCAGCATTTTATTACGAAGAAAAATACAATCAGGTGAAGGTACAAAAGTTAAGAAAAATTTATTTGTGTTAATTAATGCTTGAAGGTAGAATTACACACTTTCAATTGGACCCATTAAAGGGGCTTAATATAGATTTGCACAGCAAGCTGAAGATTTTAAAGTGCAGATAATGAGGCAAGCTAGTACTATTTTAACCCCTCTGGAGTATAATCAGTTGATAAGGTTTTGAAACATTACAAGGTCTAGGACAAAAAGATTAGCTTTAGTTCCTCCAGATCAAAATTGAAACCTAATTAATTAACAAAGTTATAGAAGACAGAAAATGTTTACTGCTACTTTTACACATCTTTAATTTCATCTGAGGAAAACAGGATATTATAATTTATCTATTGCATGAATGGCAGAAGACCGAGTTCCCTGTTCCCACATTATCCTCTAAACTAATTGTTAAAAATTCAAAAATTTTAATGCATTCTTCCAAAAACCTCACCTTTTTTTTAAAAAAAAAAAAGCACCAGTGATCTATTTGAGACATACACAAACATTACAAATTAAATACACCAGGTGAGAAATGTTTCCAAAGAAAAGGGAGAATGAAGAAAAGGTATCTGCAGCAGTCAGTCTTCAGAAGAATAATAATTAAAATTCTTGAATAGTGAGTTACCCACATAAAGGCAGCAGTTAGAAATTGTTTTCCTTGAAACACACTGAGAAATTATGTATATTTGGCAAGGGTACATAACTACTGAGAAAAGAGTTTTGAGCCACTATGTAAAACAAAAATGACACTAATAAAGATCAGTACAACAGTCTAGCCGCCAACCTCAAATGAGTAAGATTTTTACCACACAGCATTTAGAATAAATATGTATGTGCCAGACAAGGCACAGCTGTGACTACCGAGACCAAAAGTTACCAATTACAAAGACAAGAACTACAAAAAAAAAAGGAACAAAGGGAAAATACAATGGAAAGCACCAATACAATAGATTTTGTACTGAATGTGCACTAATAGATGAAAAAAAACCCTTAAGTGCTTTAATAAATATTATCTTTATTTGAACGGTACACTTTGAAATGCTCCATATTATTTTTCATATTTAAGATGTTTAATAATATGCATGTACTCTATTCCAAATATATTAGACAGGAGAAGTTTTGCAAAACTGTGATTTACACTGATTTTTACCCCTAAAGCCACATGTCCTGCTCTCGTGAACATTTGAGTACTTTTTTTCGCATTTAGGTTATAAAAAAGTGATTAAAGACCATCTTACTTCTCAGCCATAAGTTTCAAAATTATTTTTTTAGTTGATTTTCAGTAATATCCACTAAAATGGAAACCCTTCAAACAGTTGAAATATGTCATTACAAATAACGCTAATTTAGCTCTCAGTATTAACTAACTACATGCATCTCACTGAGTCTGGAGAATATGCTTTCTTATTTACAGTAATTTTTAACGGGCTCTTAAGCACATCAGCACAAAGTCTAAGCAGAATACAAGAGAAGAAAGATTGTCTCATGTTCTCCTAGGGTTTTGTTGTTGTTTCTGGCAGCAATAGCATTTTACATACATGTTAAGTTATGAGATACGTCATTTATTTGCTTTTTTTTTTTCCCTGCTCAGCATGGATTCATACTATCAGCTGTTTGGTGGCAACTCAGAAATTCCTAGTAAATAAATAACCCTACGACAAATTATATTGTTGCAACTGGTGTATCTGTATGATGCATGAAGGGGAAGAGAAAAACAGCAGAAGAATGACTGGATAATATCACCCTCCTGAACATAATAGATTGGTAGACTGCAATACACAGCCTTGAAGTCTTGCTGTCTACACTTTACAGAAAAGAACATTCATTGTTGTTACTGTTAAAACTCAGTTCCATAAGCAACCCACCTGCATGTTAATTACACAAACAGTATCTTTTTTCCTTAGATGAACAAAGAAAGAGCAAATAAATTTAAAAAAACCAACAAAATAAATGAGAATGCTTCTTACTAGATTGTTCTCTATACCAGCGCCAGACTTTGATTACCAAACCACCAAAACCACTCCAAAAACTCAGAAAATGATCCCCCTGTTGTTTCAATCCTGTGGCATCCCAACCAATGGATGAGGTAAGAAGGTCAGAATGACACCACCTTTGTACACAGGTTTTATATACAGCACTGGCCATTGGCACCATCTGGTGCCCTTCACAAGCCCTTCCCAGTTAATGATACTCTAAGGAAAGCTATTTGAAAGGGCTGTGTTACAACATGCACTAAAGTTGTGGCGATCATCAGAAAAGCAGTTTCTGTCCTCCTCATCTGTTAATTCCTCGCATCATTTTACAAAGCCCCCTTTTCCCGGCTGCCACTTTTTCTTGGTTCGAGTTACATTTTCAGCTTCTCCCCACTTGCCAATGGTAACTGCATCACACTATCAATTTCAGATTTCTGATCAATTTCAATTTCAGCTTCTGAAACCGACATGAAACCACGGACAGCAATCCCATGAAGATACACACTACAGGTTCAGAAGCTGCCACAAGAGGCAGCCCTTCTTAAAAGCACATTACTGCATGCAAATCCTTATAGACTTTTTACACAGGTATTTTCTTTTTCTGTTAAGGATAGGGTGGAAATGCAGGAATAATCATGCATTGATGGTTTATAAAAATGTAGGTGTATCAGGTATATTTTGAACAAGCCAGAGGTAGGTAAGCTCTGGAAACCTACCTCTGTTTACACCACTGGATACAAAACTTAACCCCAACCAAGCAATACCCTAGTTAGGGCCATCAGAAATGTGAGAAAATTCACTAATGATCTGCATTATCAGGCAGAGCAAACCCTCAGCAAGTTTGCTGATGACACAAAACTGGGAAGAGTGGCTGATATGCCAGAGGGTCATGCTACCGTTCAGCAGCTGGACAGACTGAAGAAATGGGCTGAAAGGGACCGCATAAAATTCAACAACTGGAAATTAAAAGTCCTGCACTGAGGGAGGAACAACCCCATGCAGCCTTGTATACTGCGGTCCATGCATCAATATAGTACCACTGTGACAAAGACGGCAATTGGTATCCTGGGCTGCATTGGGCAAAGGATTGCCAGCAGGTTGAGGGAGGAGATCCTTCCCCTCTACTCAGCACTGGTGAGGCTGCATCTGGAGTCCTGTGTCCAGCTCTGGGCCCTTCAGTACAAGAGAGAGATGGAGCTACTGGAATGGGACCAGCAAGGGGCCATGAAGACAATTTAGATGCAAGAGCATCTCTCCTATAAGGAAAGGCTGAGTGAGCTGGGACTCTATGGGCAGGAGGAGAAAAGGCTCAGGGGGAATCTCATCAATGTGTACAAATACCTGTAGGGAGGGTGTAAAGAGGATGGAGCCAGGCTCTTTTCAGTGGTGCTCAGTGACAGGACAAGAGGCAATGGGCACAAACCAAAACACAGGAGGTCCCCTCTGAACATCAGGAAACACCTTCCCACTGTGAGGGTCACTGAGCACTGGCACAGGTGGCCCAGGGAGGTTGTGGAGACTCCATTCTTGGAGATATTCAGAAGCCGTCTGGACATGGTCCTGTGCAACTGGCTCTAGGTGACTCTGCCTGAGCAGGGCAGTTGGACCAGACAACCTCCAACATCAACCATTCTGTGATTTTATGAAAAACTATGTATCAATCAGCCTTTTATCCCCAAGAACTGCAGGATTCAGACATCTGAAAGCACACCCAACTTGTGGTTTTGATATCAGTTTTATTATCTGTGAAGGAATTCTAATTCTTTTTCTCTCCCTCAATATCACACTTGATCTGATTATGACTTTTTTCTTACTAACATTCTTAATATGGAAAAGCCCATTCTGTTCTCTTCATAGCCTTGAGAAGGTAGTCATTTGAGATTCATGGAGAAAAGGAAGGTGCAACATTTACTGTTCTCTTGTGTTTATTTAGTATTTGTCAATGTTGGATTTCATAAGTATCATATTTCAAATACTATGAAGTAATCAAAAAACTTTGATTACTCTCCAAATAATTATTTTGATTTTTAGAAAATGTGCTCATATTTCCTCAATTTCACCCATGGCTTGGCTCAATACATGGTTTTCATTTAAATTTTTTTTACTGATTCACAGCACTCAATTTCGAATGAACAGTTCAATAGAGAATACACATGATGTAAAATTTATGTATGACATTTTGGATTTGTCAGTATTGTTTTACAGTTTATGCTAACAATTAACTTAATAAATACTGTTACAGGTTAGTAACAGTGAAACACATAGCTGTATTGCTTTTAGGATACTACATGTTTAGTCCTCATTACTCTACAAATGTCTTATTTTTATATTTGTCAGGATGGCAAATCTTTCCAAACCACAGGCACATTACAAACCTAAACACAGCCAGAACTCTTCTAGATTAAAATCCAAGTTTAGATTAGTCCATTAGGCAAAATAAGGCAGAGTTGATAAAACTTTTCAGAAAAAGTTTCATCTAAAATCACATGGGACTTTTTAGGTGAAACATCAACCATTTCAACAGCTTAGAAGTGTTTAATTAATACTTCATCAGAAGGTTATAATCTCTGCATCACCTGCAACTTTCACTTTAAGGCACAACAGGAAACTATTCTCACATCTTAGGAAAAATAAATTTGGTATCAATGATAGAAGTTTTCTTAACTGTTCTATTTAAACATAATACGAACCTGTTCTAGGGTTTCTATTTTGCTGTCTTTGGCTTGCAAAATCTCCAAAACCCTTCTGTCCTTGACTTCAGCTTTCTGCTTTTCTCTGGAAACAAACAAAAAAATAGACACTTTATTAGTCACAATTTGCAGTTAATCATTTAAATTTTTCATGTCCCGATAATGAATGTCATTTTAAAGCACAGAAAATTAAATTATCTGAAGCTGACAGGCCTTGCAGAATTAATCAGGGAGCATATGGCAAGTGACAGCAAACCACATCTGTAAACAGCTAATACAACTTTGTTCAAAAAGAAACAAGCAAGAGGACTTAAAATACATTTTTAAGCTGCCGAAATTATCTGTCTCAATCTTTCCCAAATGCATGAAGTGTACTTGTCCATAGATGGAACAAAATGCTATTTTCCCTCTTGGCAATGTAGACCACCAAGCTGCTTGGATTTGTGAAGTCCTTCTCAGCTACATGGCATTTCTATGTCTGAACACACTTTTGAACAACATGGATAACTATTTTACTGTCTGTCACATGGACAGAACCCGTAACTTCTACTAGGGAAAAAAACAGACAGCTCAGAAGCTTGGGTAAGGGAGACAAGCAGACCCTCTCTATGTGGTTAATAAGTGCAGGGCTATAATTAGGTCTGCAATACTTTGTAGAAAAACAGCTGATGAGTCGTTAACACTTTAACAAACTACCTCATCTCATTGCTATCTTATTTTGTGATTGAGTCTTAAATGTTGATGCCCTTACTGGCTCCTGGTTTATTAAGAAAGAAAACAAATGTTGCAATAATAAGGATACACAGAGATTCCTTGTACAAGACAGAGTTCCTACCATAGATCTGCAACAACAGGTCTGAGAAAAATTTATTCCCTAAAAATGGCCAAATATTTCAGGCATCCCCAGCACCACAGGTAACAGAGAAGCAGAAATTCATTCAGATTATCCCCGCTCTCACAATACAGTTAAACTTCTACCACACCTGGATACAAGCCACCCTGAGAAGCCAGAGAATCCTCTTGCGCAACTTTTGCTCTACCAAAATGGGAATGTTTCAGAGTTGGAAGGGAATGGAAGAGAGGTACTCGTGAGTCTGTAAATCTCATCAAAAGTGGATGAGAATATCCAGCAAGGTACAAAAGGTTTGATCTGGTGAAGCATTTTGTAAGACAGACCAGTAAGGATAGTAGATATATAGACAACTATTTTTCTCCGCTATTACATATTACTGTGTCTCCCACTGTTACCGATGATTTTAAAGGCTAAAACTACGCTGTCCCCACAGGCCATCCAATAACGTGTTTTTTAAATCAAGTTCTATGGCTGCTAAAATATCTAGTCTGATCCTGATAAACAAAGAATTAAATGAAAGTGGCATGGAATTTAAAGCAAGCCTTTCAGAAACCGAGATCTCAAGGCACCATAACTGTAAGTAGCTCTCTTCTACTACAGCTACAGCAGCACTGGAAGAAAACTAAGAAAAACCTAGCTCAAAAGATATGCATTTAAATTACATCTAGCTAGGAGAAACAAAAATATATGGGATTTTAAGCAGTTGTATGGCATTAAAAAAATCTACTTCCATAAAGAAAATAATTCAGGAGCTGTAATGAGCAGAGAAAAGTGAAACCATGAATATTCAACAAGTATTTCAAAAGACATCTCATGTTTGAAAGGTATTTAACATTTTAACTGAGACAGAAACTTAACAGAAAAATGCGCATCTGATCACCTGCAATCAGAAGCATAAAGGAATGGCCATGATAGGTTGCTAGGAAGATATGAACGGTGAAATACATCATACAGCCAGTTTTTCATAGTTTCTCTTTGAACATCTATTAAAACTGAACTAAGTAGACTGTAATTACAGAGATCCATGCAAATATGAAGTTATCTGGTGTATTTCAAAGGTCATACGGTGATGTCCTTTAAAAAAACTTAAGGGCAAAACAGGAGCACAAGAGAGAAAACAACAAACACATGACAGTTAATGAAACTGATCCACCATGCTTATAATGTGCAACTAGCTTACAGAAACCACATTCTCCGTTACTTTTTTAAAAAATGGTATAAGATTTCTGATAAGCTTATAAAACTTTGTAATAAAAGACATTAGACAACTTTAAAAACTAGGAGTTAGTACGGAAAAAATATTTGTGAATAGATTATTTGTATAATACTTATCACAGAAGTTTATGCATATTCCTTAAATAGGCATACTGTTCGTGATCAGTACTGTATGTTATTGCACAATTTAAATGAACCAAAACCTGCTCCAGTATAAAAATACCAATGTTTCTTCATACTTAATTACTTTGCTGAAGGGTCCTTAATGGCTATCAACAATTACCCTTTTTCCAAGATAATAGTTGGAGTACACAAACCCCAAATATTTTGGGAAGAAGTTATCTCTCACCCATAAGCACATTACACCACAATCTATCTAAGGAAGTGACGGACCTATATTAATCTATGTCTAAACTGTAAGTATTAGAGCAGTCCAAGTTTCCTCAGGTCTTAATTACAGCTAGACAACCTATGAATTTAAGATGAGACACATATATAACTGCTTGATTCAAAATTTTAAGAGCTTCAGAAGACAAAAAGCAAAGCAGGTCTTGACTACAAAGGACTTAGAATAGTAATGTGCAGACACAGAAAGAATCATACAATAAAATACATTACACGCATAAGCCCCATGAATCACTGAATAGCATTGCCTCCAGCCCGCAAAAGTATCCTGACCTTAACTGCTGGCTGACATGTCCTATGCATTCTTTGTTCCCACAGTGATGTATTTCCCTCTCCATTTTAATTCAAGTGTTATTTTATATTTCTGCTTAAATTAAACCATTGCTCTAACCACTCATTCTATATCTACCATTCACAATATGCCATTATCTTCCCAACTCCTCTAACCACTATCTCCTCTCACAAAGTCAGCCTTTTTAAAAAAAGAGGTCCAAACTGAACACAAATACTAGATAATTAAGTAGCCTATTAACTCAGCTATGCAATCATCACTTGAAAATGTATTACACTTGTTTTCTAATGGATTAATTGATCGGAAAACCTGATGGGTCAGGTAGATTTCCCAGAGCAAGGCGCAAAAGAACTCTGCAGTTGTAGGTGTTTGGATTTTTTTTTTTTTTGAGGGGGGGTGTGTCTGGGGGTTTTTTATTATTTTAAAGAGAGAATGGGAAGAAAGTGAATAAAATAGCCAAGAGCTAAGTAAAAGAAAAAACTGCTCTGGAGAACTGAAAAGTAATATGCACAGCTAATTCTGGTCTATTACTGGTAATCAAGAATTTATGGAGCCCTGTGACTTTAGGACAAGGCTGCATGAAAGAGGGTTGAAGAATAAAGTCTGGGATTAGAGAGAAAAAAAACAGACCTTTGTTAAAGTAAAAAATATGCTTGTAAGACAGGCACACACTAGCCAATGGTCCAAAGTGCATTTCTAGGTAAATGCAGTATTTTCCCTGTTTATACAGTGCTCAAACAGTCCTTCGAACAAAGCTGTCAAGGAATGAAGTTTATAAATACAGATCTATTGTCTTCATAATGAGTGGGAAAAGTTTAAAGTAAATTCAATTTATTTTGGCTTTCTGAGGTTTTCTTTCAGACTCTCTAGATAGCACTGGATATAGTAATGCCCGCAAAAATATTTTCACCAATTACTACCCACAGCTTAAGAAAAATACTAATTATCAGAATTTCTGCACACAATGGATGTTGTCAGAAGCCTAAAGCATAAACTGAAACCTCATATGGAATTTTACCAGCAGCTTCTCCTCGTGGCATAGGATGGCTTCCAATGCTCATTACAGGACAGCTCCCCCCAGTCACTCAAGGTAGTATGACTGACTGGAACTTATATAGCATATTTGGATCTGCTGTTGCACCTTAAAATGAGAGTTGGTACAAATTGCAGCAGTCACCACCTCTTTTTTAGAAGGGTAACATATTAAGAAGAATATTTGACCAACTTTATTAATTGAGCCGTTATGTATTTACAATGTATTAAAAAAGTCCACTGGAATATGGGGGAAAAAAATTCAGGCACTGTCAAGAAGCTGATGATGATCAATGACTGAGACAAACTCCTGTTTAGCTAATTAGAACCACTGATGAGCAATAATGATGTGAGCTAAGAATATTTGCAGACTTCTTTAGGATGAAAAATGGAGTGAAGAGAGGCTGTCAATTTGTACAAGTTTTAAGCTCCAATCAGTTTTCCCATGAGTACTACCTATTTTAAATGTTTAACACAGATGTATTTAGCTACAAAGATTATCGAGATTCAGCTTCCCACAAAAATGAAGAAACTGAGAAAACAGTCTTAAACTTAACCTTTTTCCTGTGTTACTCTCTTTTTTTCCTCCGCTATGCTATACTCTACACAACAGGATAGGATAATATTTTTGAGGTTTGGCACATTTTTAATGGCTTGTCAGAAATGAAACATTAGACTATAAGGAAACATTTAACTATGAATGACGTACAAAACCAGAATATGCACTGCAAAAACCTTAAGATTTTAAAAAAACATAAGTTTGTTGAAGTTTATGAAACACCATGCTTCCTAAAATCTTCAGCAAAAGCAGTGTGGGAAAAAAAAGCATCCTGTATCCTAACACAGGTCTTAATCAGCCAAGCAATTAACCATTTGTCAGGAAAAAGTGATTTGGAGTTTTATATAATTATGTCATTTTTACATCAATTAAATGAAAATAATTCTAACTAATAAATTTAATTTGCTGTTTACATGTTTCCTGTCTTTTCAGTTTTACAAACAGCAGGATTTAAAAAAAAAAAAAAAACCACCACAAACAAATGCATCTATGAAGCTGACCTTAAATAGCTAAGAAAGTTAGGATTACACTGCAAACTTTGGGCTATTTGGTAAAAGAACAAAGGCTATAATTTAACAGTATACTTATATAACTAAAAATAAACTGCTTCTAGAAATATTGTTGCTTTTAAAGGATATCTCTTTGAATCTAATGGGCTGCAGAACTAGGAAGGCCACAAAATACCAGCTATGTAATTTAATTTGATTACCATCTCTCCTGGTCTTCCAACTTTCTTTTACAGAGAGGCTTACACTAGTGCATATATTCAATGTTGGTATTAAATAGATAATGAATCATCCATGTGCAAAGCGAAGTTGTAGAGCACAGACTGCCAATGTTACTGTAAATATGGCACCAATATTGTAATTTACTATGTACCCTGCAGTTGTACAGTCACTGGTTAGCAGAAACAGAGCCTATGCCCTTAATCTTCCAACTGGAAACCTTACTGGTTTTCCCATGTACCTATTAAGAAGAGAAAAAAAATATAGCTAAATAGTTTTTATTTAATAGTTTATTTATACCTCAGATTCTAGAATATACTTATACTTCACAATGAATTATACTTGATGCACATTATGATTTTTTTTTCTTTTAATACTTATAAATAGTACTTTAAAAAGATTTAGACAGCATGGAACAAAAAAGAATTTATACCATACATTTTACACTTTTTCTAAGACAGCAGTTATTTTCTATAGCAAAATTGCAGAGGCCCATTTTTGTCTCTTTACAAAAATATTTTAAGTTCTAATTAAAGAAAAATTGTAAAATGAAATTATTTCCTTAGTAAATTATTTATAGACCCAATTCTGTATTCCATAATATGTATCAAAATGGAAAAGCATCATTACAGAAAAGTTAATTTTTCTTGCATCTCTAACTTGTTTGATTTAATTCATTAGATGATTTATTAAGGCCTCTTATTTTAAGCAATGCACATAAAATACTAAACATATTTTTACAGTAGAGCAGTAAAGAAAATAGTGACTTTTCCCTAGTAATTTTGCAAACATTTTTCATCTAAAATACACAAGTGTCTTACAGTGTTCAAAATATCAGCACTTCAGAACAGACTGCTTTAACATCTGCACATCACCAGGGTTTCCCCCCAGGATTTTTAAATGATGCCTGCCTGTGCTGAATAAAGTGCTAACTTGCACCTTGCATTTCAAACTGTGTCCTGAGCAGCCATCCAGTTGGTACAACACCAGCTGAATTCCCAGAGGCCACTGTTCAATCAGGCTTGACTGCAATTATCATGTCAATATTTTGTGCTCTGATATGCAGATATGCACACATGCAAGCTGCATAATACCTTCTTCTCCATGGAATGTTGACTTATGTTCAATGTTCTGAGAATTTTTAATGAAACAGGATATTAAACTTTCATCAACTGTACAAAATCACAATTATTTGACCTTAGACAGAAAGGTTGTACTCTTATCCTCTATTATTCTGTCCACTTTATTAAGTGATAATAACTAGGGAGTCCACTTTATTTTCAACTCAGAATGACTAAATGGTAATGGCCTTTAAAAATGTGTTAGATCTTGTTTACTTCCTCATTCTCCTGTCATTCTGTTTCCTGTTAATTTGCACAAGAGTAAAATGTTAAGTGGTTTAAGAAAGCTTCTGCAAGTTATTTATCATCCCTTCAAAAGATGCAAGGTACAGTTTTTTATTATCTTCCAAATAACAACAATCTATATTGTTTATTCACACATTCACTTATCCTTTTACATAAAAAGAACTTGTCCTTTTTAGTATATCTGTATATCATCAGTCAGTGAGAAATCTCTGTGAATGTGTTTAATGTTTCTTCCACAATTTGCTATGACCAGGATGCAGCAAACCACAGCATAAGTTCCTGTAGTTACCTTTCCAAAAATTCTCTGGTTATTTCTGATTGTTTGCTCTTCAGCCATGTTTTCGTCCATTTGTACACCTTTAGACAGATGCAACTCCCCAGGAATGACGACAACAAAACTCCCTCAATCACTGGCACTAACATTCAGGTGGCCACTGTCTTAGAGTGGCCTGAAACGATAAATCCATTCTTGCTGTTTGTTAAGACTTGCAAGACACAGTATACTTGGAATTTAGGTGTGGAAAAACATTTATGTAAGGAAAGTTTGCCAAATGTAACTACCTGCAATGACATCATCTAGCATAACACAATCCCTGTTTACATCTACCAAGTCTTGTATCACTGCCACGGGTTGATCATTAAGGGATCCTGCTACGTCTCCCTTCCAGAAGAAAGGAAAGGAGTCAGCTAGAAGGCCTAGAGGAAAATTAGAGTCAGCTGACCCATGTCAAGATTTCATGTATTGTAAGAGAAGAGTCTTAAAGGAGAGCTCTCAAAGTTTATAAAAATATTTCAAAACATTTGATACCCTAATCTGAATCCCAACTCTATTTGAGTCTACATCTACCTGTAGAAGGTACTTTCTAGCCCTTTCTTTTTTCAACTCATCATCATAAAAAAAAAGAATGTTTCAAAAGGCAGTGAACTAGAAATAGCATGCTCTTTACATAATACTGAGATCAATAGTATTTAAAGTAGCTGGAAAGTATACTAACATGAGTAGTACTTTTTCAATGGCTTGTTTGAAAATACCTGGAGGCTTTTACATATCCCCAAAGGCATTTCTCATTTGCACAGTAAAGATATTTTTTTGTTTATATCTGAATATTAAAATGAGAATATAGTTACAGTTATCCAGCAAGAACTGCAAAGACTGCTGAAAAGTAAAATATTATTGGTGTATTACAGGAATCAACAGCACAGCCATAAAAAGGTACCAGCTACATTTTTACAATTTTAGGGCAGGCAAACTTCTATTTTGGGACCATGAAAGCACTTCAAAATATCAGACAAATAATGGAAACCTACTATTAATTCCCTGCTATGACCCCCAAATTATACCTTTTACATTTTCCTGGCTTATTTGAGAAAAAAGTACTGTAAGAAATTGTCTAATGCTAGAAATACAAATTAATGCTACAAATACAAATTACCTGACAGTCTGGCTAGTACTGTCCACTCAATTTCTAACATATATTTTTCCTTTTTTATTCATCACACATTCATGGTGTACAAGGTTGTAAGTGAACATTTTGTCCTTTCACATCTGCATCTTTTTATTCCTGTCACTGTAATATCCTCAAGAAAGTCTGGTTGTTGCTTTCTTCAATTTAAAGACTGAAATCCACTAGACAATATTGTTTGGTTCATTTTATATATGATCCAGGATACACATGACTATACTTTCTTAGATTCGCTCTGCTTCCATTAGGTAGCTGGCTTCTGATCTTAGGTAGTCTATAAAAAAGTATTGATTATCATTCAATTTAAATGAATTGGAAAGATGAAAAACATGATCAATTTGGATATGACTAGGTCAATGTTATTCCTAATATAGATGAGAAGGGGAAAAAGTGTCTAAGAAGATTCAAGCTGGTTTTTAATCAGATTTCAGTGTAAATTTTCCATTTCCAGCTCTTGTCTGATACAAACATGTAAATATAGAAAAACAGGCTGTAAGCAGCACAGATCTGCAGAATGACATACTTCAGGAATCATTTTGCTTATAACTGTTACTTGGTAATCCTATCTCTTTACCCTTTAAATCTACATATTTTTCCTAGATTAACAAAGCCAGAAAATCACTTACCCTGTAATTTTCTGGACAGCAGCAGTGCTAGGTAGCAGATTGCCTTGCAATCTAATCAATGTATTAGAACTGAGACAAACTGAAAAGATGAGAGTGTAAATAGATACAGTCATGAAACAGAAGCTACTTAGGAAAAGATTACGGAAGTTACAGCTGGAAAAGTTAGAAGAGAATACATGGAGCTGTAATTTGGTTGTGCAAAAGATTCACAGGTAAAG
This sequence comes from Elanus axillaris, assembly GCA_026212715.1. Taxonomy (NCBI): domain Eukaryota; kingdom Metazoa; phylum Chordata; class Aves; order Accipitriformes; family Accipitridae; genus Elanus; species Elanus axillaris. The sequence continues at coordinate 47,558,034 of JANZLQ010000079.1, forward strand.
TTAGGCTAGAAATTATTTCCAAAGCAGCAATTAGACTGTTCTCAAGCAAAAGAGATGAAGGTACATCAATTAGAGAAAAATACATACTATTGCTCCATCTGTCAAATCAAAGCAACCCCAAAGTTCAAAGCCATGATTAATAAAACTCCTATATACTGAAAGGGTTTTATCCAAACCTATTCCAGGATTCTCTGGGGTAATGACACCACCTAAAATGATGCTGCGGAAGCAATTTCTTCTTCTTAATTCCATAACTCTGAGAACCACGGGAAAGGTATCATAGAGGTGTATGGACTTGAGTTCATGAGAGGTTTTCTAAAGCATTAGTGTTCTTCTGAAAGAAGAAAGGAAGTAAAAAGCTAGACAAGCCCCTTAATAGAAGTATGTTGTCATGCTTTCAGGTAAGAGTACCAGTCACCAGCCTCTACACAAAGTACAAAGCACACACTCAGAATATATCTTTACCTCTATATATAATAGACTATATTATTATAGACCAGATTTCTGTAGCGAGTCTTCTGATAGGCTGAACACTACATTAAAAGGGTTTCATAAACATTTCCTACCATCGTAAAAAAATTTAGCTCATTATCATGCTTGTGGGCATCAAGTTGGTATCTTAAGAGCCCCATGTTCATTGTATCTAACCGGATAATGCACACACAATTATCAACTTCTGTTGTAAATAAAGTACCCTGTAATTTAAAGCTAGGGATAACTACCAAGCATAAAAATATTCCTATACCTGAAGAAGGATAAACAAAGAAGACTGACTGTATCTTATATAGGCATAGTATTGAAGAACTCAAAATAATTCATTGTATTCACCATTACTTAAATGCATGCTTTCTAACATCGCTATGCTTCAATTTGTCCTAATATCCTGATTATTTTTAAATGCACCACGAACCAAAAATGTTAATAAGCCTGAACACCTCTATTCCTACCTTATTAAGCTTCACATGAAAGAACTAAAATTTTCCATATTGTTCAGCTATCTACAGAATGTGGTTAAGACAAAGCAATTTTATAATGTTTTTAATATACTTGTGTTTATATACATGTAATGTATGTTTATATACATTAAATACTGTATTTATATTTTTAAGCAGTACTTAGATTATGTTTGAAGAAGGAAGATCAATACTACCACCACTGTCCTCAAGAAAATATGACCAAATTTTATCATAAGACAAGTCAGTAAGAATGTGCATTTCAACATAAATGATGGATGCTGTAAATCTGTTCCTAAGTCTTCCTCACATACTAAAATTATTTCCTAAATCAAAACATACAAGCAATGTGGAAGTAGTACACTGCCCTAAAAGCCAGGCTACTCCTCTCTGCAGGTAACTGTCCCAGTACAGAGCCAGAAGTTATGTGACATCATCTTTAGTGACCAGATGTGAACTCTCAGGTAACAGCTGTCTTAAAACAAGCTGTATGTGCTTACATTATCAATTTCTTCCCCTGAATATGAATGCTTTACAGTATTAGCTCTAGTTACATGATCACACAACATTTTTGGATAAAATTTTCACTGCTTATGCAATGCAGGAGATGGGACAACACTGCAGTAAATGCACTCCCAGCTAAAGAACTTAATGCTGTATTTTCAGAAGTGGAAGAACATTTACTGATGAAGTCCAAAAAGGAAAGACATGAACAAACAAAACATGTCTTTCAAGATCAAAGCACTGAATGGAAATCCAAAGTAGCTAGGACCCCTCCTGGTTCTGTGAAAAGCTTCCCAAGTAACTCTGACTAGCCATTTAAAGAAGTTAAAATCCATTTCTCCTTTTTAAAAGAATTCACTTTTTCATTTTAAAAGCGGGAACTCATGGCACCCTGAGAGACAGAACAGACAAATCTTTTGACCAGAAGAGAATCAAGCGTTTGAATTCTGACGGTCATGTTACCAATTCATACACATTCTCCTCATCTTTGGCCTACAAAAATTCTGAATTTGTAAATAATAGCATCCTAAAACAATGAATCACATACTGATAATTACTAACGCTTACAGCAATCAGATGATAGTATGTAAGTACCATGAGGAAAACGTCATCGTTAATATCCTCAGAGGAGTAATAATGAAACTGTATAGTCATCCCTTCTGTTACCATGTCTTAGCCTTTCACTTCTTTAAGAATGCAGGTAAAAATAATTTATATATGTAACTGTTTTCCAACCCATTTATGACACTAGAAAATGTCATTTGCCTCCTCTTGCTCTTTCAACAGAAAACCAGAATAATTATACTTTTGAAATTGAATTCAACTGCAGCACAGCAACCTCAGTGAAAATACATTTTCAACTATATTTCTATTATACCAGAAAAGGAAACTTGCAACATATTCTAGGTACTCTTGACAAAATTTAACAATGGAATTTTTGTAACACATTTTGTAACACAGTTCTCAATTAAAAAGAGAAAGAATATGGTATCAGCAAGGGGAGGGTTGTTTCTTTTTGGTTTTAGTATCATGTTAAATCTTTAAACTCACCTTTCCACAACCAAGCTGACAGCTTGAGTAAGATCTGGACTTGATGTTTGAAGATGTTTCCACAGAGACCACACAAATTCCTTATCAGCCTTAGAAGCAGGAAAAAAAGACAAAAATACATTAAATGTATGCTACACCTTTTATAGACAAAAATGTTACACTGTGCATATTCGAAAGACAACTCCCCCCATTCTAGTGAGAATTCCCTACAAGTTACTCACTGTCTTGTGAATAAAAACATGGCAAACCATTCTATTGAATAAACAAAGTTTTAACCATACAGAATTTTGAAGGAAGACAAAGACCAATAATCAACAGTATAAGAGTACACAATGTGACATAAGGCAGCAGAAATCAACATTATTCAAAAAAGGCTGCCTTTTGCTATATCCAGTACTGGTACTTCTAGCAGCAGGACAATTTCTATTAATAAACATTGATCCTGGAATACATGCTTCAACATTAAGTTTCACCATATGCAGCTCTTAGATTTTATTTCAAAATAGACAGTAAATCAGTCTTCTAACATACGCTCGGCTAACAAGCATTATATAAAATTTTTCCAGATCTGTATTTTCTGCTACACAGAAGTTACTATTTTGCAGTAGTGTATTTTTATTCCAATACAGTTTTATTACTGGAAGCACCAATATTGATGTAGCTATGTTACAAACTAAACCTATCACGTGTTAAATACATAAAAAAAAATCAGGAGCAGGGGGGAAAGAAATCAGCAAAAGGTGAAGACAAGAAGAATAGTAAGAAAACATGTACCTAAACCATGGACTGGACTAAGACCAAACCTGCTAAAAGCAGCCTAACATAAAAATAGATATTAATAAGCCAAAACCATCATATTCACAGCTATGTCTACTGAACAGGTAAAAATCACGGAGTGTAGCTTAGTCTACCTTTTACTAGTTTTTGAATGTTAAAGAAAACAGAATTTGCATGAGGACAACATATGACCTAAAATGAAAACCAACACTATTTATTACAGCTATCCATTTCCCTGCTTCCTTCTTCTCCCAAGCTTCTGGAACCTAATCTACTAACATGGCAGGTATCACTAGCTAACCAGAACCTCACTAAAATCACTAAACAAACAACACAGTATCTCATCTCGTCTCTGCATAACTCTAAGCTTAATCCTGATTATCAAATGAAACTGAGAACCTGAGTTCCTATCTCCACCTCCACTGTTTGGTTTCTTCATAGGTTTCCCACTTAATTTCTTCTTTCCCTGATTTCTCATTTTTTATGAACAGATTGCACCTTTGGTTACAGTACTGTGAGCCCATGACTTGAAACAGCTAAAAGCAATGGCCATCTAAGACAGAAAACAGCTCAACAGAACTACAAGTTTGACAGGGCTGACAACAGTCAGTAAGGACCACATACTTTATAATTAGAGTAAATCTCAGGAACAGAAATTGCTTTTTCTGGTTTTGCTATATTTTCTTTTCATTGGCTCCTGATCAGTTTTCCCTTCTAGGAAGCAGATGTGAACTTTACAAGCAATTACCAGTTCCAGCGCATAACAATCATTCCATCTTAATGCTTGTCTTTCTTCAGAACAAGACAACAACTATCTTCTAATATGAAATCAAAAGATCTCTCTAAAGCTAGCAGGCTTTTATCAAGATTTATCAGTATACTGAGTCTAAATTATTTTTTCAAGATTAATACCACAACAGCCAAATACATTGATTTATGGATTTAACAAACTTTAACAATGATTATACAAACACATGTCGTTAAATAAGCAGGAGTTTGTGCTGGATGTGCAGATGGAGGACTGAATGTATCAGGAAGCAGTTCAACAATTCGATTCATGCAGCTTGCAGGATA
>JANZLQ010000079.1:47579472-47590196 GCA_026212715.1 Elanus axillaris
GGCCACCTGGCCCTCCCGCCCCACACGGACCGGGCGCCCCCGAGCCCTGCTTCCCCCCCCTCGCCCTCTGGGTCTGGTCGGAACCGGGACGCGAACCCGCGGGCCCGCGCGGGACGCGGAGCTTCCGCGCGGCGGGGAGAAGAGGCCTGCGGGAGAGGGGGACGTGCCCGCCCGGCCCCAGCCGCGCCGCTCCCGGCTGACCCTCACTCACTGCCGCGCCCGGAGGGGACGGCCCCGCTCCCAGGTACCTGGCAGCGGCTCAGCTCCTCCTCCAGCTCTGCCACCCGCGCTGCAGCCACCTCCGCTCGCCCCGAAGCCATCGCCGGCGTGGTGGTGAAAGCCTCTCGCCCCCTCCGCGGGGGGAGGCGGGGGCCAGAAGGGAAGGTCAGCGCCTGGCGGAGAGGGTGCGGAAAGCCCCTGCCCGCCCGCTCCTGAGGGAAAGGGGAGAGAAACGGTGCTGCGAACCACACAAACGAAAACTTTCCCCCTCTCAGCTGCACTTAACGCGCGGGCGAGCGCCGGAAACCGCAGAGAGGAGGACGCGGTGCAATGACGTCAGCGCAACTGCTGCCCCGACCAAGAGAAGGGGCGAGAGGCAGTTTTGAATTTGCCCGCCCGAGCGGCAGAGCCGCGCATGCGCCCTGCCTGAGGCGGCGGCCGGTTCCCGCGCGAGGAGCGGCAGGTTGTGAGAACCGTCCGGGGCCTGTGCTGGTGGCGCAGGCGGCCCAGGCCGGGCACTGCTCCCGGGGAGCATGTGGGAGGTGTAAGAGCAGCGTATTCTTCGGCGGCAGGGACCGGCGCCGTGGGAGAGCAGGCTGTGTGAGCTCTTGCCGAGGGCGGGGTTCGAGCCTTGTTTTGCCCTCACGGCAGAGGTTCGGCTGCCGTCTAGCCAAGGTGCTGAGCGCGGGCTTTTCCGAATGCCTGGGAATCCGCAGACTTCGGCCCTTCCCGAGCCGCAGGAACACCTAGAGTCGTCTCTAGTCTCATGTTTTGGTACCAGAGATTTGCATATGAGCGGTTCAAGTGTTGCTGCTGGGTGTTCTGCTGTGTGGTGCTGAGGCTCCGGCGCGTTTTAGTTTAGTAGGATACAGCGTGCCTTTTCGGGTTTTATTTTTTTTATTTTCTCCGAACTGGGTACTGACATTTGCGGGCTGAGAGAAGCCTGCTTCTTAGAGTAGGTCTTGGTAGCACTTTTGGGTGCACAAGCAGCCAAACCGGCTCTTGCACAGGAAGATTATTCAGATTTATTATTTCCAATTTTGTGAAGAGATTTGAGAGCCTACAACTGAAGCCAAGAAAGGCATGGAAGATCTAACTGCTACAGTATATGAAATATTTGGGCTGGTGCTGCTGCGTAAATGTACTGGATTTAAGGTCAGGACATGCAGAGTACTTGGTTTTCAAATAAAGGGTCAAATGGTGTTGCCAAAGCAAATCTTTGCATGTTTCCTGAAGCCTACATGGGAAGCAAAATACTCATAAAATATAAGACTAGAATTTTTTCCTAAACAAATTAAGAAAAAAGTTGAAACGTGAGGTCAGGATATTTTTTTAGCCTGGAAGTAAGCACCAGTTGAATTGCATTTCACCAATGTCAGTGTCCTGCTGTAGGAATAGCACACGTTTTTGCACAGAAGTATGTTTCCTTTTCCCCTCCATTGTAAATCTTGCACAGATTTTGGAAAAGTTGCCCTGAATGTACCACCGACAAAAAATAAAATTCTTACTGTGTGTGCATGCAGAAAAGCAAGGATAGGCTTACAGATCATATGAATTATACATCAAAACATCCAATCCTTCCACCTGTGGCCCTGACAGAAAGATTCCAGCACCTTTTGTGATGGCTTTGCCTGTGAAGATTGGCTTTTGCAGCACATAGAGCTCTGGAGTCCCTTCTCAGAACAAGAAAGTGACTACACTACTCAAGGCCAAAATATCAATTTTTATATAATTTTATATAAAAGCATTTTTATTATGACTGCAATTATCTGCACAATTACAAATGTAAACTTCGAGGTGAGAGACCACCTTTGAGTATTCTCTGTTCAGTTACATGGAGATATAAGGAGATTCAACAGTCGTATGGTCAATACCATGTCTCTCCTTAGAACATCCTTTATAATTTTTGTTGTTGTTCATCATTCCTTGTATATTGTATCATCTCGTATTTGTGATCTTACACTCTCAATTATTTGTCTTTGTGTGTTGTTTATTTAACCATAATGACCATCCTGTCATAATTTTAACATTACATTTTTACCTTTTTCTTTGCTTTGAGGGGTTTCTAATTCTTTTTTCACTTAAATTATCCAGTCAGTATGTAATATGTAGCCTTCACTTTTTCCATAACCCCACCTTTTAATAACTGTCCTTTTTACTTTTCATCTGTTTTCTAGTATTTTTATCATTGTCCCCTTGACCGCTTGTTCCCTATTACACATGGGCAACAAGAAGCTAACCTTACTTAAAAAACAATATACTTGGATTAACTGCTAAACAACTATAATGACTGAATGGGATTTAAAAACATTTTCCAAGTACAAGGTCGTTCAAAGTTTAGCCGAAAAGATTCAGTTATTACAGGGACTAGGTTCACAGCTTGACACAACAGAAAAGAAAAGGCCACAATCCCTGTAACTTTGAACTTAAAAATTTGTGCATTTGTTGTTACTGCAGACACACCACATTACCCCAACAAGCACATAAGCAATGCTTTCCCACAGCCAGATACTTATTTTATGGATGTAGTATTTTTGTGTACAGTTTAACCCTCTTCTCATTTGTTTTCCTTCCGTTTCATAATTTGTCTCTCCATATAAAGTTTATAGTTACAAACCCAAACAGCATTCATGATAATTCTTAGAATATTTTAGAAAACGTAAAATATGCAGTTGGCAAGTTTTGATGAATTGGGAGACCTTGCCTCATCTTGGAGAATTTTGTACATATCTTTCTCCAAACTCTTTGTATTTTGGGACACCTGCACTTACAGCTATCAAATGCATGAGACCTAGGCAGAATTCTTCCAAGCCTAAATATTTCCCTTTGGATTTCACTTTTTTTTCAAATGAAACAACATTCAGTTCAAATTGGGTCAACACAAGAAATTTTCCTAATACACAACTGTTGAGTTAAGCATGCAATTTTTTGTGGCTTTTGCAATTCTGTTAGAAATACATTACATAACTGAAATCTTAGTTGCTATGGCTTTTGTCACATGGAATGTCTGTGAAAGTTATACAAGTAAAAGTGCTCCCTAAGTGCTTCTCAGTGGCAGAAAGCATAAATGTTTTCTGTTTGGGGGGTGGGAGCTGGGTGGGTGTGCAGTTGGGAAATCCCACATTCTTCTTTGAAACAAGTCCCTATTACAAATATGTTGCAGTTATTCCTTATCACATAATTTCTTTTTTCTGTTTGTCCATTCCTCCTCTTATCTAAATGTGAAATAAAACATAATTCCATTTATTGCAGCAGCCCCCAGTACTGCTTTATTAGAAATCAAGAAACACAAGTACAGAATAGAGCATTCTCATTTTCTTTTAAACAAAATACATCATTACTATTCTGATTTTAATTAGAAGTGTTAACATTTTCTACTAATGAAGTCTTATGTTGACCATTCTTGTTCGTCAGCAGTAGTTTGGTAGGAAACAGCATCATCAGACAGGTACTTTCTGAAAGATGTTTTTCAGCTACAGTGAGTAAAAGAAATCAAAATTGCTGAAATTAGTAGGTTTTGGCAATGTCCTCAATATTTTAGTAATTTATATGTTTCTTGGGAACATATTATAACCCTAGAAATATGTTAGAACTTGTTTAGACAATGAATTGAAAACATACTTGCAGTCAAGGTTTCTGGAGATTTTGTTATGTGTTTGATTTGTCGTTTGGTTTGTTGGGGGGTTTTTTTGAGTGACTAGCTATAAACTAGCTTATGCATTAAGGGCTGCAGAGGACATTCTTTTCAGTTTTGTGACAACTGTAAATCATAACACGATTGTAGTTGTAGGAAGAATAGTTTTGGCATATAAAAGTGGCAAGGTCTGTATGTAGGGAAAAGTAGTATCTGGTACTAGACCAGCTGTCATAACTGAGAGAACAGGCGGACCATTTAGACGGAACAAATTGGTGAAAAAAGCATTTGGCTAAAACTACCCATTTTTTCCAACTGCATCTAATAAAAGATACTACTTCAGACCTCATTCCTACCATTATAATGTATTCAGCTGAATTTGCACAGTTAAAAAGTCAGAGCTGGAAAAGGTCAGCACGGGAGCCTAGATTCACTGACAGAGGGACCTGGAGTTCCACTGCTACCGTGACTCACTTTTCACTCAGTGAAAAGAAAGTGTCATTTTCATCTCATGAACAGAGAAGGTAAAGAGGTCTGATCTGCCCCTGAAAAGACAAGAGCTAGAACCAAATAGCCTCCTCAGATTTATCAAAATGACTAGGATATGCATTTGTGGGGAAGTTTGCGCTGTTTTACTGCATACTTTTCTACTATACACTGTGCCTTGCGTACAGGCTGGGTATCTAAGCACCAGTGAACAGGTTACATTGCCCAGGGTTGGTACATCTTACTGCCAGAGGACTCTAGCATTGCCTTGGGACTTCCTCTTCCACTTACCTTTGCAATCAGGAAGGCTGCAGTTTTTCATTGTCTTTTGAACGAGGCCACAGACCATGGCACTGCACCCTTCAAGGCAATGGAAAACACAAACCACTGATAGAAATGAGGGCATGTCAGCAGAAGGAAGCACAGGAGGAGGAGGTAGTTAACAGTGTCCTGGACGTGGGGATTAAGTTGGCCCCACCTCACAGCACCTGCCAGCAAGAGGAGGCCTAGAGGGAGGGACCCACAGCTGGAGGTAATTAAGAGGAGGAAGCAGATTCCAGAGTTTCGCTGTCCTGGCAGAGGGGGATTGGGTTTGTGTTGCAGTAAAATGAGGAGCTGGGTTTAGCTGAGCCTTGGGAGTTGATTGTTTCATTGTTAATTTGTTTCTTAGTGAAATTAAACCCAGGAAGGAGCTAAGCTTTGACCTTGCATGTGGTGTGTAGCCTGTGTCATAGACTAACTGGGAGAGTCACCTGGTTACATAGGGTTGCATGGAAAATGAAGAGTTGAGTTCCATCACCCTGAAAGAGGGTGTGAAGAGTATGTGGCCACCCAGGTTCAATGAATAAGACACGATACCCTTCTTAACCCAAGGAGTGGTTGCTGGAAGGGGCAACACCATCCACGACCACCCAAGCTTTGTGTAGTATGCAGAGGACATGGATGAGACTCTCCCTCACCCTAGGGATGGCAGCTGAGAACATACACCTACACATCCACACGCTTACTAGCCCATTGCATTCATGCACATGTATACAACACAAGAGCTGCCAACATATGCAAGTGCCTCACAATCTACCATTTTTAATCTTAGAAATCAGTTTTGCAACAATTTGTATCTTTTAATATTGCATACTGGTGAGTAGTGAACTAGAACATACTAACCTTCTGATTGTGGACAGATTAAAAGAGTAAGTAGTGGAATTAGTTAAAGAAGAATTTCAGCTTTAATTAAAATAATTGCTACATTTTAAGCTTCTGTATTCAGAAATAATAAGAGGATTTTGAGCCAAAGTTTAAATGTGAATATTTCGGGCAACCTGCAAAATTTATTTAAGTATAGCTTACTCCTTTTACGTGGTGGAGAGGTTAAGGTGTAGTTAGGTTAAGTCACAGCAGAGTGCACAGCAGTAGCCTTGATAAAGCTACAATTATTGAATAGGGCATAAATCAGAACCTAGCAATGTATTTGCTCAGAACAGAGCCAAGGCATATGATTTTCAGGTCTTTGTTTAACAATTCATACTGTCTCTAAAAAAAAAAAAAGACCTTAGGAAAACAAACAAATTGGAACAAAATACAAGCATTGGTAGTTTAGTCAAAAAACATTTGCAGCAATTAAAACACTTTCTCTAGTTTTATCAATGTAGTTATATTACTGTTATGTATTATTTTACAGGCACTAGTTTTTTAAGAAGAAAAGATAGTTGCTCCCACTAAAATAAGAGGGGGTTGACACAATATAAGGTCCATTTTCCTCCAGTTGTCTTGCTGGATTTTTTTTACTTGAAATTCTAAGCTAAATGTCTTTGTGTTTGTCTCAGCTGTCCATCAGATATAAGTTACAGTTATTTACAATCACTTAAATTGACAATTCAGAAACTACTTCACATGAACAAGCAAGATTCTGTTTTTATTATCTGTGTGCACTGTGGCAGTAGCTTAGAGTTACTGGGAGGCCACTTTGTACTACAGTATTTCAGTTGCTAACGCTGTTCCCAAAAGCAGTGTTTGCTATAAATTCCCAGCCCAGGGGAATACAAAACAGATACTGCACATTGCATTCTAGGGTGGTACTGCAGAGTCAGCCCAACATGAACTCTTCTTGCAGCCTGAACTCCATCATCACAGTGGGACTCAACTGACTCAATCCAGTGAGATAGGGCTCGTGTATTTTGGCAGCAATGCAAAGTTGTAACTTTGAACTTTACTTTCCTACTGTGGTTGAGTTTAGAGTAACAAAGTGAGACTCTATGTCTGTTGATTTAAGTTTTTAGACACACTTTTTACTCAACAGAATTGATTCCTTTAGAGACAGAAAGTATTTAAGAATAAATACTACACAAACACCCGTATTTTCCAATAAACAGAATGCAAATATAATGCAGACTACAAGTAAAATTAGCTGGAATAAATACAGAAACAAAAGATATTCTCACAGAAATTAAGATTTTTTTCAATACTGATTTTTGATAAATGTGGTTGAACTGTTTCTGTTAATTTCCTCAGCAGTTGTATCCTAGTGGTGTCTACCAGATAAGAATTGATTTAAGCATGTAAAAGAAGTTAATTAAGTTCTGAAGTCAGACAGTGAGAGTTCAGAAGAGAGCTTTTCATGCTTACTCATTTGTGGAGTGGACAGGCAGTTGTCAGATCATATTCAGTTTCAAATTCACAAAAAGCATAGCAATAGAATTCTTTCTACAGTTTATTTTTAATTCTAGTATAAAAGTAAATAAACAGGATTCTATTAGAGTGGTTTGCCAAGAATTATTACATTCCTTTTTTTTTTCCAGAAAATGAAATTTAATTATTGCCAGCTCTCACAATTTTATTGCAAGCTCCCTGTTATTGTTATTTTCTTTAAAACCCCTTCTGGAGTCTTTTGATTACATAAGAATTTCTAGGTTGTTTCTTCTGCTGCTTTTAGCACTTCTATCCCTCACAGCAGTACAGAAATATGACCCAAATGTGAACTAAGAACTCAAAAACTGAAAATCAAATAAAAATAGCTATTAGAAATCACTATTTTATTTCCATTCTGACCTGTGTTTTTTGGACACTTAGTTTAGGTAACACTAGATATCTCTTGTAAACAACAGCAAAAAAAAGCTAATTTGGTTTCACTACCCAAACAATTGTAGAAATATGCCAATGAAGACTAGAAACAAGTAGTAAAAACCTGATAGTTAATATTTTTCACTGCTTTAGTGGTCTGAACTCTTCACTACAATATGATATATTGAGGCTGTGAAAAACAAAAAGGAAATATGTTGCTGAGACAGCAATTACATTAGATCATATGTTGAGCCTCCACTTTACTCAGGGAATGAGGTATAGCTACAAATAGAAGAATATGTGTAGTCTCATCTTGCATGCTAACTCTGCTTTTTCATTATTCTCAGGTAAGGCTTTGTGTTCCTATAGAGTATCAGGTTGCCATCTGTCTCCCCTGACCAATCCTGCATCCTGACCACATGGCTTCTGACCACATATTCTGTTTTAGAAGTATGCTCAAAATGATCCAGTATCTGAGTTGCTCTGATCTTCTGCATGTGCTTTCTGGCAGTATTTCACGATCTAGAAAATGCTTTGTGGTGTTCAGTCTTTTATCTTCAATGAGGTGTCATTTCTGAGAGTCCAAGGTACCAATGAACCAAGTTAATTTAGATGTTAGTGCTATGACAAACAACTTCTGAGTAATCCAACAGCGGTTTCAAATATAATCTTAGTTATCTGTAGCCCCCTGCAAATGGACAAATTTTACATAGAAGCTTTTAGATGAGGAGCAGAGCAAGCAACAAAAGACAGTAACTTCTTAAAATGTTGTAGCTTGATGGACTAGGTGATAATAATTGTATACCCTTCCAGGAATACTCAAGAATATAACCTGGACTTTATTAATTCTAATTATCTATGTACATAATTCTGCTTTTGTCTACTATAAGTGGGGAATACTCATCTGGCATATCTGAAGAATCATATATAGTGCTAACGGGATTATTATCTTGTATTTTGCAGTATGTTGCAGCATTCCTGCCAAATACCTTGATTTTTTTAAGGCAGATTTGGGAAGTTTGGTGCTAATGTCTCAGCTATACCTTGCTCAGACACCCAATTGAACATTTTTGTTGGTGCTAATATGATGTAAGTCTGCCAAGTCGATGAGATCCAGTTCATTCTGAAACCTCTTGGTATCAGAATAGGCAGAGGAAATGTAACCTAGCACATGAGGGTCACTGAGCCCGCTACAGGTACTTACCCAATTGGACAGTATTTATTAGAGGATGTTTGTGACCTCATGCTTCACAAGAAACCATTGTATTATTCTTACAACATTCATGGTAGGGGAAGCAGCTATTGTATTGATTTGTATTTTAGATGAAATGTTGTTTGTGGGACCAAGGTTGCACTTGTGCTCCCCTGACTGACTTTAGCAAGCAAGCATTCTTAGTCATCGCCCTTTGTCCCTATCCCACCATTGGATAGTGAGAGGCTTGACCCTCCTATTTGGAACTACTTTACAGGATAGTAAATGCACATAGGAAACAATCTTTGAAATACTAGGAGAAATAGAAGGCCTATGTTTGGACAAGTCATCAGGTCATGCTGGAGAGGCACAGAATAACAGTGCTTCCATGACTGAAGGACACTGATGGAAAAAAATACCAGATCTAGCAGATAATACTTATGCAAGGAAATTTCAGCAAAAGCCAGTAATTTCTCCCATTAGCTAAACAAAATATGGCTACATGAAGATAGGTCTCTGCCCTTAAATAGGATTCTTATTTTTTAAACATAAAAAATAGATCACCGTAAGAGTTCCAAAAGATATACTGTGCCTGGATACAGCAGAAGATTTAGTATTCTGGTATCCCAGACTAAATCAATAACTGGCATCTTATCTGGTCCAGTTATTGAGAGAACATGATTTGCTTTTTCTTTGCATCACTTTAATGGATTTCTTTTCCTATTGAATAATACCTCTGTACAAATACTGTTTTAAAGTTTATTTGGGTGAAAATTCTGTTTGTACGGATTATATACTTATGTAGGATTATATGCAGTGGAGTGTGCTTATGGAAGTGCTGTTACTTGTTTCTGTTATATTCTAGTAACTGAAGTAATAAATAGCAATGTATTTCACTGTTAACTTTACACAAAGGTTCAGGTAAATATGCAGCCGTGACTCACTTAGCAAATGGAAATTCTGAATCTATGCATCCTTATCAGTGTTTGGAGTAGTAGAAAAAGTTAGAAACATACAATAGAAGATAAAACAATATCCTTCATTTTAAAATAATGATATTCATTTAAGTACTATCAGTTACATTGATTAGGAATTGTCATAGAATTTGTAGCTTATAGAACCAAAATTACAGCAGGTTTGTGTGCATGCATGTTATTAATTTGCTCGTTTTTTTCCCCTCTTATCTAACTTACTGTTTCTTGGACTGGAACAGTAGTGGCCTTGCCCATCATCCTACCACCTATTGCCTGTTCCTTACTTCAGAAAAATTAAAATACTTCTCCATCCAGCATACACCAATGGTTTTCTTCTGTTCAGTTTGATGAGCCATTATGTCTCTCTGCAACTCTATAGTCCTCCTTAGAATTTTTGTTCCCTTCTGATCTCTTGAAAGAAGTTAAAATAGAAGTTAAAAACAGTGGCTATTAATGAAGAGCAGTATTGTGGGAAGTACTGAAATTTTGCCCTTTTTTCTCCAGGCCAGTTACTTCCATCCCAAGGTCCTTTTACTCATAGTCTGTGGCAGTCCTTGTGTAGACTGTAGATGTGATTTATTCGAGGCTTTAGAGGGCACATGCTATCTGTGCAGAGCCTTTCATACACAGCATTTCTCATACATTGTATTTCACGAAATGGCACATACCTCGTATAGAGGAGCTAGGGCCTTCCCATGCAGTGGCACTGCCACCCCCTCCTCCCCACTACTATCACCTGTTTGGTGGTGTCGTGGTTCAATGCCAGTGAGCAACTAAACACCACACAGCCACTCACCCCTTCCCCCCCCCCCCAGCGGGATGGGGGAGAAAATCATGAAAAGAAGTAAAACTCGTGGGTTGAGATAAGAACAGTTTAACAGAACAGAAAAGAAGAAAGTAATTATGATAATAATAACACTCATAACATGACAACAGTAGTAGTAAAAGGATTGGAATATAAAAATGGTGCACAGAGTAATTGCTCACCACCCACCGATCGACACCCAGTTAGTCCCCGAGCGACGATCCCAGCCCCCACTCCTCCCAGTTTATATACTGGGTGTGACATCCCATGGTATGGAATGCCCCCTTGGCCAGTTTGGGTCAGCTGCCCTGGCTGTGTTCCCTCCCAACTTCTTGTGCCCCTCCAGCCTTCTCGCTG
>JANZLQ010000079.1:47590296-47607906 GCA_026212715.1 Elanus axillaris
CCCCTCCAGCCTTCTCGCTGGCTGGGCAGGAGAAGCTGAAAAATCCTTGACTTAGTATAAACATTACTTAGCAGCAAGTGAAAACATCAGTGTGTTATCAACATTCTTCTCATACTGAACTCAAAACACAGCACCGTACCAGGTACTAGGAAGACACTTAACTCTATCCCAGCTGAAACCAGGACAGCTGGCAATAGGACCATCCCTGCCTACTGCTTCTTGCCCCATGCCACCTCTTCTTTAGCAGTCACGTGGAGATATGGTGGCTCCCTTCCCTCCCAGGAGTCTTTGTGGGCTTCACAGACAGACGCCTGGGCAGAACACATAGAGCTGAGCACCCTCTGCTCAACACAACAGTAAAGTGGATGATGTCTTTTAGGAAGAGGGGGAACATAGGGGAAGTACTATCTGCTTCGAAGAAAATGCCTAACAAGACCAGTTTACCAGAAGGGCAGTGAAACTGTCTCCTTTACTAATACCATCTTGGCCAGCTTTTCTAATTTGTTTTTATCCATGATATTGCAATGATAATGACCTGGCTAATAGATGACTGTGCTGCTAATGCAGTCCTAAGAATTGAATTTTTCTTCAAATCCAGATGGCAGAAGAGCATAACCGAATGCATTTTTAAGCCAATTCATACTGGCTAGGAGCCTACACTGAAGGCTTGTGCAAAGTCCCAACACAAAAGCTAAATATAATATACATATGGTTAACAGGGATTGCCTTAGCATATTCTGTAATGTTGGCTGCCATCATTCAGCAAGAATAAAATCTAAAATTTTGGGCACTTCTCGTATAAAATGAAAGATTTACAGAAAGGAGCAGCAACTGCCAGTGTAAGGTAGTCAACCTAACAAAAAGGTAACAGGAGAGAGATCAAAACAGGTCAATTACAAATTGTCCTTTTGGTTTTTAGGTTAGTGGTTTTTGGTGTTCTGGGGCCGGGGCGGGGGAGGAAGTCTTATTTCTTGTCATCTTGAGTTAGATATTCAGAGCATATCCCAAAGTGGCTCTCCTCTATGAATTAGCAGTGTTGGAATAAAAGTTAGGTGTGTCCTTGATCCTTTCATTTATTGGCAAGAAAATGTATAACTCTTTTCAACAAAAAAAGTCTGTGAAAGAACATGGATCTGAATCATACATTGTGCTATTTAATGTGGCAATGTCAACCCTTTCAATTACATAAACCTGTTACTATTTTTACACCTTTTGTTTCTTTATGTCTCATAATATACTGTGATTCTCTTTGATACTAGAAAATTCTTGCACTATGTTTAGGGCTTAGATGATCTCACCACTGTCCAGTTTTTTAAGAAATTACTACCAGACGTAATTAAGGGACCTTACCTTAGCATCTGTCCTTACAGTGCTCTATTTGCACAGCAAATCCGGTTTGTCCAATATAAACCCATCCATGCTACATTGCACTCCAAGTATGGCAATCATTACATGCACTGTAAAGTTGGTCTGAACATGCTTGTATGACCTGAATATTAAATCTGCAATAGATGTGAAGTATTAAGCATCAAAGCGACACAGTGAATCTCAGGGCCTCCTTCAAACTGGTATCCCAAGGTCTCTAGACAGCACTAATAGGCAGCATAGCATAACATAAACTGATGGGTTGTTTTTCAGTCTCTCATATAAAGGGGTTTTCCTTCCTATGCAACTAAAAATATAAAAATTAATAATTTTACTCAATATCATTATCACTGAATCATCAGGGTATGTAAAATTTTCACAGAAACACCTATTTTTTCTCTGAAGGAAATAAATTGACATTATAAAAGACAACTGAAAGAGAGCCATCCAAGAGTAAGAAAGAAAAAGAAGTCTAGTAACTTAGCAGATGTAAGATCTCAGTTTATTTAATATGATTTTACACAACTTTCCAAACACTACAAAAAGCAAGACAGACAAAGGAGTACTGGACATTCCAAATGGAAAGCCTGAAAACAACATACTATTAAACAACTGAAGGTTAATTAAAACTTTGATTGCTGTTTCATAAGTGTCTATAAAACTGTCACCACCAAAGCTGACTCACTGTTAGTCAATATGTTTAAAGATCACAATGGGCTTTCACGTATTAACAGATTCCTTTTTGTTATTAGCGGGTTCCATAAACATTCTGATTTGCAGAAAGGATAAGCAGCCAAAATAATGAGCCTCTTACAAGAGCACAAGAGTTTAATAATAACATTAAGATTCTTGCAATAATATTCTTGTACAATTTCTTTATTATGCTGTCCCCCCAAACAAACTGCAGTTAGCATCTATATCTAATATAGTACAAATAATTCAAATAATCTAACAGGACAGAGCTATATGAACCATCTGTAAGCTGACAAAGCATTCAGTTTGGTTGAGTGGCTCTACTCTGAAATACACCACAGATGCTGAAATTTTATCATTTAAGACCAAATAAAATTGGCAAAAATGCAGATATGACTTACAAATTTGGAAGAGTATATGTGTATAACATAGTAATAGTATTAATACTATTCTTACCAGTATCAGTAGTAGTATCATTGATAGTAGTAATACCGGTATTATTACCTCCTTGAAAATTGATGGGTAGGAAGAAATGTATGGTTTGTGTTATGGTAAATAACAAAACCACACACATTCAAGGTTCAAAGATCGTAGAAGACAACAAAAGCTTTATTTACTTTTTGTTGCAGCTCCTGGGGTTTCTTTTCAGGAACTTGTTCAGTATTGTTTCTTTCCTTTTGTCTAGAGTACATAATGAGTCACAACATAATAGGAGTATGAGTAATGTTCAAATGACAGACACTTTCCAAATCAGAATGATGGTGCAATCAAAGGTTGGATTTTTCCTCAGCCTTTTATTTTATGTAAGTATTTAGACCTTACAATGACTATAAAGTGCTAAAACCTCAAAATTATAAAGGGTTGTGATCATTCTTTCTTAAACAGTAAATATCTACATGCTAGAAAAGGTGCAGAAAATTATGTCCTAGTTCTGACAATTCCCAAACCTCTTGCAAGGATCAATTTTGTTCTTCACAGAAAAAAAGTAATACTGATCAGATCACTGCTTGTTTTGTGTTCAATTGACTTTGTAACTTCTGGCTCAGTGTTTTCATAGCCATAATACCACTGGTGAAATCTGCAGAAGGGTGAGGTCAGAAAGGAATTTTTCCAGCTTTTCTTATTTTTCTCTGTATTTAATATCTAATTTTATACATCCATATTTTAGTCATATGCATGCAGATGACAGCATTTCTAATCATACACTTTTTTGAGAACTCAATTATATAAATTATCCAAACAGGTTAATACACTGAAGCATAAAAGGGAAAAATAAAAGTCATTTATAGCTTTTCCTTTCTCTCTTCAACTATAAATTATTATGATAACAAAGAAAATAACTTGCAGGTGTCTACTTTGTATGTGCAGAGAAACTTCTACATATATCTTAAAATAATTTAAAATTAATGAATAAAGTAGCTACATATTCAAACACATTCCCCGTTCATCTAATGTCTTAGATACTCGTGTTAAAACAGTGCAGAGATTATTCTCACAGTAGATTTGATTTTTTGTTTCTCTATAGATGCCCTTGCTGCTACACTTACTAAGGGTTGTACTTCATCCCTATATTAAAGTGTAATTCACTTGTGCCATTATCTACAGCCCATGGAGGTAATGGAAAGACTCCCTTATCTTTACTGGATTTTGGATTGGATCTTCTTTTACTGTACCCTTGTACAAGTTAAACAGCCACAAATTCACTGGTTCCCCCCACTCCCAAGAAAACAGCAGGAGACAGGCACGTCCCCACTGCTGTCTGAAAGATACTGCTGACACTTCAGTTGCTCCAGTTTAGGTTTGATTTGACAACAGCGGTAGCTGTATATGGCAAAGAGCAGTTTTCTTTCTTTGCTTCCAGATCATTAGAAGAATCTTAATAAATGGACTATTTCTGACTACCTTTCTATTCACAGTGAACCAGCTGATCTGCATTCCTCATGAGAATTTTAAAGCTACTTTTCTGGTATTTAAGCAAACAGCACAGGATTGGTTGAGACAGCATCTCACTGTAATATAGGAATTTCTTATTCTGTGAAATTCTGCTTTACTGTTTGTTTTGGGGGGGTTGTTGTTGTTGTTTAATTAATTGGATGCTATTTTAAGTTCCTATTGTGTATTGGCCTAGTCATGGGAATTGAATCTATGTCTCTTCTCTATTGCTGTGTATCGAATGAGTAAGAGGAGCTGAAAAGAGATGAATGTTGCTCAGTAAAAGCCACACAGCTGTAATAGCTGAGCTAAAGCAGCACTTGATTAAAAGGAGACTGAAGTATCCAAGGAGAGCTTAGAAAAAGATGAAATATCTGTTTACTATATGGGAAAGAGTAACAGGACAGCATTTCCAGACATCAGTAACATAGTTGGTTCATTTTTCTGTTTCATATGTGGTCTTGTGAATATGCAGTACAAACTGCATCTAGTTGCAATACATTCACAAATTAAAACAGAGTTTTTCTTGTCCAGTTCACTGCACAAGTGTGGTGGTTAACTCTTCTTTCAATTCACACCATCAGCCACACAATCCTATCCATACTCTAGCAAAAATCTTTTACATAAAGGTACCTGATGTGCTCTACACTGTGTAAGACCTCAGTTCCTGGTGCAACAAATCCCGAAAGTCTCTGACTGAGTTTCCACTTCTGAAACCTGAATATAGAAATTAGTTATTTTTTTACTTTTGATTATTCCAATACTGAAAAGGCAGATACAGGTGAAAGATTCCCATCCAAACATTAGAGACCATGAAAATGGTCAGAAATGCATTTCCTAATGAAGTCCATCAGGAACACCATATCCTAAAAAATGAAAATGAGAACCAAAACTCTTCAATATCACAGAACTTGCTTGACAGTCAAGCCATGCCATAATTCCCTCGGTTCAACTGAAACTTCATTTTCAGCTGGACTGTGGGGAATGGAATTTTTCCTTCATTGTAAGAGGCCAGGGTGTATTTTCTCACCTCACAACGTGGGTCTCAACTAGCAAAAAGACCTGAAGGGGGGAAACTAATCTTGTTAACAGAACTAAGAATTGCTAGATATGGGAAGTAAGAGAGTCTAGAGGGAAAAAGAAGGCTGGATGAAGCTTGAGAAGGAACAGGGCATAAAACTTAAATGGGGACAGGCTAATAAGGGTAATGGCAGCTAACACCTGCAACTGTATAAATTTCCACTATTCTGGATGTAGTTATCAACTACAACTGAGTACTGTCATTTTAAACTGTTACCACTTATATCTGGATGCTTTTTGCTTAAAATACTCTAAATGCAGTCATAAGCAATTCTGAGCCAGTCAAAATGTAGACTTTATTTGGTCTCTGGCCAAGGAATCAGTTTCCTGGGTTGTCTGAACAAATCTAGTCAGCTGTTTTTGGTTACTACTAGAGTAAAACCAGCAACAACAAAACCCTTTGCCATTATAACAAAATTCTAAGCTACCTTAGTAAATGGAATAGAAATCATCACCTCTGAAAACAAATTAAAAACAAAAGGTTAAAAGAAGAAAATCAGGTTAAAAAATAATGTATGTAAAATAAAGTGAGGTGTACTTCAGGGATGTTAAGTAATCACAGCTCTATCTAGAATTTTTAATAAAAGCTGCTCACTGGAGGCTTTATAAAGATATGGCTGCTAAACCTTGTTTAAAGGTAGGCATATGAGTTCATAGGAAGTATTTTTAAGATTGGGAGAAATTTCCTTCCTTCACTTGCTTAACTTCACAACTTGTGATTCTACTGGTAAAATTTATTTAATTGTTCAACTGAAACCCATAGGTTTCAAAGACCCACAAGACTTAGGATGTCTTTAAAACCAGGAGAAAAACAGGAGCTAATTTTTTTTTTCCCGTATATAAGATAGAGAAAAAGACTCATTGTTCCTTTTTTCCCTCTGTTTCTGATCACTGTTTGCTAAAACCACACATAAATCTCCATTGTCAATCAGCTGTAGCAGAAAAGAATCTATCCTGCCCTATCCTATTCTGAAGAATGGGATGTGGCATTCAAGACCAAATACAGAACATCTTCCTTTTCAATTTTCTTTGAAGATAAAAGAAGAAATTAATAAATCCTTGAGGCACCAATTACTCTAATTAAAATCACAATAGCCACCATCATCTACCTGCTCTGTATTATATTTTCTATTTCTGTAAAACTATGAAGGTTTTGTTGGGTCTTTTGTGTTTGGTATCTGTCCACTTCTGTGTTAGGTATTATTCCTCGCTTGTCTGGCTCTGTCTTCAGGGATGCACATGTAGTCATATACATCAGGCCTTTATTGTTCTAAACTGTTTAGAATCATGTATTCGTATGTACATATGGCTTATGATCAACTAAACAAAGCTGCCAGACTTTAACCTATTGACTTTTCTCTGTGTGCATATGATTATGCATGATTTCTAAACATATAGTAGTAAATAATTATGAAATTATACTAGCCATGTAGATACCTTGGTAGACCCTCTTTCTCCCAGTGGAAAAAGCACTAGCAGCTGGGCTTTCACTTAAAATATTTTGTAATGTACTCTTTTTCAGGTGAAACATTAGCACTAGATTATGGATCTGCATTCAAAACCACAGTTAACCAGTGATCTAAATAATTTATCTTTTGATGGAAAGCCTTTCATATAGCAACAAATACAACAGTGTTAATGTAATAGGAATTAAATTGTCAATTGATCATGATGACCCTCAGAACTAAATCTGAAATAGAATTGGGAAACTGAACCCACAGAAGTCAAAATGTCTGCAGAGAGAGAGACAGAGAAGGAGACTTGTCCAGTTCCTGTATGAAATAAATTTGCTACTGTATTTTTATACAAGTAATGTTCTTCTATTGCACTTATTCATTTTGCTTGATATTTCCTGTGACAATTCACTGTGATGTGATCTCTAACTCACTTAGGTTACAACTTCCTTTGGCATCATGCGTAGTAAGTCTGACACTGAAGAATCTTGAATCATAGAATCTTAAGAGTTAGCATTCATGAGCCAGGTTTAGATAAACATGTACATTTATACTTCTTTATGACATGTAAAACATCTCTAGAAGTGTAAACTCATATAGTTACATATATTTCAGATGTGCAGACTTCAGAACAACAGACTAAAACTGCTTTTGAAAAACTATATGAAAAAGTGTGTTGGGACATTTCCACATATACTAACATTGTTTTATTCTCTCATCTGAAGGTGAAGAAGAACAATGTCTCCAGTGAAAATAATACTTAATGTATAACTAAACTGAAGCAAATATTAAGTTTTTTCTGAATATTTATGTGAAAGAGGTTACCTACCAGTATCATTTTAAGGGGGTTCTTTTGTTAACAGCTTTGCAGCTTTAGCACAATAATAGTACAATTCAAATGAACTCAGTAAATGCACACAGAGCAAACTCATTATTAGAGTTTAAGCTAGCTGAAGAACACTCAGAAAGTTAGAAACAGATGTGATAAGCTGTCCACAATAAAAACCTAACCAAACCTACTTAAGTTCATATAAAAAAATAAGTATACTATAGTAGGATTTTGCATACATGTAGTATATATTTTTCTGTGCTATAGCAACAATAGCAAGTAAATCTTTGAGACTCCCTCAGTAGACTAAGTATTCCTGTGTTACAGGTGGGAAATTTTAGAGGGAAAAATATTTAGTGACTTTCCCAAAATACTGATATTTTGAAACTTACAACTTAGAATTTTTCAGTTTCCAAGTCTGAGATTTTTATACTATGCTACAGAACTTTCTCTTGTTTAATAAACATACATTCTGTGCTCCCAAGTTAGCTATAACTTATATTCATCCTGGAGGAACTTACAACTAAGATGGCATTTTAAGACAGTGCTCTATGTGCCTATACATTGATCTGTGCACTTATTTGCTGTACTGAGACATCTCACTGTTGAATGTCATCTTGCTTCAATCTCACCAAGGACTTACAGGTACTTCTTGATCAGCAGCATTGCCATAGATACAAAAATCACACTTTTCCTTTGTGTTTTCTACCAGGGTTTTTTTCCAGTTATACTTACATGGAATCCTCTAGCGAAACCCCACTTGGGTAGAATTTATTTCGGGCGCTTAAATTCCTATTCACATTTATGTGATGCGATATAAAATGATAGAAACAGCAAAGCAGCTAAACCCCAACTCAGCATTTGAAATGTGAACACTGTAGACCTTCATTTTACTATTATCCATATTGCTAAGACTCTATAAATGGCTTATAACAATTTTTTTAATGAGTATACTAAATATCTGGCCAGTTCTATGGTAACCCAAGAGATCAGAAAAGCTCTGATGGACCCACTAGTCTCTTGTGTAAATAATACAAAGTTAGTAAAGTAATTAATAAATAAATATTTTTAATCATTCTGATTTTGTGTTAAATAGAGAAACTAAAACAGTTCCAAAGGAACCATTCCATCCTCAGAAAAAAAAAGTGCATTTTTTAATTTTCTATAAGGCATACATTTGCCTTAAAAAATAAAAACAAAGCTAATAAATTACATTTTAGAACTCTATTTAAAGACACTCATGGAGAGACTTAGGCTGACAAAACTCAGGAAATTCAAATGTGAAAGTAGAAACATAAATGTAAGAGGGGTGTAATTCATGCCATTATACCTGTTTGAAACAATTTGTGTGAGTTAAGGATAGAGTGCTAGCATAAACTTTGAATTTATTGGCTTTTGTTGCTTTAAATCAGACCCTTCACATTATTTAAACATAGTTTTTGTATTTAATATTCAGAGCAATAGGACACGTACATTTGGCTGCAGATAGATACATAATTCATGTTGGTAGGAAGCATACCTTATAACACTTAAGTGGTTTATTAAACTTGTTTCATCTGATATGGGATAAATTCTGTAATTGACGGCAAGTCATAGGCAGATCCTACATCTATCATATTTAAGATTACCTTATGTTATAGAAACTATTCTGCTTTGGCCTCTCAAGGGCTTTTTTTTCCTGGAGAGAAAATATATGAAATATGTTAATGTTGTTTAAAAATGACTTAAACCTGAACTCCTATATGAAATTAGTTTAGTGGTCTCAGCTCAGTCCCTAGCAGACAGTTGAGTATATCAGGAAAACCATCACACATAACTTGGCACCAGTCAGTAGAACCAGCAGCCTCAGATCTAAAGATGCCTGGCAATGCGCCTGGGGAGGCTCAATGACCTCCTGTTTTAGGGACCATGAACTCCTGAAGTCAGAAGGGAGGTCATATTGTGCAGGGCGCTTATTTCTGTACTCCCTGCTCCCTCTCAAGTTTATAGTTCTTCATAGAATTACTTCAAATTACCCCACCTATTTGATGAGCATGAATAGGAAAAAGAAAGTAAAGAGGATTGTCTCTCTCAGACAGTGGATTCCAGTCAGATCTACTGACACTAGATTTTCCTTTCAAGTCTTCTGTCATTTCTGTTATCTGTTTAGCTTTACCAGTATGGACTGGGAAGAGTCTTAGGGTGGAGCAGGCTACAACTAGATTGTGGTGTTACAAGCATTATGACATCTTAACATTTCTCTTGTTGTCTGCATCATAATGGATTGAAATTCTAGTAGCCAGAAATAATTTGTTTGACTCTGCTCCTGCTGTTGACTATTGATAACTGCAGTTATATTTTGGGACAGAAGTTCTAATGCTAACAAGGCATGTCTAAAATAAGTAGATGGGTTGGGATGACTAAAATATCATAAAGATTGTGACACAGTACTGGTTAACCCCCCCTTTTTTTTAAGAATGGGTAAAGGTAGATTATCAAGTAAGTGAATACCATCTAGTATTTTTGCTTCAACTGCTGTTCTTTGTTTCTTTGGTAGTCATCTTGCACCAGCCTGGAATAATGATAATTTAAGAAAATTTTTCTCAAACTTCTGCAGATCATGATCATCACCAAGACAAGTGGAACCCTGCTTCTAAGATCTCTCCATAGTTAATATATTACTGAAGTACTTTCTGAGATGAGATTACCCCAACTTTCTTAAAGGTTTTGAATAATGCAGCTGTTAATGTTCATATCCAAAATGCCAACTTAATTTTAGATTATAGTGACAGTGAAAATGAACAGAGCAGTTACACTGCACTTGTGCTAGTTCAAGCTCACTGTTACTAAAAGCAGATGTGCTATGTTAGTAACTTTATGTATGAAATACTTTTGCACAATCACAACTTCTGGAAACAATTTAAAGACAGAAGAATGAGAGGGAATCTGAGCTGTCATTGAGAATTCTACTTTTCTTTCTTTGCCATTAATTAGCTCTTTTCCATGAAAAGATATGCCAAGTACCTATAGGTCTAGTACACGAATAGTCACAGAAGGATATAAGCTGTATAAATCTGGGAAGGAACATCACAGTTGGGCTAGAAAGGTCACATTTCTGTTGATACTATTTGTAGCAGATGCCTTTTTTCTTCCTTCTTCCTAGAAAGAAATGACGTATTTAGATCCTCCTAGTTCCCAAGAGTTCTTTAAAAAGGTTGTTACAAGCTACAAAAGAAAGAAGGCTTCAAGCAAATATTGAAATGTTCACTTTGGGAGTCATTAAATGAGCAAACCATCATGAGTACTCCTGTCTGGATATGTGATAATGTATAGATATCTGGCTACCTGTGTGTTTCCCTTTGCATTTATGCTAGGTTTCCTTGCTATGAGTTTTTTATTTGATTAGTTCCTCATTGCATCTCTTCAGAGTCAGGTTACTCTGGTAACAATTATTCTATGATGTATTTGTCAGCTTTCTTAAGTTCATGGTTTATAAGGTACAGCCATTTTCAGAGATACGGGGTTTGGATCTCAGGAGAGTAATTGAGTTTCTGTTTGGTTTTGCCTCTGTGTTCATGCTTTTAAAGTCTCACACCCTGAATGGATACAGGGAGCAGAAGGACCTGGTATACAGCATCAGCCTGGATGGCACTGTAACAGATTATTTTGTAAGCAAATAATAAGAATGTTAATAGTAAAGTTGTTAGTTGAGCTTTAGGGTCTGATTCCACAAGCTTTAGTGACAACAGTAATCCTTTTTCACATTACTAACTTTACAGACAGAAAAGATCACTCAGGAGGCTAAATTTGTTTTGTGGAAGTATGCTCAGACTTCAGGTGAACATTCATCTTCTCCATTAAATAGATTTTTTTAAAATCATATAGTAAGAATATTCTCATATTTTTGAGACATTTTAGAATGTCCTGCAGTTTTCTCTAATTGATACTGAATTTATCCAAGCAGCAAAATAAGATTTTAGCTACTTTTCTCTTAATGATCCATTAAAATAATATTCAAAAGGCACTTGGCACTCAAAGAAATTAAGTTTCTTAGGATGAAGGCAGGCTGGAAGCCTGCAGAAGCACTTGCTTCTTGTTACTTTGTATCAAATCAAGACAATGTTCTTGATATGGGATGGGAGGGAGAAGGGGGTTGACCATTAAATAAACCAATGGTGCATTTGCATTGTGCCATTCAGAGGTACAATTCAGTGTTTGAGTAAGGAGATTACTTGGGACAAAGCTTTTGAATGAGGAAACTGGTTGGCCTTGAGATGTGACTGGCAAGTGGAAAGAGGCTTGTAAGTGTCAGTCCAGTGGAAGATTCCAGCTGAAGTAAAGAACTTACAGTCCTACAGTCCTCAGTAAAGAAGTTACAGTCCCCAGAAAATGTGACCAGCTGTGATGTTGCTCCTTTAGGGCACCAAAAGAAAAGGGAAAATTTCAGTCTATCAGACAGATGAGAAGTGTCAGATTTGTTATCCTCCCAAAGCAGACAATCTTTTTTGGCTCTAAAATAAGAACTGATGTAAAGATTAAGATAATCTTCATTTCTTTTGAGGAGATAGCATAAGTATTTTTTCAAATAAAATACTTTTAGATTTTTTTTTACCATTGTAACAGCAGTTCACACAGATGATTCTTCTCCACTGGGATGCAGAAAACAAGCTTTTTTCATACTCTGTCTTGCTGTTGATCCAAGAGACCTCCAAAGTTAGTGTTAGAGAAACAGACACAAATCACCTAATGCACAGCAAATTTCCACTGGCACCATGTTTCATACTGATGTGTCTTGGACTTAGTTTAATGACGGTAGGATCAGTTTGATGTTATTGGCTATTGGCCCTAGTCTGAGAGGTGGTGAAAGATCTTTCTTATTTTGACCACAAAATGCTCAGCAAGCCCCAGACTCCCACTGGCCTCAACAGAAATGCAGAAATTCAGGGTGCTTAACACTTTCCAGGATTGGGCCCAGATGGTTATGACCATTCATCAGTTAATTTTAATGCTTTTCAGCAGTTGTGAAATATACACCATGATATGCCTTTTTTGAACAGCTGCAAAATTATGTTGTAACTAAAATTCCATCATTCAGCTTTCCATGCAATGCATTTTGCTCTGTAAGATGAGAGACAATCTAAACAGTGGCTAGGTACACCCTCACCGTAGTCATAAATGTCACAGTATTTGGAGGGTGGGATTTTTTTTCAGGACAAAGTAATTTTTTAGTGACATTATTTTACTTTTTATCTAACATGGGTTTTTTATTGCATTTTATGTATAAAATACAGAAAACTAGAAATGATAAGATGTTTAACATCTTAACATACATTAACTTTTTTTAGCGTAATTAGGCATTCTATGCACTCTTTCTTTTCTCAGTCAGATTATAAATCCTGAGGGCTTTGCCCTTGTGAGCCAAGTTCTGCTATCTTTACTAATCTCAATGGGCTGTTACATCAGCCTATAAAGTAACCTCAGTGGGACAAATTCCTGTCTCCAATACTCCTGTGTAAATTGAAAGCAATCCTATAATTACAATTACACCAAAGGCAGAATTTGGCCCAGTGATTTGAAAGATCCAAGCAGGCAGTTATTTGCCCAGCAATATTTGCTCTCAAATACTATATTTTCTTCTTGCATTTGGAACTACAGCCCTGTGTGTGTTAATGTGTCCTGTAGAATTGAATGAACAGAAAAAGATGGTGATGAGTAATGTTTACAACTTCCATTATTAGAAAAGCTGTCTCCCTTCACTTCCCACTGAAGTCAATGGAAGCTGAATGTCTTGGAAGGGAAGGTGGCCCTAGCTCTCCACTGACTTATTTCCAAGTGCATTATAAAGCACAGATGGAAAGGGATTAGAGCTAAGTTAAGGCCAGTCAGCTATCATGTAAGTTAGAGCTGAAGAAGATCGTGTCTGTTTGTGTTTATAGACTTAACAATGGTCTGGGAAATGGTTTTAAAGACCTCAAATTCTATCAGATTTGAGGAACAGCAGCCCCTTTTCAAAGACCTATCATAGCACCTATCTAAGTTTCTGGTAATATTGGAATTATTTCTCACACTAACAAAATTATCTGCCAGGACTCTCCAGCCTGGTTACACTACAAGGTGTTGCAGTATAGAATGATACTTACAGGCCACAAGTCCAGTTGTAGACTAAGTGATTTTTCAGCCTTTTCAATGTCTGTGTCTTTGCTATCTCAGATTGTAGTTGCATAAAGCACCTACATAACCTCAAGCACTTAGAAAAATAAACATAACCTTGAGCACTTAGAAAACATTAGCTATATCCAGAGTTACGAATTTGGCATTTAGCATAGTTCTCTAGCAAATTTACCACAATTCAATGGGACACGTCTCCTGTTCTCCTAAAGGTCTGATTTGATTGAAGATAATGGAAGTTTTGAATGAAGAAGAGATTCAGTAGCTACCACCTGAAATGTGCAGTAAGGGAAATAAGTAAGTGAAATAAGGGATTTAACATTTTATTACTTTTAACATTTTTACATTGTAGTGTATTTCACTTCCTTGCAAGTGATTTTAATTTTCATGAAAATTAAAAGATTGATTGCATTACAGGCTGTCTTCTATATAACCACAAAACTATTACAAGATAAAAGGCAGGTAAAGAATGCTCCACATACATTGCAACAGAAACGCACTTAAGCTCTATCCAGAAGACACTGACATAGCAATACAAGCACAATACATTCTTAATGCTTATTTAAGATCAAGATCATACATAAACTCACACATATGTTGAATTTTTGAAGCACGAATGGTAACTTTGAAGGCAATGACCTGTGCATATTCACAAATACAGCACACAGATAAGCACTACAGGATGGTTTAATCTTTGTCAAAGTGTGAACACTTTTTTTTATTTAATCAGAAAAATTGACAGGTTTCATTGCAAGATTTTCCACAAAAAATACACTGTTAACTGTAAGCTATTGCATTTTTGTGTTGTAACCAATGTTGTGCATAAGCTTATAAGAAATAGTGTATCTTGCTTTGTCACCGAAATATTAAAATACTATGGGGCAAATTCTGAAGTTTTTTTCAAAGGTCAAATTTTCACTGAATAAATACTGAGCGAGAACTTCAAACTATGACATCTTTACTAATTGTGTTTGTTTACTTCTAACACACATGCTACTAACATTTTAGATTTACCTGAAAATGCCTGGCAGAACACAACTGTTCACAGTTGCAGAATCTCACTGGTGTGGAGAGGTCTTTGTGAATGAAGCCTTAGGAGTTTTCTGGCTCTTAAAATCTTAAAATGACAGGTTTATTCTGTGTCTTTTTCATAAAAGTGGAACTCTGCAAGGATCCCTGGCAGAGATATCCTCCAGCCACTGTACGACAAGGAGCAAGACTCCAGACCCCTGCTAGCCAGTAAAGGAAGGAGGAATTTTGAGTTTCTGACTCCCCTAAGATTGGCAAGAGGTGAGGGATTTTAAAATTCAGTTTACTGCACTATCGATACACTGTCTTCAGTGTCTTTTAACCACCCTGACTATTATTGTAAGACCATTAGAGCTATGCTGCCATCAGTATGTAAAATCTCTCTGGATTTTGAAAAGTGCTAGCACAAAACCTGCATTTCTGTGTTGCAGTGGAGATGCTTTTTGTACCTTTCTCCTCATTAGCATATTTATGTTTCTGAAGTCAGCAAGCTGGTTTTCTGCGAAACTTGGGTTTAAATGTTTTGTTTATCCTGTATGCACCAAATGGTCTCCTACTTTCATGGTATCAGAGCCAAACTTTGGGTGAAATATTTCATGATAGTAATCAGCAAGTCAGCTGGTAAACATGGAAAATCTTAGATAGCCACTGACTGCATAAAAATAATTATACAAGAAGGAAGGCATTGATAAGCAATTGAAAAAAGTACAGCCTTCAAGAGTAAGTAAGTAGTATCATCAAAAAACTTCTGTTTCTTATTTTCTGTTTTAAGTGCACTTAGTAAAAAATGAGCTCTACTGGGAAATACACCTGAAAGCTTCACCTGCAAATAAATAAAGAAATAAAGACATAAAGGTAGCTGTTTTTCAAAACAAGAGGGAAACAAAACAGGTGACCACCTATTTTTTCACTTTCTCTTTGATCATTTCACTTACAACAAAATTATGGGTAGCCAAATATATGTATTAATTGCTACATTTTTAAATGCAAAAAATGCAAAATATATAGCCTTAATATGTTGGGGTGTTTTTTTTCCAGAAAGTAGCATGCACTTTATTTTACTATAAAATCCTTGCAGCACATCATATATATTCTGCCATATTTGTTTATAAATCCTGCTTCATTTTTTCTGTAACAAGGCACACATGCAAAACCACATTAAGATCTTTTTCTTTGGCTGATGGCTTTTAAGAGCATCCCTCAGGTTATCTTTGTGAATCTGCCACTTGTACAGCATTGCTGATGGTCTTTATTTGTCTAATCATTGCATGTACTATATCCTTTAAGTAGGAAGCCATTTTGAATATAATTTCTTAAAAGCAACTTCCACCAGCTGGGACACTTAATTATTACCTCCAGTTCCAATCCTTCAGCCAGAATGGGATTTCAGACTTAAAGTAGGAGTTTTACCTATTTACGTATTTTCCTGGACATATGCACTAATAAGGTACATATTTTATAATCTGTCCTTAAAACTGGACTAAAACCAAATTTTTAAGCATAAAAACAGTAGTCCCACAAAAATATTGCATTAGCCATGAAGTAACAAATAAAAGAAAGTGCATCCTCCTTCAGTGTACAGCATACCCCTTTCCAGCAGCACACCCTCACCTTTACAGAGGTAAGCGTGGCAGCACACCTGGAAAAGATGACAGTCCAAGGCTGGCTCAGAGGCACTGCAATGGCAATGGGTGCTCACAAAGGGTGGCTGGCTGGCAGAGGGAGTATTGTACCAAGAGCTGTCCAACACTCTCGCCTCCATAGGTCCCCACTGCATCGGAACAGCGCGTACATGCACTCAGGGAGAGGCAGACATTCATATTTCCCGCTGCACTCTGTCAGGGCAAAAATATGATAAAACAGTATCAATTCATATATACCACTCAGTGGTGAGAAAAGCCCCCTTATAGTCCTTTCAAGCACATGTAACTGGAAACACTTGCTGAGTAGACTGAAGGTGGAGTGTCTGTCATAGTTGGAGACGCAGCTGGAGACTGTGATTCTGGTGCAGAATCTCTATTACCTAAGCCATATCGTACAGATGTGTTTCACAAACCTTTACAGGCTGCCGTAATCTGAGGTACAACCCATATCGTCATACTCAGAAGATCTGTATGCTTAGATATACACTACACATTTTGTCCCACAGCAGTGCAGATTTTTAGTAGTAAGCCAGTGTTCCTAGACTGTACAGTAACTTCCACATTTTTCAGAGATATTTGTGGGTTTATAAAGATAGAGTAACGGACTGCAGCCAGTGCAGTCGAGTTCAACCCCACTGAATGTCCTGCCTGCCTGTTCCCAATTTCCTGTCTCACTTCCCATGTCTGCCAAACCCTGGCACTCATGGACTCACAGTCAGGTGCACACAAGATTCTAAAGGAGCATCCAGGTAAGTGGTTCCTTGCCTCATACATGTGTTTAGTGCAACAGCTGTACTGCACTAGGAATAACGATAGAAAGCTCCCGACACACAAAACTGCAAGATCTGCAGAATGTAGTGATTTTTAATTTGCAGTGTGTGATGGGTTGACCCTGGCTGGACGCCAGGTGCCCACCAAAGCCGCTCTATCACTCCCCCTCCTCAGCTGGACAGGGGAGAGAAAATATAACAAAGGGCTTGTGGGACAAGATAAGGACAGGAGAGATCATTCACCAGTCACCATCATGGGCAAAACAGACTCAGCTTGGGGAAAATTAACTCAATTTATTATAAATCAAAACGCAGTAGGGTAATGAGAAATAAAAACAGATCTCACAACACCCTCCCTCCACCCCTCCCTTCCTACCGGGCACAACTTCACTCTCAGTTTCTCTACCTACCCCCTCCGAGTAGCACAGGGGGACGGAGAATGGGGGTTGGGGTCAGTTGATCACACATTATTTCTGCTGCTCCTTCCTCCTCAGGGGCAGGACTCATCACACTCTTCCCCCGCTCCACCGTGGGGTCTGTCCCCCAGGAGACAGTCCTCCATGAACTTCTCCAATGTGGGTCCTTCCCACAGGCTGCAGTTCTTCACAAACTGCTCCAGTGTGTGTCCCTTCCACGGCGTACAGTCCTTCAGGAGCACACTGCTCCAG
>JANZLQ010000079.1:47616746-47647507 GCA_026212715.1 Elanus axillaris
CCCGTAAAGTTTATAACCTGTCTGCTGAGGAGCTCTAGTCAGGTAGGGTTTTGAGAAACAATCTATCATTTTTTTGCAAGCAGTAGCAATTTATAAGCTTTCAGAAGCAGCCACAATTGACATATGCTATGTGGAGACTTCTGAAAGAACACTGAAGTTAGACCTGTCTAACTAACTAGCTAACTAAGTCTTGAGACTTGATGAATATCTCAGTAAAGAGTATATTCAAGTCTTGGGCCAAGCAACGCTTCTCCTTTTGCATTTCTAGAGCCAGGAACTGAAGCTGAATGCTGGAGGTCTGTCCCATGCTGTCAGATGCTTCTCCCTGCATAAGCCAGACAAAGACAGGCGCTCAAAATAGAAGCCACTACATAGAAGATTAAAAGAAAGCAACATTACAGAAGCCAGACAGAAAACAAGCTGAACAGAAAGAAGGTTGGATAGGGATATGCAGATTTTGGAAGAAGACATCAGTCAGAGTTGCACAGGAGTTGCTTTCTGAGTTTATAAGGTAGGTAGGCAGCAGCAGAGAAGGTGAAACTATACAGATGAAGAGATAGACAGCTGTTTAGAGGCATGCATAAAAGGGGAATGAATAAAACTCAAAGTCAGATTGAGTAGGATTAGCTGAAAGCAAAAGGAAAGGAGATATAGTAGTTTTTAGAGCAGAAGGGTCTCTGCAAAAAAGGAACTTGATGTTTCTGTGCCCTTTGTCTTTGCATTTTTCTATCCCCTGTAAATAGCATGAAACCTATTAGCAAAAAATATATTGCAGCCCTTTAAAATGCTGTTACTTGTGCAGAATAACACACTAATCCTGGGACAATTTAAACTGTTAATCCTAGTGTTAGATCTGTGGTGTTAATTCTAGTGTTAGATCTGATGGCCAAAGTTTGCTGATGGCACAACCCAGGTGCCACCTGATGGATTTTTGTCTTGGCAGGTGTAGATTTTAAAAACTGCTGCATGAAAAAAGCTCAAGATAACTCCCATTAACAGAGCATTGTCTGCAAAGTTATGTACTTACAAATTATGAACAAAGGAGGACTTTCCTTCTGCAATCCGAATTCAGTATCCTACGGTATCCATGTTACAATGCAAACTGCATTCCAGGTTAATGAGTTATTTTTTCTCCAAAACCTTTATTCATTCAGTGAACAGGATCGACAATGGTCAGCATTAGAGTTGTGTTCCTAAGCAGGCTACTGTAGATGCAATCTCTCTGTCAGATAACACAGAATTGGGAATGGGATGAAGAAACAGTATGGAGGACTCTTCCCCCGGCCTTGGCCTCATCTCCTTCTATTTCCAGTTATCCCATCCCAGTCACTCTTCTAACCCGTTCTTTCTTTCCTCTTGCCAGTTCTGCTCTCCACCAGCACCCAATTCCTTCTTCAGGAATTCATTTAAGGCATGACAGATCTCTTCTTGAGTCTTCTCAGTCATTGAGGGCAAGATGCCATTTAGATGGTAAAGGCATAACTACAAAACAAAAGCCAGTTTCCCATTGAATACTAAATCGCCATTGCAAAGTATCATTGACAAAAAGAATTATCAGAATTTTTTTAGCATCCAGTGTGATTTTTCTTGGTCTTATTCTCAAAACCAAGATAATTTTGTTAAAAAAAAATAAATCCATTCTGAGTTAATAGAAAATACCATTCTGCTGTATATAAGCTTAAAAAAGTTAAAAGCAACCAAAATAGATCAAGTTCTATTTTTGGAGACACTTAGCTGTACTTATTTATACCAGTCTTGCCAATAGTGGAAATATTTTACTTTTTTTTTTTTTTTGACTTGCAAACATCTTGGTGTGAGGATACTGTCATACTCCATATTCTGCAAGCCATTAAGTGACACTATAAATTTTCAGTACTCATAAGCATAATCATTAGTATTAAAAAGAAGACATATTCCTTATTCATATGTTTAGTAAAGCATTTAATGCTATTACAACAAAGTTAAGTCTCAGATTTTCTATTCTACAGAGTTAATTAGTTCATACATGCTGAAATCACAGAAAAAAAAAGTTAGACTAAAAATGTTATGGTAGATGTGGAAACATGGCCTAATAATCTAAGGTTCTGACTTTAAGCATAAATCTTAATTTCTATGTTTTACTACTTTTAATGCTGGAATTACACTATGCTGCAAAATGTGATTAAAACTGACAGTCCCTTTTGCCCCAGCTTTTAATTGATTTATTTTACAAATATGCATTGTTTACTACTGAGTTTGGTGAGAATAATTCTAGCAGAAATAAGAAAAAAGTACATGTTAATTTGCTAGTCTTTGTGATACTTATTTTCTCTCCAATATAAACTTCCCAACTGCAAAATTGTGCTACCTGTAATACAGGGCTAACAGGAGCCTTTCCTCTCATACAGCAGTCCCTTATTTATTTGTGGGAGCAATGCTGCTTTGTCCAAAGAAGGCATGTAACACTTCGGTATTCTTCATCAAAGAAGAATATACCTCTATGGCTGGTGTCACCACCATAATTTGGGGTTTTTTGATAATGGGATGGCCTGCATGGCACCAGGCCTGCTGGCATCAGATGGGATTCATCTTTCTCAAAGGGGGAAGAGGGTCTGCTCATGACCTAGCAGGGCTCATTGACAGAGCTTTAAACCAGACTTGAAGAGGGAGGGGGATAATATCAGGCTCGCCTGTGACAAGCTGTTGGAGGTTAGAGGGATGGGGTGCTAGTGAGGGCCCTCAGCCTGTGGCTTTGAGATGTGCTGGGTACAGTGGAGCATACCTGAAGTCTTACAGAGATGAACCAGAGGATCCTGAGGTAATAGGAGCCAACAGGGGAACAGCAGTGATATACCTCAAAGGAATTAAGATGTGTTCCTCTAAAAAGGTAACATAGCTGACAGCCCAGCTGAAGTGCTGGGTACACCAATGCACACAGCATGGGCAAGAAACAGGAGGAGCTGGAAGTCACCATGCTGCTAGAAAGCTACAATCTAGTTGCCATTACTGAAACTTGGTGGGATGAATCCCATGACTGGAGTACAGCTATCAATAGCTACAGGCTATTCAGAAAAGACAGGCAGAGAAGGAGGGGAGGAGGGGCGGTTACCCTCTACGTCAAGAAGAGGGTAGATTGTGAAGAGCTGTCTCTGAAGAATAGCCATGAGCACATCGAAAGTTTATGGATAAGAATTTGAGACCAAGGCAACAAAGGGAACCTTGTGGCTGGTGTTTAGTACAGTCTGCCTGATCAAGGGGAGCCTATTGAATAAGCCTTCTTACTCCAGCTACAGGAGGTATCGCACTTGCAGGCTCTCGTCCTGCTGAGGGACTTCAACCACCCCAACATCTCTTGCAAAAGCACAGTGGCTGTAGGCAATCCAGGAGACTCCTGGAGTGCATCAAGGATAACCTCTTAAGCCAGGTAATAGACAGTCCTGCCAGAGCAGATGCATTACTGAACCTGATGGTCACCAACACAAGTGATGTCAACACAACATCAGTGATGTCAAGACTGGAGGCAGCCTGAACTGCAGTGATCAAGCACTGGAGTTCACAGTCCTGAGGGATATGGGACAGACGAAAAGTAAAGTCAGGACCTGAATTTTAGGAAAGCAAACTTTCAGTTGTTCAAGGAGTTAGTCAATAGGACCCCCTGGGAAACTGCCCTCAGGGACAAGGGAGAAGAATAGAGTTGGCAGATCTTTAAGGATGCTTTCCACAGAGCACAAGAGCTCTCAATCCCCAGATGTAAGAAATCAGGAAAGGAAGGCAAGAGACCAGCGTGGATAAGTTGAGACCTGCTGGTCAAACCAAAGGGCAAGAAGGAAATGCACAGGCAGTGGAAGCGGGGACAGATGTCCTGGGAAGAGCATAGGGACACCGCCACCTGGTTGTGTAGGGATAGGGTCAGGAAGGCCAAGGCCAAGGCAGCTGGAGCTGAACTTGGCAAGGGACATAAAGAATAATAAGAAGGGCTTCTATAGGTATGTCACCCAGAAGTGAAGGTCAAAGGAAGTATACCCTCCATGGTGAACACAGCTGGCAAACCAGTAACAATAGATGAGGAGAAGGCTGAGGTACTCAACAACTCAGTCTTCACGGGCAATCTCTTCCCACATTTCTTGACTGACTGGACCTCAAGGCAGGGACTAGGGGAGCAAAGTCCCTCCCACTGTAAGAGAAGATCCGGTCTGTGACCACCTGAGGAACCTGAACATAGGTACATCTATGGGACCTGATAAGATGCATCCCAGAGTACTGAGGGAATGGGCTGGTGTAGTTGCCAAGCCATTCTCCATGGTATTTGAAAAGTCATGGCAGTCAGGTGAAGTTCTCGGAGACTGGCAAAAGGGAAACATTGCACCCGTTTTTAAAAAGGGTAGAAAAGAGGACCTGGGGAACTACTGACCTGTCGGCCTTACATCTGTGCCTAGGAAGATCATGGAACAGATCCTCCTAGATGCTATCCTAAAGCACATGGAGGACAGGGAGGTCATTCAAGACAGCCAGCATGGCTTCACCAAGGGCAAGTCTTGCCTGACCAACCTAGTGGCCTTCTATGATGGAGTGACTGCATCAGAGGACAAGGGAAGAGCTACAGATGTCATCTATCTGGACTTCTGTAAGGCCTTTGACATGGTCTCCCACAACATCCTTCTCTCTAAGTTGGATATGGATTTGATGGATGGACTGTTTCGTGGACAAGGATTTGGTTGGATGGTCATATCCAGAGGGTAGTGATCAACAGCTCAATGTCCAGATGGAGATCAGTGACAAGTGGTGTCCCTCAGGGGTCCTTATTTGGACCAGTAGTGTTTAGTATCTTCACCAATGACACAGACAGTGGGATCGAGTGGACCCTCAGCAAGTTTGCAGACATCCCCAAGCTGAGTGGTGCAGCTGACATGCCTGAGAGATGGGATACCATTCAGAGGGACCTGGGCAAGCTCAAGAAGTGGATCCATGTGAACCTCATGAGTTTCAACAAGGCCGAGTGCAAGGTTCTACATGGGACCATGGGGTCAGGGAAAACCCCAATATCAATACAGGCTGGAGAATGAAGGGATTGAGAGCAGCCCTGTGGAGAAGGACTTGGGGGTGCTGGTGGATGAAAAGCTGGACATGAGCCAGCAATGTGCACTTGCAGCCCAAAAAGCCAACTGCATCCTGGGCTGTATCAAAAGAAGTGTGACTAGCAGGTCGAGGGAGGTGATTCTGCCCCTCTACTCCACTCTGATGAAACCCCACCTGGAGTACTGTGTCCAGCTCTGGAATCCTCAGCACAGGAAAGACATGGACCTGTTGCAGCAGGTCCAGAGGAGGGCTGCAGAAATGATCGGAGGGCTGGAACGCGTCTCCTATGAGGACAGGCTGAGAGAATTGGGGTTGTTCAGCCTGAAGAAAAGAGGGCTCTGGGGACACCTTACTACAGCCTTTCAATGCTTAAAGGGGGCTTTTAAGAAAGAAAGGGACAAACTTTTTAGCAGGGCCTGTTGTGATAGGACAAAGGGTAATGGTTTTAAACTAAAGAGGGTAGATTCAGGCTAGATATAAGGAAGACATTTTTTATGATGAGGGTAGTGAAACACTGGAACAGGTTGCCCAGACAGGTGGTAGATACTCCATCCCTAGAAACATTCAAGGTCAGGTTGGACGGGGCTCTGAGAAACCTGCTCTAGTGGAAGGTGTCCCTGTTCCTTGCAAGGGGCTTGGACTAGATGACCTTTAAAGGTCCCTTCCAACCCAAAATATTTTATGATTCTATAAAGTGGTCACTGGACCAGCTTGAAAGCTCACCGTTGTTCTTTGGAAGATTTAGTTCTGGCTTTGCTGTATATTATAACAAGCAGACAATATGCTAAATCCTGGAAAATGTTTTTTTGGTGTAAATAACTGCTCTTTTGAGTATACAGAATAACATATGATGCCTACTCTCAGGTGCTGTCTAGCATGTGTCTGTTTACATGAGAAGAAGAAGGCATGAGCGTTTTCAATGGGGTGTCTGCTAGTGAGTGAAAGAAAGGAGTTCCCCAGCTGTTCCACCCCTAATTTTACTAAAAACAATCAGAAGACAAACAGATTTCATCCTGGTGTTCCCTGGAATTAAGCTTCTCTCATGTCAATCCCTCTGCTTCTTTTTGCTTGTGTGACTGGAAATAGAGCCTTTGCTAGGATACACTGAGAGCTAGAGCATGAAGGAGTTAGGGTTAAAATTTTTCAGTGGTTTCTCTTCTCTTCCTTAACACTAGCATTATTCCAAATTGAATAGAAGCCTATTCTAAATCTGAAAATCTTCAAGAAAACTATTGCATTTGGAGAAGACTCTTTAACTGAAATAGCTTTTTTTCCCTAGCAAAAAACCCCCTCTTGCATGAATGCATGACATCTTTACAAATTTGCCTTACATAGATAAGGCTCTTCTTCTCCCATAAAGAAGAGCTGTAATAACATAACATCACTCTAATTGAGGGGACAAGGGCTGTAATACTTTAACTGCATCACTAAGTTAGGTGGACCACCTAAGTTAGGTCCACCAAGAAGGTGGACAAGTTAAATCAAAAATGCCAAAAGTAAAGTCTTAGACATACAACAGAGCTACAACATGGCTGGCTGAAAGTCTAATTAATTTCTCTGTTTTGAATACTAGCTTTTTAATATGCTTGTATACTAGCTATGAAAATGTTTTTTTTTTAGTTAAATAATACAATTAAATGAAGCACAGAGAATTAATACCACCACCAGAATATTTATGCCTTAAATGTGTTTTTGTTGATCTTACCCATGTAATCAGTACCTGCTGAGATGGAGAATTTACAGCTGTTGTGAGATAACTTTTCCATGTCTTAGTAGCAACTGCTTCTCTAGGAACCTAAAACATGAGCAGTAGATACTGATTTTGCAAAGTATCAGCCCTC
Source organism: Elanus axillaris (assembly GCA_026212715.1). Classification (NCBI taxonomy): domain Eukaryota; kingdom Metazoa; phylum Chordata; class Aves; order Accipitriformes; family Accipitridae; genus Elanus; species Elanus axillaris. The sequence goes on from JANZLQ010000079.1 coordinate 47,623,643, forward strand.
CTCAGAGATGATGAACCTTTCCTAAAGGGCATTACATTGATTAGAAAGCCTTTGTCTAGTGACTACATGTAGAGGTTTTATACACAGCTTCAATTTAAAATGTTTTTTAGTCTGTCAGCCTGTCAAATACAAGGTGTGTGTGAAGATTGGCTTTCATTCAAGTAATGTTTTGATATTTATATTTACTTGTATACATTCTGTTTATTTAAATATTTCATCAGATGTTCATTTAGTCACAAATAACAGTAGTACAGAGATAAATGAACTATTTTACATGGTTTAACATTAAGTTCTGTGTAATTTCAAGTGGCAATAGCAAGGTAGTACTTCTCTAGCTGCTGGTAAGAGCTCTTCTCAAAGTTAATGTTTTACCAACAGGCTTAATTCTATTATCTCTTCTTCCAAAACCATGAAGAAGCCTGGAGAGAAAAGGAGGGAAAAGACGTTTTAATAAAGAGCCCCTTTAAATTTGAAGAACTAATTCTTCTTCAGTTCTTAGTAAACAATTAAAACTCCTTCCATACCACAAATCCCACAAAATGCCAGCTTCTGCTTTGAGGCTACTATCTATGATAACTTCTTTTCTGCATTTGTGCACAGTATCATCAGATCACAATCACTATGTTGTTTGCTGTTATTCAGAAATTTAGGTGTGAAATTCTTTAAAATCTTCAGAAATCATTACAACCAGTACAGTGTGCACAAAAAGGCCCCCTGCTGGGTAACCTAGAGCCAGTTGCCCAGGCCCATGTCCAAGTGGCTCCTGAATACATCCAAGGATGGAGACTGCACAACCTCTCTGGGCAACCTGTGCCAGTGCTCAGGCACCCTCACACTGAACAAGTGTTTCCTGATGTTCAGAGGGAACCTCCTCTGTTTCAGTTTGTGCCCATTGCCTCCTGTCCTGTCACCGGGCAGCACTGAACAGAGCCTGGCTCTGTCCTCTTTGCACCCTCCCTTCAGGTATTTGTACACATTGATGAGATCCACCCTGATCCTTCTTTTCTCCAGGCTGAACAGATGAAGTTCTCTCGGCCTTTCCTCATAGAAGAGTTGCTCTAGTCTCCATCACGATCGTAGTGACCCTTCTCTGGACACTCTCCAGTATCTGCATACCTGTCTTTTACTGTGGAGCCCAGAACTGGACACAACACTCTAGGTGTGATCTCACCAGTGCTGAGTAGAGAGGAAGGATCAGCTCCCTCAACCTGCTGGCAACACTCCTCATAACGAGCCCAGGGAACCATTTGCCTTCTTGCCTGCAAGAGCAAATTGTGTGAATGTCAGTGAATCCATTGTCTTGACTAAAACAATCCTAGAGTCTTCAAAGTCCTGATGAAGTTGATTGTAGTTTTGAGAGAACCTCAGTCTGTTTCAATTGCTATTAATCCCCTTTTCAGTAAAACTGAGCATCATATAGTCTAATGTCTATAATAATATTGTGAGATACTAGTACATATATTATATATAGTCGCCTGACACACCTGTCAGGGCAGGATGTTTACAGATTGTAAGCTAAAGGCAGCACACAGTAAGGACAAATTTTTTTAAATGTTTTGATGCTGGACAGCCATTGAAATCCTTGGAAAACAGATGCCAGAAGAACTTTAAAAACTTAGCTGTAAGTTAGCTGCTTTAGGGTCACTTAAAGTCACCAGTAAAATGGAATATAGATTCCAAACCTTTTAAAACTCTGGTTAGCAACACAGCAACAGGCTTAGCCTCACTATCATAGGAAATAAAATGCTGCTTCTCTCCCTCTGTAACCCACCTGCTGACAATTGCTCACAAAAAGCTTCCAGCATGACATTTCATTGAGAAATGGAGAACTGACCTAGCATTAGATAATCTAGTAGAAAGTCATTATATACATTCATAATGGCTTTAAAAAGGTTTGAGAAACAGTTCATGGAATATTGCAGCTAGAAATACATGTTCTTCATATAAACACTCAAGAAGATGAAGATGTATAAACTATAGATACAATAAATTACTAATCTGCTATTCTCTAACAATTAACCAGTTTTAAGATTTTTTGCTGATCAAGGTTCTTTTCTCCCTGTTACAGTTTTATAACAGAATCATAATTAATGCAATATTATCAACTTTCTTAGACTCCATACTGTATGTCTGTCCTTCATGGGCTACCCCAGGGCAAAGATTCTTCTTAAAAAATGCATGCTTTGAAATAATTAGAAATACATGGTTGATTTTTTTCCCAGCTTACCATTCTACCCCGAGAAACCTTCTTACACCCATCCCCCAAATTGTGACTTCCTTAATTTCACTGTAGTTCAACAGCAACTATTGAACATTCCTAACTGAACACTTCAGAGAGAGGTTAGTTGATGTACCAGCCATTTATTCTCAAGGTTTGATCTCATCTTTCTGGGTGGTTCATATACAGAGTTTATTTCGGACATAGTAGATAAATTCAGTAAAGGTCTCCAAATGCAAATGTATTCAGAAGAAAAGGAAGGCCCTTCTTACCCATTACTATGGCAACTCCAGAGCAAATTCCTGTTTTGTAGTAGTGGTTGAAAACTGCTCCAATTATAAAGCAAATTTAAAAAGCAAAACTGTACTGCACAATCTGAGCAATTAATGAGAAAAATCTAGGTAAATTTTTCAAAGAAAATGTTTATGATATTTTTCTGTACTTTGTTCAGATTTCACACAGAAAAAGTTAAAGATTAGTTCATATTTGGACATTAATAATATAAAATTAAAAATAGTAAAAACACTGAGAACAAAAAAATGAAAACTTCTCATTTAGTTTTACTTATGTTTGACATAGTAATGTGGAATTAAAAAGCATAAAGTATATTAAAATGATCTGCAATATGCTTGAAATAAAGGAGAGAAATACTGAAAACCAAGAGCTTTTCTGTTCTAAGATAAATTGCTATACCAGTTTAGTATCTATCATAATGGCTGCCATTCTATTTCCAGCACTTACCAAAGTAACGATGCTTGAGTTTATAGCTTATCTGTGTGTTGGAAAGAAATGTATTATTTTGTTTATTACTGCATAGAAATGAGACAACTATAGAGTGTTGGTCTTTAAAACTCCTCCCATTTTGCAGGGAATATTCTACTTTACAGATGAATTACACTAAATAGCATTACATTTTTCTCCATCTATGACTTCAATTTTTAAAACCAAAGCAAAACAGCTGCTCCTTTGGCAAGATGGGAGAAATGTGAATGTCTCTGCTTTATTTTTTTCTTAACCACTAGGGTGTTGGGAAAGCTAGTCTATCTTGCATTTCTAAAGAGTGAAATATATGATCTAATAGGAAAGAACTCCATCTACCTACCATTAACTCATGAACTGTAAAGGCTGGTAAAAATAAAAGGTAATGCAAAATTTAAAAACAAACCAAAGGAAACATTATAAATGCCTCTTCTTTATTCCTGGCAGCAAAAGAGATAATGATAAATACACATACGGTTTTCTGTTTTGAAGTGTGATTGGAACAGAACTCTCACTGCCATATTTATCATAGAGAAAACCTTGTATTTACAGGAACAATTGAAATGTTGGATACAGAAGGATTTCTGAAGATCTTTAGCAACAGTCTTATCTCACCAGCTGGAATTCCTGGTCACCTTCAGGGAAGAATGCAGCAAAAAATATTGCCTGAACAAAGAGAATTTGTCTGTCAAAAGGCTTTTCGTTCTACAGTCATTAAGACTGCAGGGCATATTTTTAGTATCAGTGCTCAGTCCACCCCGTGCTTGGAACAGACTCTTCTTCATACCTTTTGTCCTGAACCAGAAAACAACTATGCATGAAGAATGTGACTGTGACATACTGCATGTTTGATCTCTGGCAAAGAAGCCAGAACACTCTTACTACGCATTCAGAGAGCTGGTTTGGAGGACTAAGTTTTGTGTGTGTGGAGTGAGAAAACTTCAGAGGACACGATGGAGGAAGAAATATGTGTTATACAAGTATTAATCCTAGGTGTCTCCCTATTTGTGAACAAAACATAGTTTAGAACATACTTTATCAAGTCTTCTGCTGACAGCTACTCCAGCTCATGCCAGAAGAGGGAGGTCTTCTCTTTCACTGCAATTACATGGGCATAATAACTGTTTGTCTTGGGTTGGACTATCCTTGTTTTTCCCAGTTTGTTCAGACTGAACCTTTATTTTAAAAAAGAGCTTAGCATTCCAGATGCAACTTATAAATAAAAGCACCTTCACTAAGTCCATGTGTTTATACATGTGTCCAGTATGCTTTTTCATAACAACCTTCAAAAGCCAGTACCAGCCTCAAATTCCTTAAAAACTACCCTGTATTAGATTGATGTGCTGATTATGAGGGGGAGGTAAGAGGAACTGGGAAAATAAGAAATCAAGGACATGTTTTGATAGTGAGATAATAGGGTTACTCATAGGTTCTTCAGGCTATCTTGTTAGATTCTATATTTAATTCTGATTTTTTTACTGTTGCACAGCTAACACCACCTTTGCTATAATCCTCTCACAAATATGCTGTATGGCAGTCCTGAGAAATGTCTGACTTCTTCTGTCTGGATTTCAGGGGGAAATAGGTTTGGGGAAAAAAATTTTTAATTAAAAGGAAGATGCACAACTTGTATTTTTTTTCTTACAGTAGCATGGAAAGACATCTAGAGATGCAAAAAGAGAGTGATAGAATGAATGGAAAGCAGAAGATACAGTGTATTTAATGCAGCACTATTTATAATAATCCTAAAAAGGAGGAAAAGAGATATCTAAAGTGTCTGATTTTAAGATCAAGTACTGTTTCAGAAGTTTAAAAAAACAGAGGTATGTGATCAGATGACCTCATGAGGACAATGCCATTAGCAGTTTTGTTGCGAAGTAACTGGTCTGAATTTCTGTGTTCAGCTCTGACGCGTGACCTGAATAGACCATGATAATACAGTTGTAAGTGCGGCAGTTTCTTCTGTAGCCAGATATAAGAATGGTTTGGCCATTTCAGCCATTTCGTTATTCAAATAAACACCCAAACTCTACTGGAGTTTAAAAATATACAACAAACATCTTTGTAAAACTTGCTATAGCCTGGGAGTAACTAGCTGGGTTAGCTCTCAGAATGGTAGACTGCCACCGCCATTGCTAGTACAGGAGGTCCTTGGAGACATAATTAAAAGTCTAAAGAGGAAACTGTCACACTGTTAGAAAGAAAGAAAAAAAGAAAGCCCACCAGGGGACAGAGATCAAATAAAACAGAACAATATTTTACTCTGATCCATTAAAAATAATGATTAAAAACCAATACATTTGTCCCTACAGAAAAATAACTCTGATACAGTTAACTTGTATACACAATACACATTTTACTTAAATAACACCTTTCACATGGGCCTGCCAAGACATTTCACAGACACTAATGGCAGAAATGAGTTAATCAGCTTAAGCCAAAGGGAACCAGTAAGGTTTGAGCTCTGATCTAAAACCTGAAGTATGTGATACATCTTGTCCCTCCATAGACAACACTCAGTTCCATCTTTGAGGAGTGTAGCAGCTGAAAGGAAGAGATATAAAAAAGCTTCAAATAAATTTGAGTTGTCAGGCCATAGGTCAGCAGTGTAAGACCTCAGGAGGTGAACTGCAGTCACACAGTTAGACAGAAGACCTAGAAAGTGATGTTCTGTGTTGTGGCATTGTTTTGCAAGTCAAAATGTATCTTGCAGGAACAGTAAAACTGAATGTGTTGCCCATACAACTATTTAATCTTTTTTCTGTGAGACCAAAGCACTAGTAAGAATGCTGATTTTAGCATTTTCACAAGCTGGAGCTCATACAGGGGTATATCTTAAGCACTTGAAGCAAGAAGTATATAATCCTAAACAGCTAACTAAAATACTTCTAAAGGAAAAAGTCAAAGGAAACCCACAAGCTCTCGACATGAGGTCAGAAAGCAACATTTGTATTTCTTTTAGTTTTGGTACATAAGGGGTAAAAACTACTGCATAGCATCAATCAATCGAGCAATGAATACTAAAGTAGCTTTAAAAAGACATCTAATTCATCTAATCTCAAACATTTTAAAAAACAGAACTAGAAACAAATGCCAGGGATGTGTCATATAGGAAGAAAAGGAAAAAAAAGAAGTGGCATCTTTGACAACTTGTGTGGCAGCATAGAAACATGAACATAATGACATATGGGGGAGATCTCAGGAAAGAGTGTACACAGATCATTTGGCAGCAATCTATCAAAACAAGGTCCAAAAATGAGATGAAAGCTAATGTTTTGAGATACAAAAGATATACAGATAGATAATAGATAGATAATAAATTTCATTTACTTTGCTTAGTGAAATAATGTACTTAAAATTCCCACAGGCACCCAATTGAAAAAAACTTGCCTAACGTTCTGTGCTCAGGAAAATAAAGATCAGACTGAAGCTAAGGAAGAGGGAATTCCACAGAACTGCCATATATTGTTAACCTCTCTGAAAATAAATAATCCTTAAAAAGTGTTTATTATTTACCAAATAATTTAAGTAAATCACTGTAATTCACTAGGAAAAGCATTGATGTTAAGGAAAATATAAAGCACCAGAAAAAGTCTGCTGGGGAAATTCTGATCCCAGCAGCTTCTTCAGGATCAGAATTTCTCCCACTAAGAAAATTAAGTGAGGTGGTGGCACCACAGAGAAAAGATCCAATACCAGCTAAGTGAACTGAAACAAGTGAATTAGAAAAAACCCAACTAAACAGATATAACTGGTATGCAAAATAAACATTCCTCCCACAAGCCTGCCACATATGTTGGCAAAAACTGACAAGACAAAATAATTTGTGATAGTGATTGAATTACATTTGGGTAAGCATTGCTGCAAGTATCGTCATTCATCAGAATCAATTATTAATCAGAATTTCTTTAATACAATGTGTCATTTCACTTTCGCCTTTTAAGCTATGGTAAAAGAAGAAAACCCCACACAGGCAGAAGCTTCTTTTAGAATAAGGTAAAATAATTATCTGAAACCTTTCTTTTTATAGTCCTTCAGTCAAGCTATGGAGAATAGAGAACAGAGGATAACACCCCTTTTCTAAGGATCACTAATGAACACAGAGTAAGTTTTAGACATTTTTTCACTCTAAGCATCTGTGTCAGCATCCAAGGATGTCACCAGTTTTGGTAGGCAAACTGAAAGGAACAAGAATCTTGTTTTAATGGAGTAAATTTTCTGGTTCATTTACTAATGAGAAAAGAAGAGAGGGATGTTAAGAACAGGAACATCCGGAACTATGTAATGCTTGATAAAGGAAGAATTGTGGGGAACCTAATGTTCAGTATGAAAAATGACATTATCTTTTTTGAAATCAATTTAGCATAAATTAGATGAGTGCAGAATAAGAAATGCTTCAAAAATCAGAATGTTTTTATTGCTTTAAAACATCTTCCATAGCAATTCCATAGATAGAAATACATTGTAGATTTTTTTTTTATTTCTTTGACATACAAATTCTAAGTTTTCAAAATCTCAGCCTTCTACAGTATGTACACTACCTGGATTTTTTTCCCTTAATACAGCTATGGTCATACAGACCTATTAAAATAGATTTTCCAAATTTAGATCATATATTCCCAGCCAGCACTTTCTCCATAGCATTTGTTTAGTCAAAAAAAATCTGACAATAACAATCATTTGCTCCCATTTGGCTCTATTGTATTGTATGTATGGGTCTGTTGTATTGTATGGTTTATGAAGCATTTTAAAGAAACATTCAGTTTTAAATGTATGTGAACGTCAAATTTAAATAATAAATTTTAAAAACACCAACAACCACATTGTATTGCTTTTTTCTTTAAAACACCTAAACCTGACAGCCAAACTACCTAACATTATCCAGTATTCCAGAGAGGCTGAAATACACAGAAAACTGGAAACCTGAAGGATGCTCTGCTATAGTAATATATTATGTACATTATAAAATGGTCAAAAAATAGAAATTATAAAAAGATAAAGAAAAAATAAATATTTCATTATTTATTTATTAATGGTACAGAAAATATATTATTCCTGCACCCCAGTGGATCATCTTGTGCACACCTCACTTTGGAGACCACTGGACTAGACCGCTGAGGAATGACAGAAGTTCTTTATAGGACTGGTTGCTTTCACCTCATCTGAATGGAGCCTACAATGAGTTTACACTTCCATCCCCAGCAACATCTTCTGCCCTATTTTTTTTTCCCTAGTCTTAACTATCTAGCAGTTTATAGAGCTGTTACAAACAGGCTGCATCTATTGCCTCTGCAACCACTCATACTGTCCCCAGTGCTGGTAATTAGCAATCATACTCTTAATTAGCCTGACCCACCTGGCTATTTTGCTACTAATAAATCAATTAATTCAATTCACATGGAGGAACTTCTGTGTAGTACCATAGCTTAATCACTACTGGTCATCCTTGTATATGACTGTTTTACACGCTAGAAAAACTTAGTATCCAGGCTGAATTTGTATTCTCCACTGATACACAGTCTCTCAAGCAAGTATGGAGTGTGGTTAGTATTTTTAATGTATGCAGGGATTTGGCAAAAGCCTCAGCGGAGCGCAAAGGAGAAACTTGGGATGTAAGCTATAAACACTTTGGCACGCTGAACTGGATGATCTTTACTTTTCTCTGAATGGTATGGATAATGCTCATTGAGGGTCTCAGTTTACTCACCTCCCACAGGAGCCTCTGTTATGACTCCATTTGTTAGTTTTTGGTGTGAGAAATAGAAGCTTCTAGACCTAGGGTAACTATGTCATTAAGATCTTTAAGGAGCTTCTTTTGTTTTCTGTAGAAATATCTGCCCCTTTGGGGGCTATTAAGCTATGTGATCTTGTACTTGCATGCAAAAGTGTCCCCTTCCTGTCTTCCATTCTTTCCACTGGAAAGAGATTGTCTGGCTCTATCTCTTTATTCCCCTCTCCTAGCCAGTACCAAGAGGAAACTTTAAAAAAATCACAGGAACAAAAGGCATTTTACTGTCTGGCCTTTTCTCCTTAAGCACAAGTATATATTTTTGCAGTTGGCCCTGTGTCAGTGGTGCAGACTCCTGCCAAACATGCTTTTTCTGTCATCACCATTGTTTTCCTTGTCTTCTCCTCCTCCTACATAAGGTGACTGAATCTCACTTTGCCCCATAAAAGGTTAGTGAGATTCTCACTAAACTCACTTTTCCTCACCAAAAGCAAAGAATCTGCTCTTCTATACTGACATACTCCCACTACTGGAATAAAAAATGAGTGCAATATTGCTGAAAAGCGTGGAAAGACATGCTGGATACAGCAGCTATGGAGTAGGTGAACTGTTGGCCACAGGTGCAGATGTTCACAGTCAAAACATCTTTCACCACTCCCTGAAAACCCTGAAAAAATACCTATGAAAATTCCTTGTTTCAATTTCCTTACCACTTATTCTGACTAGAGACTAATCAATCTGAAGGTGTACAAGGAAAACAGCATTTTCAGGGCAAGGGAAGGAAGAAAGGGGAGCGAAGGATTAACGAGGAGGTCAGTGCTTTCCCAAGACTAGGCCTTTCAGACCAAGGACTTAGTAGTCAATAGGAATCTACGTCCTGAAGAGTGGAATCAACACTATCTTGAGTAGTAAAAGCCTGATTACTTTATGTCCTTGCAGCTTTTTCTCTTGCAATGTTGCACTGACATTTGGCAGATTTGTAATAAGTAAATAATCTATTAAATTAGCATAATACTTTCCAACCTGAGAAGAGATGGAAGGACCTGTCATAATACAAGGAGTATTTTCAACTCATGCCCTACATAGGCAGTCCAAAAGCATACAGAACAAATCCCACTGGCTCCTGTACCTAGCATCTAGGGTTCCTTCAGAAGCTGAATCCTCTCTAGCTCTCAGTTTATTTCTGCAGGCCTCAGCTTGTTCTGCTGTGATACCCTGTGAATTACTTACTATTAGTGTCTGTGTCAGCCTTTTAGACTCTTTATGCTATTTTTCACTCTGATATTTAGTGAGTACATGACTTCTGTGAACAGAGCTTCTTTGAATAATGGGCAAAAAATTTCTAGGCTTTGTAACAGGCTAAATGTTTCTCCATGTGTATTTTCCACTAAATATTTGTTTTCCATAATCAGTGACCCTCCAACTGACTGTAACACAATCTTTTTCCTGCTGGTATTAGTCTCTCTCAGCACTTAATGAAAAGCTTCTTAGTGTCTTCTCTGCGACTCTTGCCCATCTTTACCATGTGACAATACTTGCCATCTTCGTAATGGGCCACTTTTCTCTTCTTTATCCCCTTTGAGATTTGTCACTTTATTTGCTTCAGCTTTGCTGGATTCTATCAATACTTCTCTTTCTAACCACATGTAATCTCTTGCTCTGCAGATTTTCCACTCCCTGAGGCTGAACACCTTTATATTCTAATTCTTGTCCCAACTTGGTGAATTGGTACTGTCCACTACATAGTCAGTGCCTTCTCAGAGTACTGTATGAATGACCGGCTTTCATAATAGAAAGAAGTAAGTCCTGTGTTGTGGTTAACCCCAGCCAGCAGCTAAGCCCCACACAGCCCCTCAGTCGCTACCCCCACGTGGAATGGGGGAGAGAACCAGAAGAGTAAAAATGAGAAAACTCATGGGCTGAGATAAAGACAGCTTAATAGGTAAAGCAAAAGCTGTACACACAAGCAAAGCAAAACAAGGAATTCATTCACCCCTTCCCATCAGCAGGCAGGTGTTCAGACATGTCCAGGAAAGTAGGGCTCCATCATGAGTAATGGTTACTTGGGAAGACAAACACTGTTAACTACAAACGTCCCCCCTGCTCCTTATTCTTTCCACAATTTATATACTGAGCATGATGTCATGTAGTCTGGAATATCCCTTTGGTCAGCTGGGGTCAGCTGTCCCAGCTGTGTGCCCTCCAACTTCTTGTGCCCCCCCCAGTCTCCTCGCTGGTGGGGTGGGGTGGGAGGCAGAAAAGGCCTTGCCTCTGTGTAAGCACTGCTCGGCAGTAATGAAATCATCCCTGCATTATCAACACTTTTTTCAGCACATATCCAAAACATAGCCCCATACTAGCTACTATGAAGAAAATTAACTCCATCCCAACCAAAACCAGCACACCTGTAAAGCTGCAAGATTTTCATTACAAAACTTTCAGTTGCAGCAAAGTGTTGATTGATGCGTTTTCATTGCTGCTCATAATCTGAAGTAATATAAAGTAGATAGACCTAACATAGATAGCAAATTGACTAGGAGCCTTTTTTGCTCCCACCTGTTAGAAAGACATGTGATTTGCTAGTTGCATTTGGATGTTTTTAGGAGCATTCTTTCAGGGAAAGAAGAAAAACATCCACACAGGAAATGAAAAACATCTTGACTTCACATCTTGACCATTACCATAGCACTTTACTACATGATGCAACTCAGAGCACTGTGCATGCTAGTTCTCCAAAGTAAAATAATCTGATTGCTTTTCACTAGTAGCTATGTTGTATTTAGTATAATTTTTGATAGCATTAAAATCTTAAGGGAAATATTTCTTCAACATAGAGAACTAAATGAAAATGAAATTTAAAAGTTCAAAGACTGGCTTGGATGCAAATGGAAGAAAGGTGTTTGAGGGCAGGCAAATGATATTATAGTGGAAAAAGATAAATACTGTAAAAAAACTCTGTAAAAGATTTGAAAGACAGTTGAATATATGCCTCAAATCAGGAAAGAAAACACTGTGGAAAAGGATTAATTTACTATACTAGAAATAGAGTGATGAGATACTGCTTTTGCTTGCAAAAATTACATAAGAATTGAAAGGCAGGAATTAGCAACAGAGAGTATGTTGTCCATTCCTGTTTATTTCATATGCAAACTCTTACACTTCTTTATCTGTTCTACACGTTCAGGTTTTTTCTTGTATTTAACAGTGGACTTCACCAACATTATTAGGCTGCCTTGCATTGTAATCTCCATTTGCCTCCCTTTGCTACAAGCTATTAAATGGATTCTGTACAGTGAGATTTTTGGTTACTCTTCTCACAATTGTATCTCAGCAATGTAATTTGTATCTATCATCTATTGTGCCCTCTCAGCCTCTTCCTAGCAGCAGAAGAGCATACTCTGGAGTGTCCTGGAATATTTCTGTAACTACATAAAAATTTACAGCGCCACATGTTTATACTAGATGCAACAAAGTCAGGAAATGCACCTTGTATTTGGAGCAGAAATTGTATTTGGAGCAGAAATTAGTAAGATTTCCGCAGAATTCCACAGTGCCAAGAAAGTTTGATCTGCTGTACAGATGAAAAATTGTTCTTTTTGTCAAAAGCTGCACTATTCCAGTGAATTATATTTAATGACCACTGTCTGCATCTCATAGCTTTAGCTGAGTGTACATCTCTCTACTCTGGTAAGCTGGAAATTTCTTATAAAACCCATTTTACACAGGAGGAACTGAACCACAAAATGCCTGTAACTTGGCTGAAGTCACACAAAAAGAACAAGAAGAAAAACAAAATTGAACACAAGTTTCCCAAGAATCCCTGGGGTGCCCCATGGCATTCCTCCTCTAGAGTAAGTGCTTCTAGTATTTGCAGATTTGGTATGTACCTCTGGTTGTGAAAAGCATGTTTGTTAATATGTAAACATAAGGGTCATCTTGAAAAGTACTTTTGTTGATACAAAGAATTTATAATACATGGTAAGATGCAGCATCTTTGATCCAGAAAACATGCTTGCCACTACTAAAAGGCACTCCAAAGTAAGAAGTATTTTTACTAATGTAACAAATGTTATATAAATTATTTTATGTGGTAAATGAGTGTAGTAATTTATATATTTCCATGTCAATTCTGTTTCATCTAAATACTCCATCTTTTTTCTTATTTTTAATTCATAGAAGAAATTCTGTCTCAGGAGGGGAAACAGTGAAAGATAAGTGACTTGAGGGTTAAAAGAAGTTGTACTGAAAGTTACTAGTCTTTATGGATTATACTATCTAACATGGAGAGCAGAGGAAGAAGTAGAGAGAGTTTGAGAATACAGCTGTCTATGGTGATTAGAGAAGCAGAAGCCAATGATAACAGGAGAAAATAGCAGAACTAGAACAAGGAGAGGAAGCATTTAGTTAAATAAGTCACTTGGAAGTATTAGATCAGTACTGAAGGCAAAATACATTGGGACACGCAATTCTGTGCAATTCCAAGTGCTCACAGTAGGATTCTGCAGTAGGATGAAACTAAGTGCCTGAGTCAGGTAGACCATCTAGAAGTGCAGCTGTTAGTGTTACTAACTAGTGAGGATTGAATGATTGGTGCCAACAGGTGTTCCTTAAGTTATTTGCTTATAATTAAACATCAATATACTTTTTATATGTGGATGATCTACTAAGGATATGTAAACTGCATGATTAGACAATATCAACATAAACTTCCCTGAACTGTTTGAAAAGTAGTTAACTACTTCCTGAGATGGACTACTAGTTCCCTCTAAGACAACTGAATGCAGTTACCTCTGTTCACTTCATGAATTCAACAGAATTTTGAATATCATCTATTTCCACTTACTTGCCCCTCTGTCAGTGTTAATATGAGAAAGCAAAGACAGAATTTAGTTTAATATGCCAGAAAAAAAAAAATAATAAAAATGTGTAGAGTATGAAATTGCTTTTAAAGTATAGAATAGGAGTTAGTTTGAATTTGATTGTGGTCCCTTACACTAAAAGAGCCCTCTGTTTGTGGAAATTGAAGTAAATATATCTATTTGTCTTAAGTAGTAGTAGTACTAGTAGTACTAGTAGTAGTAACAACAACAACAATAATAATCATAATAATAAAACAGTATTGTTTTCAATCTTGCCGTTTATCTCAAATACACTATACATCCTAAACAGCAGACAGAATCAGGTAACAAATAAGCATTCTCCACCCTTGTTGGAGACCTGTTTTTTCAAGCACACACCCAAACTTTTACCCAAAAGGGGGAAAAAAAGAAAAGAAAGTCATAATCTAGAGTGTCCAAAATAAACTGTTCAGGGTCAGTAATAGCATCTGTATGTCTCTTTAATCATAACTATTTTCCTTCCTAGCTCTCAGAATGGAAACCTGACTGCCAGTAGAACTGATTTTAATGACAAATGATTGAGGGAAGTTCACAAGACATGAACATCAACACAATTTACCAAAAAGCAATGAAGTATACCCACTCCCTGTTGAATGGTGCCTGAGTTCTGCATTAAAACATAGGGTGAAATTACGTAATACCTATCTTGACCTATCTATCAGATTTAATTCACAGATCCAAACCTCCCTATGTGTGGAGTTGGTTTGTGTTTCCTGCATGGCTTGAAAAGTTTTATTCTTGAGGCTTTGTACTAATAAAGAACACTGTAAGCAATTTTAAATGCTGAACAATTTTTAAAAGTCAAATTCAGATGCCTAGTACTGTCTGCATGAGACAAATTAATTTCTTCTAATATACCTGTAAGCTTTACAGCTTTGCGAGTGTTATGTGTCTGTGGGTGGCTTTTATCTGAAAGCTGTCTAATTCTGTTTGACTTTATTCTTATTGCTTACATAAACACATTTCTGCAAACAAACTTTTCTACTCTGAACAGACAGTGCAATAAGTTTCACAAATTTCCAATTTTGGCTGTGATATGAGATGCATTTAGTGAATATCACACTGGAGATATCTCTTATTTCATACTGTAATCAGAACTAGTATCTGAAAAGATTTACAAGAAGACAAAACAATCATCCTGCCCTCAGTCCAAAAATTATTGCTTCCTGAGAATACAGTGATTTAAGAAATCCCCAGTCTGGATATGACTTAAGTATCACATGTTAGTTGTGGGCCAGCCAAATATCTTTACTGTGGTTAGTGGTCTGCAAGACAGTGCAAAAGACTTCAATTTGATTCCCTGCTTTTGCATACTGGACCAAACAGACAGCTACGTTCATGCCTATATAACATCTTTCAACCAAGAACCACTGAAGATGCGCAGCAAGAAAATGCTGAACTGTTGCTGTTCTTAGGGTGATTTTACAAAGAAGGCGGCCATGCGTGGAATACCAAGAAATCTGAAATAAATTTTTCAAACTTGAGTACATATCATTATGGGAGATCTAGTTTTTACTAATGTTAAGTGTTTCTACTATTGTTAAGTGAATGTACAGCTCTATGTCAAGCCAACCGGAGCTTAGTGCCCTCAAAAACTGTTATCCTGGGTAGGTATTAGAAGGTAGTTTTCAAAGAAGAATGCGCAAGTCCACTGATTTGTTGATGTAACTCCACCGTGCTCTACTGGCAAGGCTGTAGTTAAACCTGAATGCATATGCTTTTCAGGATACAAGCTAATTCTCCACAAAGCTACCAGGCTAACTACAATGGGTTTCAAGAGTCATGTAAAAGCATTTATTAGCATGGTTTCTGTTATAGTTTATAACATCTGTACTGTTTTCCTAACTGATCTGGCAATCTTTGGATCAGCAGAGTCACAACTACTTGGCTCAGCTGTGTCTTGAAACACATGGCATGGCTTATGGAACAGAGGAATTTTGACAATTGTAAGGTTGATCATAATTTTAGTAACATCTCTGGTGCCAAAGTAAAGCGTATTTTGTATGGTCTTATAAAGTGAAGGCGGCTAAGAAGGGATTGTTTAAAAGTAACTGGTAAAGAACAACACAGAGTAAGGTAAAAATAAAAGACAAGCATCTTGGATACTGTGGATCACAGTAACACAGATGGGGAGATCAAGTTAGAGTGGAATATAAACTGACTAGATCACTATGATATTAAAAGGCAAATGCCATTTTGAGCTGTATTACCAAGAACATTGTATATAAAATACGTGAGGTTATTACTCTATTGTCTGTGGATCATGTAAAGTTTCAGCTAGAGAACTATTTGCAAATCAGTCCAGTGAACTTGCTGACATTTATGGTAAGTTGAGTAGTACTCAGGGAAAAGCAACAAGAGTGTTAATAATTTTCAGAAATACGGCCTGTGAGGAATGCTTGAAGGAAAAGGCAATTGTTTGGTCTATGGGAGAGATGGAAGTCTGAAAAGAACATGATAAAGTTCTTCCAGTGTTCAAAAGTCTGCTGTGAAGTCTGTCTAGGATAGGAAAAGAAGGAATCAGTTTATTATAGGGAAAAAAATATTTTGTTTAGCTATTAGGAAAATCTAATATTAAAGGTAGTGAAGTACTGTAGTAGGCCGCTTATGGAGGGTAGAGTGGGAATTTTTAGAAAATTCTTGACCAACATCTCCTAGAGATGTTCCACAAATACTAATCTTGTCTCGGAACAGATCAGAAGTCCTGAGATTTCATCCACATCCAAAACTCTGCAATTCCATGAATTCAAAGTGACATTCAGACTGCACAGATCCAGTTTAAAATGAAGTAACACATGTCTGTTTGTCATATACACTAGTGATGCTGAATTGTTTGTGTCTCCTGCTCACCATCACAATGCCTGCTTTTCATCTGAAAGGAACAACACCAGTAACCTGTTGCTACTTTATATTGATGGATTTATTTTCCCTGGTATTAGTGATTACATTTAGAATGTAAATTACTGGCCTAACCTTTATAATAATCCCATAAAGTGCTTTAAAGGCTGGAGGTGAGTAAAAGTGTTTTGAATAAGGCAAATAGAAAGTAAAGTATTATGAGAGCTAGAAGTAGCTAATTATGTATTTATTTTCATGCCTCTCTGTTACCAAATGACATATTCTGAGCTAGTTGCACTGCTGATGAATCGCATTTTCCTCTGGAGTCTGGAAAAATGTGTCCATTGGTATACTTCTACAACAGATTTCCTGAATAAATACCTCCTAAAACTACACATGGAGGATGAGATGTCTGTGTCTTTCCTCTGCATAAATGTGGCACTCCAATTAAAGATCACCCTTCCTTTCATATATAGCATTTTTTTTGGCTCCTATTTTTAAGTAATGATTTCAATTCTACCAACATCTCTTACAAAGCACTAAGCAATGCTTGTGTGTGTGTATGTGTGTGTGTGTTTGGTCTGTAAAGGAATAGGAACACAAAGAAGCTGAAAAAGTTACAAGGAAGTACTTTTTGTCATTTAAGAGAAATATGTGAAATGAGTTAGAAGAATGCAGACAGTAACTACCCAGCTTCCTTTTAAAAATGTGACTTGGACTGTATTTCAACTATTCTTTAAACTTTCGGGGGAAGAAAAAAAGAGAAGAAAACATACTGAAACCCTAACCTATCCTATATTATTAAAGACTGAAACAGGAAATAGCAATAATGTTATGGGAGGCACTGACAGTAAAGCTTGGATTCATGTACTTTCCACACCACCAAAGCCCAAAAGACTGTAGCTGCTAGACATACGTATCTGACAATTCAGCTAATTCTGTGATTATTCAGTTATAGAGTAGTAAAGCTGATATTTTAAATTCAAATATTTGCTAGTCATGTCACCTAACTGAAGATGCCAAATGACTGCTGCTGAGATCTTGATATTGTAACAGTTGTCATAGTTCTTACCTCACAGCTTGTGGCATTTCTTCTTTAGTAGTAATATATTTAGTTTGCTACCAGTGCAATACCCTGTAATTGGCTGTAATGGGTCAGGCAGAAGAAACTTGACCTCATCTTAGTGATCTGTGGAACAATGTTGCCACCTTGGACTGGGACAGGTTTTAAAGCTGTTTTTCAGAGGAAGATATGGGGCGGGGGGGCCGGGGGGGGGCAGATTTATTATATAGCTTCCATTTTTTTGCAGCAACTGTTAAAATTGCTTTGATGCTCCTGGGTAATAGAACATCTTAAATTATGGTGTCTAGATCACAAAGGCAATCAGAATGCTACCAGCTTTTTTTAGTTATTTGTATCAAACATAGGTAAGTCTTTTGCTTGCCCACAGTGTATTCATTCACAGAAGTCATAGGGCAGAAGACATACATGCATACATGGAAGCTTTTCAGATGCACCAAGAAATGAGAAGTAGAGGGTCAAATTAAAACATTCAACATATCCAGCATAATTTTACAAAGAGAATCTCAGTTGCTACAGACTCCATGCCATATTCTAAGAATAGTCATCCTTTCTGGGAGAGTATTTTAGAAAGAAGAGTTTCTTGCAGTCCTTCAAATGGTAACTACCTTTGCTCTTCTTTAGAGCCATTGCCCTGTCCTCCTCACATCTAGCATTGCTCTGAGAGAGGTATTCAGTACTGACAGGGTGGATTATAGAAAGTCTCTGTAAGCATATTTGTAAATTAACTTTCATAGTAGAAAGCCACATTTTTCTATCCTTGAAATGAAATGTAATGGAAGACTCTCCTCCCCTGCCTAACTGAAACGCATGAACTAGAAGAGTTACAAGTGGTGAAAGATACACATTTGAATTTTGAATTGACTCTAAAATGTTTTGAGGTTTTAAAAAGAACTATTTAGCCAACAGTATGTAATTTCCCTTATTCTCCTTGTCCATCCATACACACATGGAATAAATTCCTTTTATTCATTTAATATATATATATATATACACAGGTGGGGCCAATTTAGTATTTTTAGTTCAGAAAATACAACTAGGACATCTACAAACTTGGAGAGATTGGTCTAAGATCCAAGACCAACCCTTTGGATTTGAAATCAAACTAACTGTAAGCGGGCCAGCCAAAGGACAGAAGGGAAATTCAGAGTTCTATCTGGATAGCATTGTCAATTCCAAACAGTATCTGGCTTATGATCCAGCAGTGGATCCAGTGCATGGATGAAAAAGTACTTTAAAAGGGAAAGTAGTTTTTGGACACAGTATTTTTATTTCCTAGTTTCTCCAGGTTCCTCAGACTTTAAACAATGGCTACAGCAAACTCTACACCTTCTTTTTGCAATTGCACCTGGCCACAATGTGCAAAAGAAAATGTCTATACAAAGTATTTGTACTAAAGAGCAGTGAGAGTACTCAGCATTCTAACTAGATCTTTGGATGTGAGGCTTAGAACCAAGCTCAAGTTCAAACAAGACCTATTAAGTATCTGCTGTTATGAGTAGCTGAATCCTCTGCTAAGAGAGGTCAAAATCTAAAAGTGGGTCTTTGGAAAGAAAGCAAGCAAGGATCAAGCTGTCAGTTCTTCTGCCTTCTTTTAATTCTTTTGACATAAAGATGAAATTGTATTTTAATAGTTGAAGCAATTACAAAGAAACAAAAAAGGAAAAAGGACATTATGATGCATGAGGAATCATGCATCATGCCACATTATTTAAAGCCTGCTTTAATGTTCTGTACTGTATTCAGCTTAGTTTGCCATATCCATTTTAAGTTTCCATTTAAGCAACCTGTAAATAGCAGAAAAATTGTTGTGCTAAAAGTAAGGAAATCTTAGCAGTAATCTTTCAAGATTGGAGGTGACAGATTTTGTGACTTGCCCTGCGATATTAAACTTGACATTTTTGTTGCTTTTAAGATACTGAGCCCCAAATAACCATTAGCTGTGACTAGGGCATTTTATTTGTTAAAAGTCATTTATGAAAGCAAGCTAAGTGCACAAATGCTCATTTTAAGATACCAGCATAAAAGAAGTAAAATCCCACCAACAATTAAAGTTCAAGACTAAAGCAGTTAAACTGGATAAGAAAAAAGACTTTCCCATCATGCTTACAACTAACTCTCCAAGGCAATCACTTTTGACTGGAGTAATATAAGGAAAACAAATTGTAAAACACTAAGAGAACTGAAAAACATTGAGATTCACTTGGGAAAAATACCCTCAAGTGTTATATGAGATAAGCTGAGACATATTCCAGAATGCATACAGAACACTACGTGTGGTCTCTGACTAGCAATTACTAAGCTATAGAAAACAATTTTGATGGACAGAGAGTGGAAGTGACAACAGAGAAAGAAGAAACTTCAATTTAGAGACCTCTTAAATGTAAATGTGTATTCTTATTGGAGAAAGGATGACCATAGAACTAGCAAATAGATACAAAATATGTATTTTTACTTTCTTCACTACTTTAAGCAAGTTGCTGAAACTTACTGCACCTTATTCTCTTCATCTCTAAAGTGGGTTGAAGAGTTTTGTTTCTTTGCTCATGTTTAATACCTTCTGATGTCCCCTACAAAAGCTGTTGTAGAACTACAAAGTAACATCTATATCTATTGTTTTTAATATATATTCTTTCAGCTGAGCTCATAAACTACTGGAAGCACATTTGTCTTTAAGAACAGCTGCTAATGCATTTGGGAAAGTTTAGGATAAATCAAACAGTGTGGTAGTAACCTCTAAAACAGAGTTAGAAAAGATTTGGTACAGAGGATATTGTACAAAAAGGAAAAAGATGGATATGCTGCAGACAACCTTTTTTTCAAAACACCATTGTGACTAGGAGGATCTAGCAATACTTCAGTGCTGAAAAGACTTTGAATCATTTTCAGTATTTTAGTACAAGAGGCAAAAGAAACATAATTAACTCCTCTTAAATTCAATTCCTAAATGACAAGAATGCTTTTTTACTCCAAACACTAAAGTATCATACTTTCCTGAACCTTATACTGAATTTTGTCAGTTGGTTAATAGGGTTAGAAAGTTATACATTCAGAAGTTAAGAAATGTTATCATTACGAGTGTCTACACAACATTAATTCAGCCCTTTCATGTGATGAGTACACAGTGTCTGAAATTACATGATCATGTACTGTTTTCTCCCTGAAGGACCTGTCTGTATGAAGTACACAGAATAGGTGATGTTCTCTAAATGAAAATGAGTGTAAGTGTCTGTATAATGAATGAAGCTTCTTTATTAAGACTCCTGCTTAATCTACTGCTTAAGTTTTAAGATGTGTGAGAAATGAGACAGAAAGATAGACCTGATAGGCTGAAGCAGATGAAGCAGTGAAATCCCACCCTGAAGTATTAGATTCTACCCTTGTCTCTGAGCTCCTGGGCAATAAACTTTGAACAAAATGTTTATAGTTGGTCACTAGTTCTTCACTTCTTGGCACAGGTCCCTGTGGTCTATAGCTAAGTTTAGGTGAATTCCTTCAGAAGTAGTATCCTTGATACCCTGCCTACATTGGGTCAAATTTGAAACTCCTCCCCCAAAATACCAGGAAATTATAGTTTGCCAGGGAAAGCACTAGACTCTTTTATAGAATAAATACATGGGTATTCTTTTCCTAATTAGACTCTTGAAAATGGTTTAAGTTCTCCCAAAATGTCAGAATCTGACAGACTAACTAGCATAAAATTCAAACAAAAAAGAAAAGGAAACAAAGAGAAAAAAAGAAAAAAGGGAGAAGATAAATCTGTAATAGGAAGTAGGAGCCTACCTTTTGTGTAAGTCATGCCATAAGCCATGCCAGCTATTGTATAGTAATATTTACCACAGGAATTTAATTATTTTCAGTATGCATATGAATACTACAGCCATATTTGTGAATAAAATGAATAACCAGATTAGGACTTCATAATGGTATTGGTCTAAAATGCTGATGGTTATTTTCATGCTGAATTGCATTCTTTTCCCCTTTACTAGTTGTAGGTTACAGAAAACAGGTTTTATGTTCAGGACTGGACATAATTAATTTGTTGGAGATTCCTTCTAATGGTAAACTGGTTTTTTTCATTTACATTTCAATTATACTACTCTCTAAAACTGTTCTTTCTCACCTTGTCACCCAACAAAATATGGAGGATTTCAGACTGCTATGTTGCTATAACCCCTTATAGGCTACTGGTGCCTTTTTCCTGCCTCTGCTCTGTTGGCTGGGCACATCCTCTGGACTGCACTTCCAGGTTTGCAAAATGGGCAGAAGATTCAAGTGAACCATAAATTCCTTCCATGAGAAGGAAGATCAAGACAGCAGAGAAATATCACACTCTGGACTCATCACAGTTTAGATGACTTATACTTCCATTCCTCTCAAGCTGCAGTTCCGACTCAGATCTATCTCAAACTTGAAACACCTCAGTGCTCCAATTTGGAAAATCAAAACAAAAGTGAAGAAAAATATTTTTCTAAGTAACTTTTTCATGCTAATTAATCTCAAACCAATAAGTACTACTAATTCTTTATGATGGCTATAACTGGTTTTGAAGGAAAACTACAGTCAGAAGGTATTTGCTGTTTAAGATAGATATACCTGTTGATGAGGCTGAAATTGTTACACTGCTCTCTTCACTAACAAATATAACTAACAAATATCATTAGTCTAAAATGCAAGGAGAAGTTTAGGCTTTGCTCCTACTCTCTGAAACCTTACCTACAATCTCCAAAATTTAAGATAATCACATACTTTGAGAAGTCATAAGACAGTCCTATGACATAGCTTGAGTCTGTGCACTGTCTTCTGAGGTGTTCATTGAACTACAAGTAAAGATACGTTGTCATTCCCTGCAATATCTATGACATGTGCTGATATCACAGTCACCACAGCAATATGAAGAAAAAAATGTCACTGTGTAGGTGGATGGTATAGTGTTTTAACAAGGGCCCTATCTTCTCTCCATCACCCATCAGCAATCCTGGCCAACGGGGGACGTCCCAGATGACTGGAGGCTCCCCAATGTGATGCCCATTTACAAGAAGGGTTAGAGGGAGCATCCAGGGAACTACAGGCCTTGTCAGCCTGACCTCAGTACCGGGGAAGATTATGGAACAGTTCATCTTGAAAGCATTCACATGGCAAGTCCACGACAAACAGGGCATCAGGCCCAGTCAGCATGGGTTTACGAAGGGCAGGTCCTGCTTGACCAACATGATCTCCTCCTATGACCAGGTGACCCACCTTGTGGATGAGGGAAAGGCTGTGGATGTTATCTACCTTGACTTCAGCAAGGCCTTTAACACTGTCTCTCATGGCATACTCCTTGAGAAACTGGCATCACACAGATTAGACAGATATACTCACCGCTGGGTGAAAAACTGGCTGGATGGACGAGCCCAGAGGGTTGTGGTGAATGGAGTTAAATCCAGTTGGTGGCCAGTCACAAGTGGTATTCCCCAGGGCTCAGTGTTTGGGCTGATTTTGTTTAATATTTTTATCGATGATCTAGGTGAGGGGATTGAAGGCACTCTCAGCAAGTTTGCAGACAACACCAAATTGGGAGGCAGGGTCAATCTGCTTGAGGGTAGGAAGCCTCTGCAGAGAGACCTGGACAGGGCTGGATCAATAGGCCAAGGCCAATTGCATGAAGTTCAACAAGGCCAAATGCCGGGTCCTGCACTTTGGTCACAGCAACCCCATGCACCGCTACAGGCTTGGGGAAGAGTGGCTGGAAAGCTGCCCGTTTCAGTGTTGGTTGATAGGCAGCTGAATATAAGCCAGCAGTGTGCCCAGGTGGCCAAAAAGGCCAATGGCATCCTGGCCTGTATCAGAAATAGTGTGGCCAGGAGGAGCAGGGAGGTGATTGTTCCCCTGTATTTGGCACTGGTGAGGTCATATCTGGAGTACTGTGTTCAGTTTTCATAGAATCATTTATTTAACTTGGAAAAGACCTTCAGGATCATTGAGTCCAACCATTGTCCATGCCCACTGGACCATGTCTTGGAGTGCCTTGTCTACGCACTTTCTGAATACCTCCAGGGATGGTGACTCAACCACTTCCCTGGGCAGCCTATTCCAATGTCTGACATCCCTCTCAGTAAAGATATTGTTCCTAATATCCAACCTAAACCTCCCTTGCTGCAATTTAAGGCCATTACCTCTCGTCCTATCACCAGCCACCAGACAGAAGAGACCAGCACCCACCTCACTGCAACCCCCTTTCAGGTAGCTGTAGAGGGCGATAAGGTCCCCCCCCCAGCCTCCTCTTCTCCAGACTAAACAGCCCCAGTTCCCTCAGCCACTCCTCATAAGACTTGTGCTCCAGGCCCCTCACCAACTTGGT
>JANZLQ010000079.1:47651301-47691301 GCA_026212715.1 Elanus axillaris
AGGGTGAGAGAGAAGGGGGGACTGTGGGGAGACGGAGAGGAGGGGGGAAGAGAGAGGAGAGGCGCTGAGAGATCCCAGAGGCAGGAGGAAGGGTACCGGCACTGCCGCTGAGAGGAGATCGAGAGACAGGGGGTGCACTTGACAACCAGCATGCAGAGATGGTAAGAAGTTTCCAGCAGCCTTTCGTTTTCATTCTAGCCTTTACTTGGGTTTGATTTGATTAATAAATCGTGCAGTAACACAAGCAGCCCTGCTCGCTATCCGGTGTGTTTCAGCCTTCAAATAAAGCAGCCGGGCAAGGCGAAGGAGGATAATAAATAAATAAATGGGCCCTGTGCTGCGAAGGTTGGGGGCAAAAATGACTAAGAGGCTGTGCTAAACTTTAAGTGAGTTTGGGGGTTTGAAATGGGATGGCCACATGTTTTTTATCGCCTCCTTCCCTCCGCTAAAGATGAGGGGGTAGTGTAAAAAAAGTGTGTGCGTATGAGGGCGGGAGAGTGAAGGTGGAGTGGGGTTGAATCGGACATACGGTGGTCTGATCTTTCTTGGACACCACCTTCTGCTCGGAAATGAGTAAGGTTTGCACACAATGTAAAGGTAACCTCTGAGAGCGGGGGAAGGAGCTGCGTGTTTGCGTGTGAAACAACGCCTGAGGCAGGGAGGCAGAAGTGTAAATCCACCTTCCCTCCGTAGCTCTTTCTTTTTGTTGTGCATGTGCTTGCAGTTTGCACCTCTCCAATCAGCGGTTGTTAAGCAGAACTTGCAGAGTTATGCTGATGCCCTAACTGTAAAAGGGAGGGGGGAGCGCCCCCAAAACAACTTTGAGCAAGTTTTTTGCTGCTTATTTCGTGTGCTGTGCAATTGCACGTCTCCTTCACAGCAGGGGTTTTGCAAACCAGGGTTTGGACTTTCAGAACCTCGTAATTTAAAAATTAAAAATCTAAATGATTGAGGACCTCATTTGACTGAAGTTCGTTTGTCTGGGTTGTGATATGAGAATAGGTTAAACAGCTGCAAAGAAAAAGCACATTTAGAGCCATGACTAAACTTAACATGCATAATGTAACTGTTCGTATCAACAAGTGGACTGACCTCAGTGATGAGCAGTGATCAGCCCGTATTCAATGAACTAGTATATTTTCAATCGTTGTTTGTCTACAGCCTTGCTTTCAGTCAGCTTTTGTCACCTTACTCCAGGGATGTTATATATCTGTCTTGTCTGCCTTGAATATGCATATGTGCGCACGCACACATGCGTGTGTGTATACATGTTTATACATGTGTATGTCTGTGTATGTACATGCATACGTGTGTGTATGTATATACAGCACTCAAGCTATAGATGCAGTGTGTGTGCCTGCGTGCGTGAAGGGAGAGCTTGAGATGGAGGGTTTGTATTTTTCCTTTCTCTAACATGACATGTCTTGTTTCAGTGATCAAAGCCACAATTGGAGTGTAGGAGATGCAACTGTCAAATGTAGGCAACAATAAAAAATAAAAAAAAAATAAAAAAAAGGATGGGGAAAAAGCAGCAAGTGCCCAGGACTGTGGTTACAGTAACGCTGACAGAAATTAAAGTGGTTTTGAAAGCAGCATGCGATTTATGATGGTTTCCATTTACCCTAGAGTCAAGCTGTTGTAAAATTGATGCACAAAAGACATCATGTAATAATCCGGTGTACCCAGGATTAAAGTGGCAACGAGTGTCTTTTTGTGTGTGTGTCTGGCCGACAGTTAAAATGGTTTGAAGCTATTTTTAAGTAAGAAATCAAAGCAGGATATTCCATACTTCTTTTCTTAACCTGTATGCTAGCTGTGCATAGCAGTCATTGAAATATTTTTAGTGGAATTGTGCTTTTATTTCTTATTATCTTCCATTTCCCCTCTGTGTTATAACCCATCTCCATAGATGAATTTTAAAATGGGGTAGCTTTTTAGTCATAGTTTCGGAGTACAAATGTTCACAGTTTAATTACTGAGTTCATTTCAGACAGTAATATTTAATAAGCCTGATCAGCAGATTGCACAAGAATACCAAGTTCCTGTAAAAGTATGTGGAACTTTCCTTGCTCTTAAAAATTGCAGGAATTTTTAATCTGAAATTTAATGGGGCATATGAGCTGTCTGATACACTGTGGTTTCATTTTAAGCTGTCCAGTATTAACGAACCATCTAGCTCTATGTATGTTCTGCTTTAAATTCCTAAAGCACTTGAATTTTAAAATTTACTCACTGCGTATTTCAAGTGATCCATCTTTACCTGATCCAGAGGCAGGAAAATCTAAATGTAAATTACAAACTAATTTATTACGAGCAAATTTTGAAACTCCTTTTAAGACTTGGGATTGCAGAAGTGTTCCTTAAGCACACATCTTACACACAGAAAAGTCCTTCCTTGGTACATTATTTTGTAAAAATATGACACCGTGACACTTCAGGGGAAAAAAAATGAGGGGATCTATGTCTTTAATCACATTGCATTTTTGTTATTGAGGTATTTGTGAAAGACGGGTATGTGATTACATTAATCAAAGTAAAGGAACAGACAAAAGCAGAGATGACTATTGCTATATTAAAATGTAAGTGTTACTGTTTGAATTTTCTGGTGAGTTTTTGAGTTCAGTGCTTTACATAACATTTTGTCCTAATCTTGCTTGCTGTCAGAGATGTTTCATGGTTGTGCAATTGCTGCAGTCAAGAATGCCAATTTGCATTCCAGGAGTGTCATTTGATTACTTTTATCTGCACAGCTCGAAGACCAGCCCAGACCTCTCATTTCATCTTGCCATGTCACGAGTCAGTGCTGTGTCGTCTTTTCAAAAATCTGCCTGATTTAGACAAGAAAGAAAAGCACTTTCATGTTGCAGCCGCAGTCCCCTGCTAACTTGTCAGCAGCAGGATATGATTCACTTGGGCCCAGAAGAATGGTACAGAAATGAAGGTTAGGCGGTTCAATAAGCCCATGGACAGGTAGTATGTGACGTCCCAAGAGAGCTTAAGTTAATGAAGAACAGGTCTGCTTAGTTCTTCACACTCTGACCTGGTGCTGTCCCCACAGTTTTCTCATTTGATCTTTCCCAGCAAATTGATCTTTTCTAGTACTTTTTTGCCTTCCAAGTTAGTCCTTGTGGGACTGAAATTAGCAGAGCAACTTAAGTTGGATAATACAGCTGTTCAGAAAAGAAGAAATTGGACACTAGCTCATAAAGGGGGGAGGGCAAAGTAAGCTATTCTCTCTGTTGTTACTCAGAATCCCCTCTCCCCCCTTTTTTAGTTTTATTTTAGAAAACTTCAAAATAGCTGTATTACTTTGGAAGTTCATTTTCTTTCTTATTTATAGTCTGTATGGATGGTCCATTGCACACTGCATTAAATGTGTATTGTTTAAATAAAACAAACATGCTTTCAGCATAGACTGTAGGTTTGCTTTGGTATTTGTCAGTTGAACTTGCTTGTTAGAAATGATTTGCTAGTCGGTAATGAGGCTTTTACAGTTGTCGTAAGACATTTTAAGTATCAATTGCACATGCCAACTACATTATTTATAGCCTGCTAAATAACTGTAATTCCATAGTATCCAATACTGAAATGCAGTGGAGATTAAACAATAAAAGCCATTACAAATGGTATGTGTAAATATTATGGTAGGTGAAAATACAGTCGGCAAATTAGCACTGGCATTACTGGTTTTCTGGAAAACCAGTGTATACAAACAATTTGGTTTTGAACTAAGACACTCTGTACTTAAAATCTGAGTTCTAAAATGGGGCTATGATATTATCTATCATTCTTTTTTACTTTATTTTGCACTTAGTAATTGGAAAGTGGAATGGAGGTGTGTTTGTCTATGTGTATTTCAATACATACATGGCTAGGTTGTCAAACAATGTAAGATTTCAAACCAGAATTTCATAAAGTGTAAGTTGGAAATGATTAAGAGGGTCTTTAGTATGCTGCACAATAATAAGCAGTATTTAACTTTCTGTATTTTGTAGCAGATGTTCTCACATATTATCCATGTCCTTTCAAGTTGTAGAATTGAAAACACTGCTGAATGAAAACAAGAACACTTATTATGTAAGGGAAATATTGTTCTCGCTCACTCTCAGTATTGCTTTTGAAAATGGGAAGGAACTGTAAAGGATCATTGGTCAGTTAAGCTCCTCTGCAGAGCTAGAGGGAGCTTCATGATTTTATTAGGTATGCCATAGGTAAAAAAAGGGGAAAGTATTCTGAATAAGGGAGGGCTGATTACTAACTTATTTTCAGAGCCAAAGATCTAAAGCTTAGACTTATAGGTGGCTCTTTATTCTATGTTAAGTACACATGTATGTCAGTGGGATTTGTGGCTGATGACAGATTCCTTGTCAATTATTTAAAGCAAAAGAGAAATGACCAACAGCAAAGTAATTGCATTTTTAAAAGTCCAGTTAAAACACTGGATTTTATAAAAACCCCACATTTATATTTTTTCTCCTCAAAGATGGGAGTTTCTGGCTGTGTCCCTTTTCCTTTTGCACATTGGACACTATCACCAGAATTTGAAGTCTGCAGGTTTGCACGGGGCTTTTGATTTAATGATTTAATTTTATTTAATGTCCACTATTAGTATATGTTAGGAAAAAAATGTGCATGTCTGGAAATAGAAAAATTTTCCCATAAAATAGAGTATATCTGTCATTTTGGAAATGTGTATCACTTCCTAATCTAGCCAGGAATTTGTACTTAATTTAGAGGAATAGCATTTAACATGGCTTAATAAAAAGCATCTGTTTAAACCTTGTATTCTGTGTCAGTTTCATCCCACCTGAATTCTGACATATTTGTTCTAAAAGCTCATTGATCATAATTGCTGCTTAATAGTTATATGGCAGCTTTTACAAGCACTACTTTGGACAAACTTATTTACCATTTAACTAAATTATATAATCCAGTGAGATAAACTACTAGATTTGTCTCCTTTATCTCTTGCACAGTAGCTCTCATTATGTGCCGTGCTAGTAAAAGCCTTTATTTGTTGGTTATTAGAATCTCAGTACACTCAGGAGTTCTGCTGTAATTTAATGTGGTTGTTCAAAGAGGTTCTCTCATTTTAGAATGTTTCCATAGTACTTTCACTGCATGTTATAAATATGTATATTTTATACTCCAGATACATATCCAAATACTTTTTTTCTTATTCCAGGTAAATCAAGGTTTTTGAGAGAGAATTCTTTTCATCTGAAGCATCTATTTCAGTAGTTCGCTCTTGAAATACTTTACGTAAAAAATCACAAATTCATATAACTTAATCAGATTTGTTTCTGATTTGTTACTTTAGAGAGTTCTTTCTGTTTAATTTTTTTTTCATGGAGTTAAAATGTTCTACTATGTCCTTCAGTTGGATTTTTGTAGTAAATTATAAAAAGCCAAAGGAGTTCTAAAAACATGCTGGGCATTGCAATTATTCTTTAACTATGAAAAACAGAATGTCCATAATGCTGATTCGTAAGTCACAAGCCAGAAGAAATCAAAATGCCGTAAGCTAACCACAAAAAACTTTTAAAGTCACCCTGGTCTGATGCACTGTCTGGAAGTTTAGTTATGTTTTTGCAGCATATTACAATTGGTTATGTCTACAGTTCTGCTGCATGTAAAACTTAAGAAGCTAGGCCTGTTAGAATTCTCCAGCTACGGGGAAAGTTTTAGACAATATGCAAAGCATATTATGAACTGTTATCAGCTGTAAATGAAGCTGAGTGTATGTACAACACCCATCATGCTGTCAGCTGGAATCACACTGAATTAGTGTCGCAACTTTATCTTATTTGTCAAATATGTATTATTTTGAAACTTGTGATTTGTGCTTTTAGTCAATGCTTTTTAAAGTTGAATACAAAGATGTAACAGCAAACAAAAAACGTTTTTCCCTTTTTGTGACCTGACATTTGCCAAAGTGCCCCATGCTGAAATTTCTTTTCAGTATCTTTTTTTCTTCCAAAGCCAGACATGTACCCAGACACAAAAGCCTCTGTGTATAGCAAGCTGTTTTAAATATTGTGACTCGACGATGTGCTGTCCTTTCTCTGCTTGAGCCAAGGATCTCTGCTCAGTGTCTGTGCATTACCAAGTCCCTTCTTTATTGTACCTCTTGTCAGCTATTCCTATTCATTTAACCTTTCATTAGTGTCTGTGCAGCTTCACTGTCTGGAAAGGCAAGGAAAAACCTAAAGGCCTACTGTCACAGTTATTAGATTTCTCGGTTACATCCCAGCAACCATAAAGGAGTAAGAGTCAACACTATTGTCATGCATGCTGCTATCCTGGGGTGCAACTCTTCTGTGCATGTCAAGGACATGTGCCACATGTTGATAATGCATCCCAGGGATAAATGCATGACATGGGGGATAAACCAAGGCTGGCACTAATGGGCTTTGTAGGAGTTATTGCAAAGACAAACAGTTGTGAAGGAATTTTGCTTAAAAGGCCGAAGAGATGGACTTGCATTAAGTGTTGCCAGGGCTTGCTTGTGAGGTACTTGTCAGTCATGTTAGTTTCATTTAAGTGCCATTTACAAGGAAAAAAATGTTTTCTATGATTAGGAAATGTGGTGCTTTTCCTTTTTTAAGTTGTCACGATAAAGTCAACTTGAAGTAGTCGTCAGTAGTACACTGTGTGAGTATTTTTTCTGTTTAATTGGTTTTGGATCAAAACCTGCAAATCTTCCAAATTACTTGAAAAAAATTCTGCAAATATGAATTACAGTGTATTTTAAAATATTGCTGTTAGCAAAGCTTCACATTCACTTCTGGTGTTGTAAAAACATTGACATAATCTTGTCTGAGGCATAAATTTGGCTGAGAATATCTAGGTGCATCTAAGCAGTTTCTTCTACATTTGCCACCCAAAGAGCAAAAATTGTTAGTTAGGACACTGCTTCCTCATTCTGCTGAGGCATATCTCCCATTTAGTCCAGTGCAGTATTCACATACACTTTGCTTCTAAAGTTCCTGTGAAGCCCATCTTACTTGCCCTCTTCACCAAATCCAACTGAACTCTGAGCTCTCTGTTTTTACAATAGTAAAAAATGCATGTTTATTTCTGACCTCTCTATGGTTGACCTTTTAGAATGCATCTTAATTACATTTTTATTAGTAGTGTTGTAAGGATATGATACATAACTTCATATGACTTTCATAAGGATATTTTGGGGAAAACAAAATTAGACCTATAGATTTATGTTTAAATTATAATTTCATAACTCCCTTTAGTTCTGTGTAAATCATGAGTCTAATGTTGGTCTTATACATAGCAAGGTTGAAAGTGGGAGTAAAGCCATTGAAATCAGTGGAGTTAAAGTTATGTGAAACTGCTGAATAAAATCTAGTCACCTCCTTTGCACTTTCCATGTGGCACGCTAAGAGGGTTTGAAAGATGATAAATCTAGTGGGCTACAGGAAAGTTCTTAAAACTTCCTTGTTTTAGATGCACTGTTTAGATCGACATCTTCAAAAAGTGTGAGTGGTCATCATTTATTAAGAGGAATTTGGGGCTTTTTAGTTTTTCTTTATATTTCTGATATGAAAGAAGTGAAGCATGGCTGCACCTTTTTCTTCAGTTCAGAATATTGAAGACAAAGTGATCAGCAATATAGTAGTTGATTATAGGAACAAGTACCTCCAAAGAAAATTGTGCTTGAGAGAAAATTCAGCAAAAAAAATGTTTTTATTTTTCATGTTCAAACACTGGAAACATTTGTAATGCTGATACCGAATTCCACTTTCCTCAAATTAAAAGAGAAGCTCTTATATTTTGTGATTTGAATTAGAC
Organism: Elanus axillaris; assembly: GCA_026212715.1. Lineage (NCBI taxonomy): Eukaryota > Metazoa > Chordata > Aves > Accipitriformes > Accipitridae > Elanus > Elanus axillaris. The sequence goes on from JANZLQ010000079.1 coordinate 47,659,111, forward strand.
AAATATTTAAATGGAACAACATCTTCAGACATGAGCTGGAACAAATGTAGTAGCGCCACTTAGTTTAAAACATCCTTTCATTACTAGACTGATACTAGCTTTGATGAATCTAAAACTTACTACATGGTTTCCAAATCAAAGATGAAAGGGCCAGTTAGGAATCAAATAAATTTTCCTGTTGAAATGTAGCATTTGACATTTAGAAAGATGTGCTCAGCATGATGAACCACTTCTCTTTACTGCAACTAGCCTGGTGATTTTTGCAATAAAACTACTTTGAAATTGAATTGAGGTATAATAAGGTAAATTAATTTGGAAGTCCTGATTAATGCCATTTTTTAACTAAGGGAACTATTTCCCTGAAAGTGCTTTTTTCCCCTTTATTGTTAATACATGCCAATTTTCATTGCTAAGTCATTACTTCTGTAGTTGTTTTGATAGACTGTTACTGGTCTAACTCCATTGGCTTTGTGTGGCTGTGTGCCAGTTTTATTAAAGAAAGGTTTTGTTATTCACCTCACCGTTAAGTTACCGGTATATTCCTAGTACTAATCAAAAGGGCATATACCCCAACTGTATGTTTAAACAGTTTATAATGTACAGTAATTTATAGTCTACAATACAGTTGGGCAGTGCTTTTATACTGATCTGATGCCAATTATATGTTTCTAAAAGCCTGCTGATAATACTTAACTTTCCAAAATGAGATTCTGTGCAGAATGCTAGGGTGCTTTCTCTTCTCCTAAAGATGCTAAGAACTAGTAAAAATTAGTAAATATTACTTAAGTAATAGTGAAAACTTAAAGCTTTCTTCTGTGCTAGGCCGTGACCATATTTCAGTTAGCAGCTGTATTTTGAGCTGGCTTTTGAAGATACCTTGTTTCTGATGTCCCATACAATATGCCTGATCAAAATAAATGACACTACAAACCAGTTGGCTAAATGATTATATAAGCAATTTGAAGAGGCTGAGGAATTCATGTTCTTCAGTACACAAACTAACATTAAGATTTTCTCCACACTTTGGTGCGTATATTGAAAAGCAATGTGTGAAATTGCTTATGTTATGTAAATAAAGGCTTCTAAGGGAATTTAAGTCTGAGCTGATATAATTCACGTGGCAAGACAGCAAGAAAACTAAGTAGGAACAGGAAGCAATAGCAGATAAGTGATGTGTGTTTTAAAGGTTTCTAATCCTTTACTTAAACTGTGCTTCTTTTTTAACTTTTGTCTTTGGAATGTAAGTTATAATCTGCTCTATTTCCTCTTATCCACATGCAACTTGTACTACTTTGCATGTTAGTGTTGAGTCTCATTTATCAGCTGGTATATTTAAATGATTTACGATATAAATTGGTTATTCCATAAGCAAGAAGTTGTTCAATTGCTGAGTGGACGCTCAGAGAGGATGCAGATAACGCATCCTTTTTTGTTGTTTTTTTGGAATGCTGTTGCCAGTATGGGGGCAGCAAGGTTGGGAGTGAGCTACTTGGTTCTTCATGGTTTGGCTTGGGGGTCAGAAAGTGGCAAGAAGCTCTTCACCACCTGCTAATTGATAGCTTTCATGAATACTCTAGTAGTAGTCTTTTGATTAAAAAAAAGACAAAAAAGTCTCTGTGGTGCTGGTGATGGCAGGGAGGGAGGTGGGTGAGGCTGATAGTTTATCATTGAAAGAGCTTTAACAGGCTTGCATCTCTAGTCACCGTAGAGGAAGGGCAACAGGCTTGCCACTTTCTTACTCTGCACACCTTTCTGGTCTCTCACATACTTGTGTATGGAATTTCATAGCCCTTTTCCTATTAAAGGGTTCACTGGTGTGGGCATTGTGGGTCAGGTGAGTTTTGCATGATGTGTGAGTTCTGCGCAGCATTTGGAAGTCACTGGGCTACATAGAGGATTTGTGAGTGTGTTAGATAAACCTATAGAACATACAGGCAGTTACTGTCTTCCCACTGTCAAACAGTGAGCATCAAAAAAATCACTCTTCTCATGCAGTCTTTTGCCAGACCCATGAAGAATCTAATCACAGTGGACTGAACAGTTGCAAGAGAGAAACTCGCTGAGTGGTGAAATCAAGAGAACTGCTCTTGTCCTCCCCGTTATGGATTTAAGCCTAAAGGATGTGACATGATACAACTATTCACCTCCAGACTTCAATTTCAAATGTAATTGATTTTCAAGATTGTTTTTGCTCATGGTGATTAGTTTATAATAAAGCAACACAAATTTAGCCTCGTAACAAGCAAAATATGCATGTTTCTTTTGTTTTACATATTGCAAGAATGATTTTGATTTAATGTGCTTTTAAAAATATCTATCAGTAGCATGTATGGAAAGATGAACTACAGATGTAGTGAAGAAGAAAACTTTCAGAAATTCTGCTGCAGCTTTTCTGTGGGAGGGTATGTGTGTGTATGTATATATATAAACAATATATTACGGTAGATACATACACAATATGTCCTTATAAATGCATTAACATGTAATATAAACATGCATACATACGCCTACATACATAGTACGCATATAGTACATGCATGCATCCATATAAATGTGGGGGTTTATATATATAAAGGTTCTTCTGGACAGGCATCTTCATTACTGAGAAGGCTTTTGGGGCAGTTCTGGTTCTTGAGTAAGATGTAGATCAGTCCTAAAAGGTGTCTGTGAAAATTAGTGCACTGCTAGAAGGGAAACCAAACATTGTACCTCCCTTTAGTCTTAGGAGAACGTTTTAGGAAATACTAGTTTCTGTTTGGAGTTTTGTATTTCTTATTCTGTCTTCATTATTCTACAGCTTTCTTGTCTGTTCTGTATATTATAAAGCCTCTTTCTCAACATTCTTATACAATCTGCAGTGTTTCCTTTGAGAATATATTACTATCTTATTCAGTGATTTGAATATGTTCCCATAAGCATTACTTAAACTAAAGCCAGTATTGTGAACTTGTGTCTTATAAATATATTACAGTAATGATAACGAGACCTGCTAATAATCAGGCCTCTGATACCTCTCTAATTCTGGGAACTAATGATGACCATGCCAGCTCTTGTGGATATTTTCCCTGGAAAAGCAGTGTAGGATTGGATTTGTAGAAGAATCCCTGCATTTTTCTTCTAAATTAGGGATCTCCTCTCCTTTAAGAGTCTGATGACTTCCATTTATGATGACAATACTGCATGAAAGGCATAACACTGTGCCTTTTGTCATACATTATAAAAGAATGATCAAAAATTGTCTGGCATTTCACTGGCTTGCAAAAGAGGATCTTCAGTGCATTTGTCTTGGGTTATATTGCTGTTATAATTTACATTGAAGTATATTGTGATTATATTATTGTGGGAGTGTTCTCACGACGTGCAGGCTTAGTTAGTTATGTTATAGAAAGTATCTCTGTATTTTCTGTGAAGAAGCTTCAGGACTGTGAAGATTTTAGGAACCCACTGTTCCTAGTAAGATAGTCTTAGGAAAACTGTTTATAACTGAGGCTACTCATAAAATAATGGGAGATATCAGGTGCTGGCAAAATGCGATGCCAGAGTGGGAAACAGCATAGAAAACTTCATAAATTATGTAAAGGTTAATGGCAGCTTAGTTGAAATTAAATCATGCTACTTGGCAGGTAACTTTTTTACTACCATTCATGTAATTGCAATGTTACCAGTCACTGGGATAGGTATGCAGAATTGCTGAGTCCTGTATAAATAGACACAGGTCCTGTCCTCATTGCTGGCCTTTGGTACTTAAAAAAATCTCTCAGTTAACTAGCGTATTGAAATTTCATCCCAGGATGTCAAGAAAATGTGTTACAATCTGGAATCATAGGCCAAAGCCAGGTAGCATTCTAGGACATTCCTTGAATAGAAACATGGGGGATGTGTGGCAGTTCAGGATGGAGTGAACAAACTTCATTTGCAGTTTATTTACAATGAGCTGATGAAACAGATCCTCTCTCATCAAAGCATTCAGTACCAGATCTCAGGCTGATTTCAAAAAAACTTCTGACTTTTTAAGTTCCTGGTTCTTGTGGGTATACCTACCGAAGACTGTTACTGCAGGGTAACCTAAAATAGGAATTTACAGCTTATCAGCTAATTTGCACTGTCCTGATCATATGTAGTTTACTTCACTTTCATTGTTAGCAAAGCTACATGACATGTGCTGCAAGCTAATTGACACACTGTGAATCTGTATCCTGATCACCTGATGATTACTTCTTTGTGTAGTTGTTTTCTAATAGTTCATGGTTTTCCTGCCTTTGGCTTTCATAAGCTTGATGTCCAGTCATAATTACCAGAGCTGGAAAATGGTAGGGCCATGTTATTAACACTTTGCTCTGAAGGGAACATGAGAATTTGAATTATGGCATATATTCAAGAGGGTTTTTAATGTCTTATGCTAAAGACAGCCACTCCATGAATAGTATCTTGAGTCACCATGCTAGTTATCCAAAACCTCATAGAACTGAGGAAGAAACATTCTGGAAAAGAAGTCCAGTCATCCTTCTAAAGTAGTGACTGAAAGAGTAGAACTGAAGGGGTGTGGGCAATTTTATTATAGTGATAGTTGCAGAGTTAAAAAAAAACCCGCAACCAAATACATATCAGTAAATGTGTGGTCTGCATAATATTATCAACTGTAGCAGGTAGTCATATGTTGATTGTGAAGAATGGAAGTGTGAGTAATAATGTAATTATGTCGTATACTGTAATGTTCTCAAAATACAAGTCTGTGTTAAATAGAGCGAAATCTATCTATGGATAAACTTCACAGAATCCTAGAATCACAGAATACCAGTTTAGAAGGGACCTCAAGGATCATCTGGTCCAAACTTGGCAAAAACTTGATCTGGTTCATAACTGCGATGCACATGTAGAGCTTTATAGGATTATTTGTTGTTCTGAGGTGGATTGAAACTCTGGAGTGCACTGAATTGTACTATCTTCGTGTTTATTCATACTAGCGTTACACTATTACTTATTTACAGCACTTGAAATGCACCAGTGCATTTTGCATGCAGGATCAATGCCCACAAAGTATGCAAGATGAAGTCTTCCCTTCTCTTTAGGTGAAGCTAGTTTTCTAAATGTATTGTGTTTGTGAGACTGGGAGAAGTAGGGGTGTAGTTTCTGAGGCAGGCACAATTTAGACAAGGGTAATACAGGTTGATATTTTTGAGGCTATGGAGATGCTGTCAACTTTGTTTCTTTCTTCCCCAAGATTACATTATTTTTCTTCCTGCTGTGTTCATGAACTGAACTAATGCTGAATGTGGCCCACCCCACTACTATGCAGGTTGTTAAGCAGGCTGCTTCTAGGGTGATCCTAAAGTTACTGGTTTTAACTGAGGAAGACTTAAATGGTTTACTCATAAGTGCCATGTTAGCCCTATTACCAGCGTTGTAATCAACAAACAAACACTTAACTCTTCCAGCTTAAGAGGGAGTAGGCATCTATCTGGTGCTGTGTGTTCTTCATGGGAAGCCCTGTCTTTGAAAATTTTGTTTCTTCCCTCATACAAACATAGTGTGTGACATCACAGGCACACTCTTTCCAAGTGTTTGGCAAGGGCCATGGTTTTTGTTCAGTATCTGAAGGAGGAAAAAGAGGCTTGCAGTCAGATTTTGTCTAGATGGGAAGTTGTATATGCTGACAGAGGAAATACTTCTGCCAACAGTGCTATGTTATCTCTCTAACCTTAGCTAAGTTGATGGAGGTAGCATTACTATTTGGAAAGACAATGTATTTTTTTTGTTTTAAATTTGTCGAAGAGTATGAAATTAAGCTGTTAACTTTTATAAGATAGGTACCAAAATTGAAGTATCTGGTTGGTTTGTGTATCAGGAATATGTAAACTGTTTTCTAAACAGTTGAAACCCCCCCCCCAAATTACTGCTGTGTCTTATGCAAATAGTAGCTTCATGAATTTCAGCCTGGAAAAGCCTATTAATGATGATAACTTCCAACATACTTTTGAAGATAGCTTCCCCACAAATTTACGTACTCAGAATTTCATTTATAGAAACAATGTCAGTGTTTCTTGTTACAGAAAACTGCGATCACAGGACTTCCTGTTGAAAAAATGACATTAAATGTATTTCTTTGTAGGGATGATGGCAGAGCAAGGAGACCCTTTCAAACATCTGAGAAAGCTTATTTAGTCTAGTTGAAGTCTAATTCTTTCTATAGAATGAAACGACATCCATAAGGTTAATCCTTGTGGACATTCCCATTATATCTCATTTGGTGTCTTCTTGGTTTCTTAAATGAAAATGTTTAGAAACTAGATACCTAACTGAACTGCTCAGAGTTCACTTACTCTGAATTTAGTCCTAAAGGCCCTTCCAGGGGCTATCGGTTGAAGACATGTTGATGATACGTCTTTGACACTAATGTTCTTTTTTTTCTAATGCCAAGATAAGTACTACTTGTATAATCCTTGCCTAATTTATTTTAGAATTGATAGAATTTGGTGTTTTATCCAAGACTTAAGATCCCATGCCCAGAGTCATTAAAGAAATCTTCTTTGATTTATATAAATGTTTTGTCATAATGTAGTCTTTAGGGAAGAATTACACCCTTTCACTAAAAGAAAAGCAACCATTCAAAGGATTGAGTTTCTTTTTCTTAATTTGTAATATAGCCCATTTTGGTGCTGCAGGGCAATATTTTTTTCTCTCCAGCTTATGAAGGGTGTTTCAGCTGAATATGCTCATACCTTTAAAAATCATTTGGTGTGAGAACTTTTTAAGTTAGAGGGTGGGTTTTTTTTTCTTTCTATAATACAGTATACCCTGCCTTTGAGCTTTCAATTTAAGTCTTCTGTCATATACTGCCAAAAAGTTTGTTCAGAGCTCTGTCTGTGTTGAAACATGTATGCCTGTCCCAGTGTCATAACTAATTATATACCTTGTATACTTACTTCTAGTAATTGGAAAGTAGACCTACCGCAGGATAAGTTTTAGTATTAGATTGTATCTTGGGGACATGTTACAGAAATCAAATTTCCACCAAGCAGCAACTTGAATTTGTAAACAGATATTAGTATTTTAAGTGCATCATCTCATGATTGTTTCTCGACATCTGTGTGTGTTTGTTTTAAACTTGGGGAGAGGGTATTTCTGAACTGTACCTCTGCATCCGTAGTAATTATAACCTACTTCTCTTCAACCACAGTATTCTGAAGTGTCTGTTCTCTCCACTTGAAATGAAGGCCTCTTGTTGCCATACTGTCTTTCTGCAGATTTTGTTTGGTGGTTCAAAACTTCCCAAAAATGTGTCTGTGTACATTGCCTTGCTAGGTTCTGCTTGGCTGCAATGCTGTTTTCAGTTCCTTACTTTAACAAAAGAAAAAAAAAAAAAGAGACTGGCATTTTGATCAGGGAAAAAGTGTAAAAGAGTTAAAGGGAAAAGCAACACTCCTTTCATCTTTTTCTTTGCAGCATCCTTTGCTTGTGTTTTATGAGTGTGTATATATATATATATATACACATACGTGTTTGTGTGTCTATAAATTTTCCTAGGTACATGCAGAAAGAGAGAAGGAGCCTTGTGGTTATGTGTAAAGTTTTACTTTGCATGCTCACAGCTAGGCTAGCAAACAATGACTTATATGCACCAGCATGTATAAAATATGTGCTCCTTGTCCATGCCTGCTGAATGAACACTTTGCCAGTCTTAAGTCTCAGAGCTTCAGTCTTGTCACAATTAAAGTCTTAGGACTGAGCATTTAAAGCTAATGATAGATTACAGTATTGTCAGGATGTATTCTGAATTTGATCTTTGTTGAATTACGAGACCACACTTCTATGGGAGTTGCATGGCTACTTGCTGTTATACATTAAAAACTCTTACTTTCATAGACTATTTATCATTGTTTTACTAAAACTACAACAGTAGAGCTTAGATTTCTCCCCAAGGCATATTTATTTTTTTTAGATAAAATAGAAAAGTAATGGATGTATCTATGATAATGGTGATAATTTTACAGGGAGACATTTTTTTATTTGTTTGATAAGGAAACAAGTGCTTGTTTCTCATTATGTGAAACTTCAGGTATTTTTTGGTTTTCTAATGAAAGTTTTTTTAGATAACTTACGGGTTATGTAAGTTTCTGTGTTATCTGTTAGTTTCTGCGTTCAGAAAGCAGTATGATTTTTTTCAAATGAGTTAGTTACTTTGTGGCATCTTCAAAATTAATGTGTATTAAATCATTTACTTTGAAAGTTTTTTATAACAAAATATATTTTTTAAGCAGTTCCAGTGTCTTGTCAGGCAATTTAATCTTCCACTTTCCTCTCCACAATAGGCATTTCTTAGATGGTCCAGGGAAGGAAAAGACTGGGTCAGTCTGACCAGGGAAAGTATAATGCTGTCCCACATTCAAGTTTTATATGGTTTCAGAACTGATTTAATAATGCTTGCTAAGAAAGATGAGTAAGATGTAATATCTTTAAGTGTTTTTTAAACTTCAGTTTTCTTTTTCAAAGATAGGCAAAAATCTATTATGCTAATTTCTTAAGAAAAATGAAGGATTATTTACCAATACAAAAGAGCACACTTTATATATAGTTTGTTTTTTTTTAAATAGTTACCTTGTATGAACTTAAGTAATTTTATTCTCTTTCTTTCTTTTCTGTTCTTACAACTCTCCACTCATGCATGGATTTGAAACACTTAACAGGAAACTGAGCCAGCTATTCCAGTGATGTGAAACAAGCATATATTACTCTTGCCACTGGCGAGGAAAGGAGGCTGGGTATTTTCCTACACCACACTCTGGGGAATTCATCTTCTTTATCCATCATTCATTCTTCTCCTCTTTGATACTTTTTTAATCTTTGTTTGCTGTAAAGGAAGAAGACAGTATTGTCCCTATCCTTCAGTCACTTTGGATGTGACTGGTTTAGCCTTCTTTCAGCCAGATGAGATATTTATGGTTATTTGTTTCTCCCTAAGCTTCTGATTTTTAAATCCATCTTTCTTCTGGAAACCTTATCTCAAGGTTTCCACAGCAGTAGCAGAGAGAAACTGACATGAGAGTTTTCACTTCTGGTCACAGAAGTCTTAGTTGTCAAGGAAAACGAAACTACAAGTGGTAGCAGAGGGCCATGAGCTATCAGTCCAAAGGGTCAGATAGATTCTGCACTGCTTCCCTTCATTCTGTGTTTGAGAGCCCTGTCATGCCACAAGGACTAAAATTTGAAGTACAAACTCCAGTTTTTCAAGTCCTGGCAATTCGTGTATATCAAGGTATTAGAATGTAAGTTGATCAGTCCAGTAAAGAAGAATGAGACAGTTAATAGCAGTATTGGTAAAGTAAATGTCATTTGACAGTAACAGAAACCATTGTTATCGGTAAATTAATTGCTGGTTGACAAGAACGTAAAAATATTAGACTATCTAAAATAAGTAGAGAAATGCTGCCTGGAAAAAAAATTACTTTTCTTCCATGTAAAAAAAACCCACATGGCAGTAGAAGAAAGTTTGGTGGTGTTCTTTGTAACCTGTAGCTGAACATAATACCAGATTTATTTTGTCATTGTTCATGTGGTAGACCTTGGCACAGTTACATTACTCAAATATTTAGATTATAAAAACAAAGAGTTGATAATATCCATTATTGCAATTAAAATTACAAAGCTTTCTGTTCTTTAGCTACTGCAATGGTATTAGTAAGTAGTGCAGTAATTGACATTTCTTCTGCAGTACCTTTTCTTAGGGGACAATAAGGCAAGATCCTGGAAAAGAGAACTCAAGTTTAATTTGCACAAATATGGCTTGATTTTGAGGTAAGTATATGTAAACAGTGCAGAAATGGATTCAGCTATGAGGAATGGGACTGACTTTTGAGCTGTGGCCATATTCTGTGTCTTAGTTCTAGAGTTAAGAGCTTAGAAGAACCACAGGAGGTTTTGCAGCACTGGTCTTGGGAATATGGTACAAACATAAAAATACAGATGTGTTTTACCAGTAGTTATTCAGTCTGATGCTGGTATCTTTCTGTCATCTGTTGTCTCGTCTCAGTTTTAAGCTTCCAAACAACTTTTCATACACACACAGAAAACTTTTTCTGTGTGTCAGTGTCCTTTTTGAAGGTAATTGTACTGCTTTACATTTTACTCCCCTTATTGATTTGATTTTTAAAGCAAGTTTATTATAATTTTTTGAACATTTTGTAACACATACAGAAAAAGTAGTAAAACGTCAAAACATCCTGTTTGATGGCATCTTACTTATCATTGTGCATATACTGTATATAAATAACAGAACATATAATATCTGCATCTAATATACATGAAAAAAACTGAATGGGAAAAACTCAGACCTGTGTGTATGGCAGCGCTGTTGTCTTTTGCTAGTATGCAACATACTGAGTTATGTCTCTTGGGAAGACAGCATTTTTAAGCTCCACAAAGTTGAATTACTTTTGTTGTGCAAAAATCCCTGAAAACAAAATCCCATCAAACCAGACCCCCAGCATCTGGTTTTCATCTGCTCCGATTGTATCAGGAGGAAACAATCCCATGTAGATGAAGAGTTATATTCACCATGAGTTAGGTCCCTAGTGTGTTTGCAAGGGTTGAAAGAACCACTATCCAGAACTTGGAGGAACACTTGTCTGACACAATTATTGAATGTAACTTTTTTTGGTTTTCCAGTGTCACATTTATATTTCCCTCATTTTTCAAGAGCTTTGTTGAAGCTAAAGGATAGGTTTTTTTATCCAGAATCATACACAGGGAGGTTATGCCTTCGTAAAAGAAAAATGCTGTATGTTATTTCATGCATATCAGTACCATCAGTACCATATCAGTAGTCTCTCAAGGGGAGAGTATGGGTCTGATCCTCTCCATTAATACTTGTTCCCCTTTCCCATTCCCACAAATGCCTGCCAGACCTGTGATACAGTAACAAAAATTCATTTGTGAACAGACTCAGAAACATGATTGGTGCTGTCTGGACTGGAAAGGAAGGATTCCAGAAACATGATAGATTGTAAGATGAAGCCCTTCCCCAGTGCGAAATGAAGTCCGTGCCTAATTTGGAGATAACAAAACATCTGGTTCCATGAGTGATCAGACTTACTCTGAAGATCTGCAGAGGAGTATGATATGTCTTGTTCATATTTAGTATTTTGGAGTGCTTGAACTCCAGCTGCATCCCCTCTGATAAATGATGAGCCGTGAGAGAGAGATCAGCAAACTTCAGGTGTCTGTAAGCAAGAGGCAGCAGGAACAAACCCAATTAGTGACATGGAACATCTAATGGATTTATTTTAAATGAAAAAGTGCTTCCCTGAAGCCTTGATATTTATATCAGTGGGAAATGAACCATAGTAAATTCAACAGGTGCAGGCAGGAGCAATTGTCTTCACTGGTTTGAGTAAAAGAATAGAGTTCAAATTAGAGTGAATCAAAAACAAAGCAGTCCAACAAGTACATAATCCATCAGTCCTTAATGTTGCCCCTAAATCAATGTAAAATACTGTATTGTGGCAGATTTCATGTCAGGACATTAATATAAATACAGATTTGTGTCCCTAACTTCAACAGAGATTTGTATCTGTCCTAAGAACTTTGGCAAGCCATGCCCTGTGTGAGGTACTGTCATACAACTTGCATATGCTTCTTGTGTTTCATGATCCTCTGTTTTCAGTAATGCCTGATCTGGGCATCTTGACTTTTTCTCAGAAGATGTCAATCAGATCAATATTACTGGTTGAACTGAATCCCATGTGGAAAAAGTAGGACCTTTAGCACACAGATTTGTAAGATGTAACCAGCTTCACAGTTGGTCTAATTGACTTCATTGTAAGAATGTGGACTTTTACCAGCTGAGGCTATGGAAAATGTTTCCTTCACCAGATGGAGTCTTAGTTAGGAGAAGCATTTGCCATTCTCTTAAGCCCCAATGTATGCGCAAATGCTTCTTCTGAACTCCTAATTAATATAGGTGTTTATTTGAAGCATGATTTCTCTTATTCCACTGTCCTGACTAAACCTTGAATCAATCAGTCTTTATGATTGTATTGAATAGTAAATGTATGAGTGCCAAAACTGGACAGAGGAAAAAAAAGCAGGTTGTCTGCAGAATGTTTGTACAAAGCAACTGAAATTCTTCCCAGCATTCTATACATTATCTGAAAACTACCTTCAATTAGGTGAAAATGTTTAGAAAATTACTTTTGAATAATAAACCTTAGTTTCATGAAGAAGATGGCAGTTCTTGAGGTTACAAAAACATGCTGAAGTATAACATAAAGTTAGTTAACAGCCTGGGACTCGGTCTTAAAGTTACTCAGAAACATTTGTTTCTATTAATCCTACTTCACTAAGTGAAAGGCTTTTCCATGGCTTGTTATAGGTAGAAATACTTGCCAATAATGGCTGTGCTGGATACTGAGAAATGCTTAGTCAGAACAATGCAACCTAGATAGATGTGTTCTGTGAATTGTTTATGACGGACTAAATAGCCTAATTGCAAAATGATGCCTCGCACTTCCCTTGTCCTATGTTCAGTCTATGAGATGGTTATTACACTTGTTGATCTGACAAGTTAACATTGGCTGAGGGCCAAACTCCCACCCAGCTGCTCACTTTCTCCTTCACTCCTGACTTCTCTACTCCCTCCAAGCAATGCAGAGGGATGTGGAATGGGAGGTCAGTCCATAACAGCTCCTCTCTGCTGCTCCTTCCTCCTCACACACTTTCCCAGCTCCAGCATGGATCCCTTCATGGGGTGCAGACCTTCAGGACAAATCCGTTCTGGGCGGGGCTCTCTGTGGGTCACAGTTCCTTCAAGGAATATCCCTCTGCTCTGGTGTGGGATCCTCCACAGGCTGCAGTGTGGACATCTGTTCTAGCATGGCCCTTTCCATGGGCTGCAGGTGGATCTGGCACCAGGAACACCTCCTCCACCTCCTTTTCTGACCTTGGTGTTCGCACTGCTTTTTCTTGGCCTTTTTGCGCCCCCCCCACCCCCCCCTCCCCGCTTCAGTGTCTTTTGCCCTTTCTTAAATATGTTTTCACTGAGGCACCACCATCTTAGCAGGGGGGCTCACCTGTGTCCTGCAGTGGGTCCACTGGAGCCAGCTATGTTCAGCATGTGGCAGGCCCTGGCCTCTTCTCACAGAGGCCACCCCTGCAGCCCATCCGTTGCCAGTGTATTAACACCTACATAATCACAGTTGGATAAGACTATATGACAGTACTTTGCTTCAAAGTAAGATTTACTTTTTACTTACGCATTATGCTTACTTTTAAGATTGAGAGTTTATGAACTGTTACTGTTTGGTGGTGTTGGTGTGTATGACTTGTTTGGGGCTTTTTTGCTTAACTTCTGAGTCATTCCTTAACTTAAGTAATTTATAGATTGGCTGCCCACACCAATTAACCTGGAGGGAATTTAATTTGTTCCACAGAAAAAGTGTAATTTTTTGTTCTGTAACCGTTTTGATATTAGGCTATGTGTGCAGCTAGTCATGTGTGTAACTAACAAGGTGTGTGGAGGCATGGTTTGCAACAATACAAGTCCTCATTTAGGACTTGATTTAGTCAATCATTGGAGTAGACACTCCCAAGTGTAAGCATAGTCCCATTCTTACCAAGCATAACAATTATCTAATTATAAGCAGCAGAACTATTTGGTGTAACTATTTTAACTATGATACTGAATGTAGGTCCTAAATGAAGAAAAATTCCATGCTTAGAATCCAGTACTGCTGATTATATGAAAAATGATGTGGTTCATTCCTATCTTACAGAATATAGGAGTCTGACCTATTAGTGATGCATGGTACGTAGGGCCTTAAGATCATGTTACCATGATTATAATTTAACATTAAACATGCTAAAAAAGTCGTAAGACAGATTTTTTTTTGTTGTTCTTGTTGAATTAGGTATTTTTTCTCAGATTGTCATTAACTGTTAGAATTCTTTGTTCTTTTACACTGCTTGGCTTGCTGTTTGGCAGTGTTATGTTTTGCTGTATTTGCTTGGAAGGCAAAGAGTTTCCTATGAAAGGCAAATTTTTAGCTGTTCAGTCCTTTCCCAATGAGGTCCCCTTGCATGGAAGATTATGTGGAGAGATCTGCAATGATGCAACTTTGCCTTCTTGTCATACATGTCTCCAGATTATTAGTTCTCTTGTTGTTTGGGTAATATTGTTAAACTATGTCTAAATATGGGAAGAGAGAACCCAGTGAAGATTTACAAGTTTGCTGCTTATTGAGGCTAGTCCACCATGACTTTCATTATTGCTGACTGGTAATGTTTCTTTGCTAGTATCCGAGGCAGTTACAAAATTTTTTGAACCTCTTCATGTCAGCCATCTTAGGAAGTCCCACCATGTGATCTTCTCTCTCCAGTTACTTAAAATGTCGAGTTTTGAAGCCTGCTTCATTTTTAACCAAATAAGCGCTGTGAATTGTTTGCAGTTAGGCACTTTGTAAGTGCAATTATCTCTAATTAACTGAATTCTGTTTCCTATAGGTTTGAAATAAAATTTCTGGTATGTGTTTTTTGGAGGAGGGGGTCGACACTTGCTTTTCTCTTCCAAATTTAGATTGTCTGAAAGATTGTGAACCCAGATAAATGAAGCAGTGAGGGAACTGGCAACACACACTGTTTTTGTAAATTCATAATTGAGGCATAATTATAAAATTATTAACTTGCAATACTTAAATGTTTATTTTAAAGCCTTTTTAGCAAACAAATAGATAAATGATCCACCATGTGGATCTGTTTTATGTCTCTATTTTGGAGCTCTCCTGTAAAGTTTTTAACAAAAGGTTTGTTTTTCAAGATTTTCCTTCTCTTTTTTTATTACGGAATGTATGGAGGAATTCCTATGACATGTTAAATTTCACTTGAGTTTAGCAGAAATTGGCCCCAGCTGTAAGTTTTCTTTATCCAGCCCCAGAGTGCCTGCACATAGAGTACTTCTTCCAAAGGCAGAGTTGTGTGTGTTCCTGTCTGAAGTCTTGGGCTGAGCCAATCTTGACTGTACAGAATAAATTCAAGATAGTTTTTCTTGATATTTTGCCTATGGATTTACTCCTTCCTCTGTAAAATTATGGCAAAACACTTGCTTAGTGATATGTTGCACTGATCTCCTGATGCCACAGCTTCATCCACTCAGGCAGACCATTTTACAGTCTATGGTGTCTTCCTAAGTGTCTCATACAGGTGCATGTTTCTCTGCAAATTTTGTGTATATGCATGATAGTTACAGCTTTTTAGATCAGGATCATAAAGCTCAAAGGATAAAACTGCCCTTTAGATACATATTCTTAACTGTTGATCAGCTGCATCATCTTTTTGTTTGTTTGTTTGTTTTAAATGGGTAGGAAAGGAACCCTAACCATAACCCAGATTATTTCCTTAAATTTTCTTTTCCTTAGAAATACAGGTACATGCTGTTGATAATTGTACATAGATACTATTTATTACTTACTAGAAGTGATGCTGAAAAAGGTAGATAAGTGGGTGCCTGTCTATGTTGCGGGGGCAAGCTAAGCCCGAATTTCAAAAACAGGACTTATCTTCAGGCTTGCCTTTTTCAGCAATGTGGTAAATGCGTTGCTTTATAGTATAGTGAAGGCGACAGGCCAAGTTATTTCTGTGAGAAGGGACTGGGAATGTAGAAGCAGAATGCCTTAAAAAAAATAAAACTGTCTATTGACACACAAGCTTTAGGAAGCAAGCATCATGAAACCCCTCTTCCTCTCCCCCTCCCCCTAGAAGTTCATATTTCAGTTTGCTCCCAAAAGCTCACAAGTCTGTGCCAGACAGAAACTCACAGAGGCTGCAGCAGTCCCACAGAGGCCACTCAGAGGAGGGACAGAACTGGAACAGTCGAGCCCAGTCCTCGCCCCTCTCAGCCTGCCAGGCTGCACAGGTCCACAGGGTGACTCTCGCACCCTTGACTCCATTTCCTTGCCTCCTTTCCTTTCCCTCCCCTCCATCCCAAACTCTCTGGAGTCAACCGTGAGGCCATCCAGTCATACGTTGTCCATCAGATGTGTTTACTTTTTCCGTGACAGCGGACACATCTGGAGCACATATTCAGGTTATTCCAGTGCCACTAGACACATTCCACAAGATCATTTCAGCGGTTGTTATGGCGATCTTCTTCCCTCCAGTGATTTTCAAGTTGCATGACAGAAATAGCTTGAGCTAACCGGGGGGACAAAAGTCAACGGGATCAGGAGGGGCTTCTTTCACAGAATGAACTAATTAGTGACCCTGCTTTCTTCACAGGGCAATGAGCATATGGTTTAATAAAGTGAGTCTGTGACACTTTTTTTTTTTTTTCTCGTCTGTAGGCAGAGCTGTCACTGGCTGAAAACTTTCCTGTTTTTACTGGTGGGACCGTAGTCTGCTGTCTTTCAACAGAGTTTACTTCACAAGTAGAAAATGTTTGCTCCTGAGAGTTTAACTTCAGAACTTTTCCTTGGCTGCAGACTGCTTAAGTGTAGCAGGTCCTCGAGCTTAAAGAGACAGTACTGATTTCACACAAGGTCTGCCAGTGGTGGTGTGGGGTTTCATACAGGGCTAGGAATTTCCATTTTGTGCTCTGTGCGTGTCTGTAAATCTGCTTCTTAGTGTTTGCATGGTCTCGGAAACATGTAGAAGCTTATTAGTAAAGTCATAGCTTTGAGGGTTTTCTTGTCAGATACTGCTGGTGTAGCACGTGAACTCTTCAGAGCCATCCTTGTTTTTTACACCTCTTTGTTTATGTTGTGAGTTCTACAAAATCTTACATTTCAGCTTTCTTAGAAGGTTTCCTACATTTTTAAATGTGTTACAGTTTCTATTTTGTTTGCATTAGCAGTTTTACTGTGGATTAAAGCAGAGCACTGGATGCTATTTTTAAATTATATTTTGTTAATAAAAAATTCCAAGTTTACTTTGATCTCATTTTTCTAATGTGGTATGTACCTGCTTTTTTGTGTGTGTGTATTTACAGAATATTGTTGCCATAGCTCAATTCCATTATGATGAAATTTGTGCCAGATTTTATACTTGATTAGTCAGCACTGTAACACTGAAGATAATATGTGGATTACAATAAGTTGTCTAAGGTCATGACAGGAGTTATAAATATGTACACATTGCCATAAATTTAGAAAGCGGTCCTTAAAAATATTTGATATTGTTAAACCTTTGTAGCAGTAGCAATATTAACAAACAGCAGTGCCTGTGACAGGGGGGACATTCTTCCCATAAAGCACCACTTACCCATCATTAGCATGTTGGCAGTCCAGTCTATTTCTAAATCTTGTGTTGGTGTTGAATTAATTTACGAGTTCTGAGTGTAGCTACATGCAAAAAGAGTGTGTGCATTTATAATTGCATGCACTATGTTGAAATCCCATGGTGCTGTATTCAAAGTGAAAATTAGAGAGATAAAGGGTTTTGTTTAATTATTTGGAGGCTGTCTGATTGCTTTTAAATTAGGGGAAATATGACAGACAGTGACATGCAGAAGGAAGTGGAAGAAAATAGAACAGAACTTTGATTATAAAGCAAATTATTTTCTGCTTTCTTCATTAGTACTGGAGATAGTTTTTCTCCATCCTACACATTCCATTTGCATGGTTACTGTTGAGACTGGTCACCAAGACTGCTTGAAATACCTGCCCTCAGGAGGGCTCTAAGGGACACAGAAAGGTCACATAATTAGACCTGATTTTAATTCATAGAGACCTGTTTGTCACTGTCTCTTTATGTTTCTGCTAGTTACACGTTATTAACTGGAGTGAATTTTAGGACCTAAATTAGATACTTAAGTATGTAATATGCAGAGGCTGAACTCAAGTTAGAATGCTGAGGATAGTTATACAATTATGTTTCCCTCACCAGATGTAACTTTGCAGTAATTAAATCTAATGAAATTTAAGTATTGTAGTCAGTGTTTTGGTAGCTATTTCCAAGTCCTATTGGTAATATCACTTAAATCATGGTAATTAATGCCAGTTACCTGGGAAATTTAATAAACAGAAATAAGGTGCTATACTAACCCTTATTTTAAAAAAAGCTAGATCAAATAATTACACTACCATCAAGCCCTTTCTATTTTCATTCCTGCCAGGGATATTTTGTTATAATTATGTCATCACTGGAAGTTTTTTTTTTCCTTTCCTTTCCTCCAAGCAATATAATCTTTTTCTTCATATTTAGACTTCAGCTTTCCCTCTGCATTTCACTGCTTTCTTTGGAACATACTTTTAACTTTGGGCTGTTCAGCTGTGGACTTCTGTGGAAGTTGGTGAGGAGAGGATGCTTATTTGGAAACAGTCCTCCTTTCCCTTGAATATCTAGAAAAAAGGATTCTGTTGTAATTTGCCCATGTGTAAATTTGAGTAGTCCTCTGCAGTCAGTTAACTAGGAGAAACTGCACGGGAGTCTGCCTTTGTACCATAGTACACAGGATTTATACTATGAGGCTGGAACTTCAGAGTGCTTTTGTACTAGCAGCAGATTACCATCAGCAGAATTGGACCCCAGTCTTGGATTTCATTCCCATGTCAAGCAGCAGTTTTATTAAGACAACAGAAAGCAGCAAGCAGCTTAATAGCATCAAGCAGATACTGTAATTGTGTTGTACAGATGGCTTGCATGTAACATCTAAATAAATAGTGGGTTCAGAATGGTAGTGATAAAGCCAACTAAGATGGTTTTCCCAGTTGTGAAATGTTTGTGTAAAGAATGACCTTTTTTGTTTTTGTTCAAGTCTGACAGCTGAAGATGCTTTTAAAACCTTCTAGTCACTTAGAGTGGAGCTATACAACTCTGGTTTGGTAGCTTTAAAAGGCAGATCATATCCATCACTGAAATAGCAAGTCTCAGGGTTATGAGAGAAGATTGGGGATAGGAGATGAGAGCTGCTCAGTCCAGTTTACATTTGTCACTAGTGACTAGCTTTTAAAAAATGTATTAGCTGTGCATGGTGGTAAGTAAGTTCCAGCTGCAGGGGATTACTGCTCTGAGTGGGTCGGGGAGCTTGGAATGCATTCAGTTCCATCAGGGGATTTGTGTCCCTCGTCATTAGCCTTAACATTACTAAAGCACTAAAGATTAAGAACAGACCAGTGTCACCTGCTCCGAACTTCAGAAAATTCTCCAAAACCATTATAAACAAAGCAAAATAAAAAGTAATTAAAAAAAATACCCTACCACCAAAGACAGCTCTCGCCCTTTAGGGAAGGGAGTATAGGGCATGACATTGCAGAGAAGGAAGAATCTTTCATATAAATCTTCTAATACCAAGTGAAAGATTATGCATGTGACATGTAGGAATAAAAGAAAATATCTAGATTTGGCAAAACACAAGGTATCTGTTGATGAATTATTCTCCCTACTTATTTAATGTGTCATAATACTAATTTACACCACAAACACCTCCACAAATACCTTCCTGTTAATGAACGTTTTTGTGGGGAGTTTCAAAATCAAGATGTGCTGCAATTTTAAGGAAATATTTCCAAGAGCTTCAGTCTCACAGGTTAGGAGTGAAGAGTTTTACTGTATTTTTTTGGGATACTTTTTTTTTTCCCCTCAAGAATAAGGCAAGTGAGCACCACAGAGCTTTACTTTTTTCAGGGATTTTGAAATTCAGCTTACATGCCAGCAAGCAGTTTAGTGGCAGGAAGTCTTTCCTAGTAGTGCAGTCATGAACTGGTAAACTAGAAGCATCTGTAAAAATTTAGAGGGAGTATCAGCTTTCTCAAAGCTCCAGCCCAAGACTAATGAGGTGCAAATGATAGCGCTGCATAACCCTTCTCCACCCCAATTGTGGAATGAGATATTGCGACAGAAAGAAGTAAAGAAATGAGACAAAGATTTCAAAACTTACAGTGCCCTGAAACAAATACCGGGTTTTCAGAAGCCTTTCAAATGGTTGAGGTGGGCCAACCTGCATATTTTGCTAGCAAGAAATTCATACCTCCTTCCTCAACCGCAGACATATTTCCATGGCACCGAATACTGACAGATGGAGATTGTGGAGCAGTAATTAATTTTTTTCTGCATGTGTGTGAAATTTTACCTGTTGATGAGATTTGTCTTATTAACAGTGGCTCTACTAAGAAATAAACTTATGCTAATTTGCATCTTTGATAGATCCTCTTCTCTGCTCGTGTTGCAGATAGGAAGGGGGTAGAAATGCAATTTGTTTGAAGGATCACATCTGGGCTGTGATCTGCTTTATCTTGACACCAGATGGCAGGTTTAGGCTGACAACTAAAAACCCAGTTTAGCCTGGTCAAATGGCATCTTAGTCTTTTACTTTCTCTGACCATACACAAGAGCAGCTACTACAAAAATCATAGCAATTATTTGAACTCCAACTAAGAAGTCCTCTCCCATTTAATAATCTTGAGTTTATTAATTTTCTGTGCTTCTCACCTCTTCAGTGTTTATAGGAAAGATTGCTTCTCCTTGGCAACACCTAAAACGTTACTGTGTGGCTCATACCTTCTTCCAAGTATGCGTTGTGGGGGCAGAGGTGTGGTGCCTTTAAGTGGCTGATTCTTGTCATAACAGGTATGGCATTAGCCCTGCTGAGTAGTGACTAGAAGTGACAGCATTGCGTTTGAGGTGCCTGGAGGGCACTCAGTCATCACTCCTACACAGCACTATGCCTTTGAAAGCACTGTATACAGTTGCTTGCCAGTATGGAGTGTGCTCAGTAAAAGCTAAGGAGACAGGTTTGATTCTTGTGGGTTTTTACTCACCAGATTTCCAGAAGAAACTCCTAGAAAATCAAGGGCGGATGAGGACTGTACGCTGCTCACTGTTCCTTACTGCTTACGTGTGAGGACATAAGAAGGCTTCCCCCGCCACCTCCTCCACCCCTTCAGTTGGGCGCTTCAGTGGGTATCTTTCAACTTCAGGACATCCAGGACTAAAATCTTCATCCAGCTTCTCACTTATATCCTCTCCCTAGTTCCTGAACATTCCAAAATTTATTTCCACCTACCTTGTAAAACAGGGTCCTCTGTGTTTCTTTGTCAGACAACTGCCATGAAGCATATAAAACTGAAAACAGAAAATATGAGTATTAAGGTGTTACAGAACCAGAGTGTTCTTGTTTATTAAGTTTATTACTGAACAGCGTAGGCTTCTAAAGTGTTTTACCTGAAATGGAGTATACAGAGTTCTTATTCCTGTTGGTTCAGTAAAAACATAATGGCAGAGATCAGTATAAAAATATGGCAGAATGACATATTTTATCTGGAAGTTACATCCACAATATTACATTTTTTATCAAGCATGAGATTTTTATTACATATTTTTTAACCTCTATTTTTGTAATGTGTCTCAGTGATATCAATCAGCCTCTAAACTAGCCTTGGGCACTTTTCTTGTAAAGTTCTTAATGGATTGCGTTTTTAAGGACGTGAAGTTAA
Source organism: Elanus axillaris (assembly GCA_026212715.1). Taxonomy (NCBI): domain Eukaryota; kingdom Metazoa; phylum Chordata; class Aves; order Accipitriformes; family Accipitridae; genus Elanus; species Elanus axillaris. The sequence continues at coordinate 47,680,527 of JANZLQ010000079.1, forward strand.
GTAATTTTAGAAGGCTACTACTACATATATGGGTTGTGGGTATGCTTCTACAAGTTTGCCAGTATTTGGTATTATTTTTACATTAATATATTTTTAATGTTGTTAATGATTTATTTCTAGAGGTAACAATGCAAAATAGAGGGAGAAAGAAAGTACCTGTCCTCTAATACTAAGAGAAAATCTTCACCTTCTGCCTTTTACAAATGTTTTTTAAAAATACTAATTAAGCTGTAAACTGGGGGACAGGGCAGATGGGACCAATTGTGAGAAATTTGCATTTGTGAAAAACATGTATCTTTCTCAGTATGAGTTCCAAGTGAAGCGCCTCAGTACAGATTCCTAAGCTGATTTTGGCAGTGTTAAACACACTTTTTTGGTAGAAGAAAAATGTTTAATGTTTACTTTAGTGTTGGAAACAGTGGACATGTTCTTCACTAGTAACCATAATTTTTTAATGTTTTCTCCAATTTTTTTTCTCTTTCTTGAAATGCTATTTGAGGTAAAGGGGAGAGAGCTCTGTCATTTTTGTTTATATATGTCAATGGGAGCCTTCATTGCTGTCAGAGAGTCCTGTGTATTTTCATGATGAGAGAATCATGAATTCAGGCTGAGTGATTCTGATGTTCTGTGGATTCTTGATTAGTCTCTTCAGGGTCTTGGAAGGCCTATAGCAGGCATACAAACACCTTATTAATGGTGATGCAGTCTTTTAGTATATTAAACAAACCAACCTGATGGCTGAAATGTGGGAAGTTTTGAGACACGATGTTCTCTGCAAAACAATTTACTTGTCCCTGTAAAAACTGAGTTCTGACTGGATTAATAGAAAATTATACTATCAGGAGTAGAGAAATTTCATTTTAGGAGTAGTGTAGATTAAGTGGTTGATGGTTTAGAGATCTCTAGCATGAATGAAGAGCTCTTTTAAGCCAAAAGAGCTAAGCATTTTTAAAAATGAATTAATTCTGATATGATGGGCCTAGTCTGCAGAATCATCATGTGTTAAATTGGCTCAGTGTGCTGTACAGATGAAGTAACAGCTGGAAAATTCAGATTTAAATCTGGGCTCTAGCTCTGAAGCTCTGCATATTTCGTTGGTCCTTACTGTGTGTTTCAGGCCTCTTTCAGTGGTGAGCAATGAGCAAATACACAAGTTGCTTTTTTGGTGAGTACTAATATGTATATTTTATAGAGAAAATGAATGAGAACACTCTTACCTGAGGAAAAATTCCTCTGTAATTTATCAGAAAATCTGATCAGACCATCTCTAAACATACCAGGATACATTCTGTCCAGTGATGCTATTGAGGATTGAGGGGTAGTTCAAGACTGGGCATTGAGTTCGTCTGACTTTAAAGGCTTATATAAACAGACACTGGTAGAAACAGGCAAGGGCAGATCATGCAGGATGCTGCAGGATGTTGAGGAGTCACAATGGTGGTAAAATTTTTTTGTTCTAGCAAAGTTTTGATACTTTCAATGACCTCTTGGAATTAGGTAGGTCCTGCCTATGTAGTGGCATAACAAGGGAAACTTCAGGTTACACAAAAAACATGAAACAGTAGAATGAAATAACTTGAGGATTTTAAGAACTACATATAACTTTGAAAAATGATGATTCCTTTCTACTGTAGAATTCTTTTGTCTTTCAGTAAATGCTGACCAAAATAATATTTGGTCAGCTTTCTCAAATGACATCCTCTTGCAATAGTATCTTTTTCAATATACATTTTAGGCACATTTATATTACCTCTATTTATTTTCTTCAAATTTGATAACCTTCTTACACTTCCATGGCTTCACTTTTGATTCCTTACTTCAGGACAGGCAAATGGAAGACCTGTGGTTTATTCTGGAAATAAAACCAATGCTGCTGCATGAATTGTATAGTGTGTAAGGAGTTGGTAGTCTGCATTTCAGAAAGTTGTATATACTTTCTTTGAAGGCTAATCATGTCTCTGTGCATATGTTTACGCTCTGCTGAGCTCAGAGTCCACTCACTGCCTCTGTCTTTAATGCAAATTAAATTAAGTAAAGCAGAAAAACTGTGTTCTTAGATAATCTAGAAAAGGGTTAATCAAAATCGACAACTGCTAAAAGGAATCCTTCACTGTAGTGCGTAACCATTGTTCAGGCATACAGTACAAATGTGTTCTGCCTAAATTAGCCAGAACAATGTCTCCAGCTAGTGATAAGGCTCAACTCCAACTTTCACCTCAGGCAAAATTTATGCAGTTATATTACTGTTTGTCAGGTAATTAAAGGAAAAAGAAGTATCAACCTAAAGTAATTTTTTTTTTTAATTATGTGCAAATAAATAAATAAATAAACATTCCAACTGAGCAAGGAAAAAACAAGTTGTCAATGGCTTAAGTAGCAGGCAAACATTTGGGGCTGAGATTTGCATATGAATTCATGGATGCTAAGCCAGGTCTGTCCCCCAGACACATCTATGTAGCTCTGTTGAAGATGTGGTGAATCTCCTGTTACGTGCAAGTCATGGCACCATTGAGGGAAATGGGTTCGCTGTAGCACAAAGCAGATGCAGAACGTCTTGGGACAGGAATCAGAGCCTGTCACATGTCAACTGCTATATGGGAAACTAACTGGAAACTTGGTGTAGCTCAGAGTGACTTAGGACCAGTCCTTTTGTGTCCTGTCTTCATCTGTGGGAGAAGAACTTGTTTCACAGCATCTACCTGGTTGGGATGTGCTTCCCTTGTAGCTAGGGGGTGTGCAGCAGAGCTACAACCAACTGTTAATACATCCTGAACTCTCCTGTTATATGCTTAATGCCAGATCAAATCATCATTTGTTACATTTTCAGTTTCACTTATTTGGGGTAGGATTTAGAAAATTAAAAGTGTATTATTGTAATGAAATGTTACAATTTCTGGGAAACTTACTGTTTACAAATATCACTTACAAATGTTGTTGAACGACTAGCAATTCACAGGATCCCAAATAGAACTTAATGAGTATCAGAATATGAGCGATGTCTGCCAGTTACCTGTATGTGTGATGCACAGTGTGGTCTGTAGGGAACTTAAATATAATAATGTGGTTAGCTTGACTAATACAGATAGAAACAAGTTGTATCATAAATAATTTTTTCAAAGATGTGGAGGGAAAAAAAGAAAGATTGCCTGTACTTAAATTTAGTTTTATGATCATCGGCCAAGATTGGTTAGGTTAATTTTATTGACACCAGTTTAGCTACCACCAGGTTTTACACTGTGTTTAAAAGAGATTTAGAAAGCATTCTGAGGCTACATTTAATCTGGGTTTTACTGGTTGTTATTACTAGAACACTCCAGAAGCAGTCTTGGTGTGTCATAAATTGTTCATCAATGCTGAATCAAACAGTAGATGTTTTGGGAACCATTGAGCTACTTGCCTCTATTCCCCTTACACCCTTTAACATATTGATGTATAATATGCAGACATTACCTGCAGTATTACCTTTTTTTTTTTAATTTCTAAGTTCTAGATTTACTACTCCTTTACTTTTTACTGCTCATTAGCTCAGCAGTAGCATAGGATGTAATGACGCCTTTCAGCCAACTTGTTTTCTGTGGTTTATGTTCTGCCAGCTTCTCACTCTTTGGCTTGTGTCTATAATACCTTAGACTTTTTACCAGCCTCTCATCTAAGTATTGGAAAATGTAGGACTGCTCAGCTGCTCATAGAAGCTACCTAGATGTACTGGTAGGAATTAGATAAATTAGATTAACACATGTATGTTAATGCATAGTTCTCTGTAGGCTGTGGATCCTGTGTTAATATACTAATATCCCCATCACGGATATGAGAGGCCTGCTTCTCTTTATTGTACTAATAAGATATTTATGGGTAGGGAGCTGTGCATCACAGTGCACAGTTAACTGATCTTTTGCCTCTGGAGAGACAACTGTGAAACCTCTGAAGTCAAAATGAAAATGGGCTTACAGTTATTATCCAAGTCCTGCTTTGTGCCATCCTACAAAACAAGTTGGCCATGCAGTTCTGCCAGTCTCTTTTCATGGAAAGTCTAAGAACAAAACCAGGATTGATAAGCCTATGGAGATACTAATGTAGCTGACTGTCAGGTACTTTTGATAAAATAATTGTTGTGATTCTGGTCTGTTCCCTAACATGGGACAAAGGTTGAGTAATAGTATTCATAGAGACCCTGCAGGATAACTGACCCTTCTGTGTAAGTAAGTTGTGATGCATGTTTGTAATTTTGTCTCAGGTGTTTATATGTATGTACATTCAGACTATGGTTGAATATAGGTACCCTGCTGTGGAGGGCTGTAGAACGTTCTCTGATTCAGCAGTATTAGTAATGTAAGCATAAGCATGTATGACATAACTGCATCTATAGAGGCCAGTGCATCTCACACCTTCCTTTTTTTCAATCCCATGTGGCTTAGGGAAGCAATTTTCAGTAGTGGTATTCCTGCAACTAAAGCAGTTTTGTTTGTTTATTTTAGATGCTATCTTACTCCTTCAAAATTTCTGTTTATTTTGTCTGAGGTGTCCCATCTCCAGGATTGCCCTTGTTGTGATAATCACTTCTCTTCACTGAAAGGGTTCATTCATCATTTGATTACCCTGTCCTGTCCCCCTCACTAGCAGAGGAATGAAGGCACACAGTGTGAAAGGATTATGAGAGTCACCTCAACCAGTAACTTTGAGAAAAATAACCAATTGTCCATCTCATCTGGAAAGTCTGGAGGGATTGTGGAGGGCTTTGGCCTCAGGTCTGGACCAGGCAAGAAGTAATCTCAACAAAAATCAATTCGCATCATAAAGAATATCCAGTGTCTGGTCCTGGAAATCTAGCATCAGAAATCATTTCTGAAGATGAAATTTTTATACTTAGTCAAGGATTCCTGACGTACCTTACATTCTTCTAGAGTCTGCCATTCAGCTGTCAAAAAATATGAATTTCTCATTCACATCCAAGCACATTTTGTCAGCTTCCTCTTGTTTCTCAAGCAGATTATACACAGTATGATTCTCAGAAAGAGGGAACATAGCCATTAGCACTGCTCGTCAGAATGAATTTTCATGAAAATACACAATTGACCCTCCAAACTGACTTTTGTAAGTGATGCTGGAAAAAATGTTTACTGCCTCATCCTATTTTCTCTTTTCTTTCTTGTCATCTCTTTGGGACTGTGCTGTCAGATATTCTTCAGACTTTCATAAACAGTCTATAGGAGTGTGATACAGTACCTCACCAGTTTTCAATACTGTGTTACTCCAAACCCCTGTTTTAATCATCCTCTGAGACTCAAATAAGGATTCTGAAGTGAATTGTTAGGAGAATGATGTGACCACCTAAAACTGTTCTATGTTGGAAGAAAGTTGTTTTACAGCAGCTGTTTCTGAGAACCAGGGGAAAACCAGGAGATCCATCAGTCCTAGACTTAAGAGGATGAACTCCAGAATTAAAGTTCAGGGTAATGACATTCTTCTTGCTCCAGCATGGTTTTTACTTTAACCTGCAAGGTTCTTTCTGCTATGCCTTTGTGGTAGGCCTCTGCCACTTCTGATACCTCTACCTACTGGACCTTTTCATGAGGATCCTGAAGACATTCAGAAAACCCAAATTGTCATCAGGCCACATCTGTAAGATTGGCTCATAGAACAGATGGTGCAACTTACTGAAAACTGTGCTGGAATTCTTCCTTGCCAAAAGTTGTACTGTTGATTTTATAAGCTCTGACAAAGCTAACAAGGTGACTCAGGTTACCTTTATTCTCTTGGAATGGAATGTGGCCATATTTGGCTGTAGGACATCCTGCACTTACATGCAACCTAATACAACACTGCACATTCATTTAATGCAGATGCTATTTGAACCCTTTAGACTACTGAGTGCCCCATTTGGTAGACATGTTGGTGACTATCACGCAGCATGATGATTCCTTCTGTAAGTAGAAAGCAAAAATTAGGCAATAATTGACAAAGGTTGTTTTTACCTGCATCATTGCTTTCCAGATTGGAAAAGTTTGGTCTCTACTGGACTTGGTTTTTCACTGGACATCTCAGAACTAAAGGCTTAATTTACATTTCAGTGTCTTGAGAGGTCAGAGCAGGAAGATAGCTGCAACTTGCCTTCAGCTTACATAGTAAGGCCGTCATGAATGGATGACAGAAAGCATGACAACTATGCTTTATATTAACAAGGTGATGTGAGATCCACTCCTTTTCGTGGCACAGCAGATGGTCTATGGAACAGATGTCTCCAAGAACATCCATGTACTTCTTACCTGTCTGGAGCCTGTAACTAATTGCCAAATGGATTTACCCGATTCAAAATGCAGCAGATCACAAATGGGAAAAGAAGGATGATACCCTATGTGCTGCTTTCCAGGACAGAGGATAGCCTGAGGTCTGCTTCTTGTCTTCAGATGTCAACAAGAAATGCCAGTGCTTCTGCTCCAAGATTCTTGTATTCCTGATCTTGTGGGGAAAGATATTTAAGCACAGCTTCCCTGACTCATCTTCTACTAACAATCCTCCCCAAGGTGAGGCAAGAAATAACATGATTGATCCTTCTGGCTCCAGCTTGGCTGAGGCAGTTCTGACTTCAGCACCTTGCCTTTGTTCCTACCCTGTTTCACAGTGAACTCTCACAGATTTAACACCCAAACCTCACATCCTTCTACATCATACTATGAACACTGAGTGGCTTCCAGGCTTTAAGTCTCACTTGCTTATCCTTGACCATATTTTCAGCAACAGCAGAAAGGACAGCAAGAATAGCAGAAGCAGCTGCATGAACCATGTTTTTTACATGAACTCTGTGAAGGTGGTATCTCTCCCATGTCTTTGTTAGCTGTGTGATTGTGGATTATTTTTTAATCCTAAAAAGTTTTGACCTAAAGTCATCTTAGGTGCATCTTCAGCCATCTCCAGTGTGCATCCACATGTGGTATGTGTTTGTTGGTTTTTTTAATATCACAGTTATTTCACTGATTAGGATCACTAAAAGACACTTTTAGTGAAGGGTTCTGTTTCCTAGTGGGTCTGGCATCTTGCTGGGTACCTTTTAATGAAAACTACTCTTCTGGTAGCTTATAACTATGACTAAAGTGATGGGAGATCAAGGCCCTACTATTTGTCCACCTCCTGCCTCCCCCTTCCCCTCTTTGACTTCAGAGATCTCTGTGTTAATATGTTTTCAGCCTTAGGTCAGCCACTGTTGTTTGCCTCAGTGTTGACTATATCTATTCCTGAGATTTGAAAAGATGGTACCTGGAGTTCCAACAGCAATTTTACCTCATTTTGCCATTGCAGAAGCATCATGGCATCATGATTTCTTGGGAATTGCAGTCTTTATTTAACTACATGTTTCTCTCGTGTTTGGTGGCAAATGCTGTGTACAGGCAGGCCTTTTAAAGAGGAAGATTAATTAGTTGTAACTGTTTTTCTTTGAAAGGTATGTTTATGCTGTCAGTACAGGTATACTGGATGATTCTGCTTCCTTATATTTGGTCTCGTGTAAGTGCTGGCTGTCACATGGACAGCAGTGGCCAACCATGTTTCCTCCTAGGAGAGGGGATGTAACCTGAGATGAGTTGTAACTTTATCAGTAGTAAGAATCAACAACATGGCCTTTTTGAAGACCAAAAAAAAAAATGTCTTAGCAGTACCTCAGGAAAATAGTTCCTTCCCCCATACCTCGAGTGCTGCTATGATTAGGCAATATATGCCCTTTCCTACGCTAGCATTTCTGAGCTTGTCAGCCTCCAAAATGCCAGAAGTCTTTCTGATACTCCAAGGGAGAAGTGGTGGGAAGATGAACTCTGACCACAAAGGCAGATGTCCTCAAAGAAGAATACCCAAATTTAAGTTGCTTTCTTCCCCTCTGAGGGAATCTCTTGGTGTAGCTGTTCATAGTGTAATGGGAAAGCAAAAAATGTACCACAAATTTTTAAGGGATTTTGTGCATGTAGTGTATTTATTTTTTCTTTCCTTTTCCTAACTGCTGAAACCAGCCACCATTAGTATTTATACCTAGCACAAAATGTGGAAAGGTTTTTTGAATATGCAAGCAGCACAGAAGTCTTAACATTCCTATTGAAGTCACTCTACTGAAATCAATGGGAGTTAGTTATTGAAGTCAGTAAAATCATGATTTATTGAATAATTTGTCTCTGAACAGTTGACTCTTTTCTTTGTCTTTGAAGATAATTATATGTTTCAGTGTTCGTATATGCATCATATATGTTACATAAATATGAGAGGGAACACACAGCTGACACATGATGCATTTTAGTTTCCTTTGAGACTTGACTGTATGCTGAATACCATTATCCCTCTGAACGCCTTAGGACTTAAAGTTAATATGCAGTGAGAAGGCACTAGTATGTCCCTGTGGACCTATGTGGTTTACATTGGTAATTCACTGTAGGAGTACAAATGATACAATGCTGAGTGACTCCCAACTTTCCTCTGGGTGTGGTGCTTGACAGATTGTTAAATTTCATGTTGGAAATGTTTTAGTAGGCTTCTTTCTACAATATTCTTTACAAATTGCCTTGTTTGTCATTTGACTGAAGTGTTGTCATCATCCCTGCCTGGGATTTCCTTTATTCTCTTTTCTTGGTGGGGAACAGAGAGGTACAAATGGAAGACAAAGGGTGTGAATACATGATTAAACATCTTTCTTCTCATCCCTGCAATTTCTTAGATGTAAGGTGTGAGTTTCAATGTTCACATTCAATGCTTAGAAAACTTAATTTGCTTACAGTATCAGAGGAGGTGGTTAGAATTTCATGACTACTTCTAAATCCTTTTTTCGTTAAAAAGTTTTTTTTTCTTTTTATTGGGACAGTACAGTGAATCAAATGTGTGGTTCCCACCCTCCTGCAGGAGGAATGTTAAAGGTTGTACATGAAACAAGAAATGAAGAGTAGAAACAAGTGGGACCAGAAAACACAGCGTGCAGTCCATTGATCCGTGTCGCCACACATTCTTGTTCCTAGCATACACTGCATAATCAGAAGGGACGAGACAAACCAAGTCCTTTTAGTCCATGGAGGTTACAGTGTCCCAGGTGCAATGCCAAGTGTCATTTTATGAGTACATTTTGGTGTGCCAAGGAGATGAAGCCATGCGTTATGCAGAAGTCACCTAAAAAGCGAGAAGTCCAGGAAAGAATGATGATGCATTTTTCAATTTTGCATGGTCTTCTTTACAAAAAAACAAAAGTGCATGTATAGGGTGTCTAACAGGGAGTGAACTGGGCATTGTGTAACTTCAATTTCCTTTTGTACAGGCATTTAAAATAGCAAATACTTGGCTTATCGGTAGCATCTTTACCATCAGGTGAGTAAGCCTTGCAGCATGCCTGTGTGTAGTTACGTCTTACTACTTGAATTTTACTTGTGGATAAACAGAACAACAAAATGAAATTATTTACCCAATATCCCATAGCACATCATTTGAGATGAGAAGTAAGTGTGTGTCTTCACACCAAGTTGCTTTTTCTAACCACTGGACATACATCCTCCCTACTAACTTTTACATGTCAAAGTACAGTTAAGCAAGTATGTAAGTATAGATTTCTTTTCAAAAAGTAATATTTCAGGTCTTTATTAACAACCTGTTACATTCTGTGCTGCTTCTTACCCGAAGGATACCCTGTAATTAAAAAAATGCAGTTTCTATTTGTGCACATGGCATATCACATATAGGAGTAATTTCTGGAGTGAAATAAAGCAAGCAGATTAACAGCATAAAGCAACAGATTTCATGTACTAAGATACTGGAGAGCACATTGGGAAAGTAAGCAGTAGCCATGTCTAGATGAAACTGCAGTGTAAATTCAGTAAGTGCTAAGTTTATACAAACTGTTGTTTTGGTTGAAATGCAGGAGTCAATACCCACAGTTAATGAAAAATTGTCAGCTAAAGGGATGTGTGATTCATTAAAAGTACTTAGCCCCTATCAAAAATTTTCCATTTGGCTCTCAAGGCACCTTGCAAAAGAAAAAGCGTGGTATGAGTGGTGAGTGAAGACTCAGAACATATATGTGTTCCTTTGATGCTGCTGTAATAGTTTATGGTTCCTTAATACTCGGTATCTGCAATTTCCTTCTATTTCAAGTACTTTTTTATTTCTATTATTCTTTCAGGATCAGGGGGAGAAGGAAGAATGTACATTGTATACATGATGATTGCTCTGTGTTATGATGTTCATCTTCAGTCACAAGGTTGGAGGAGATAGTGCCACACGTGGGTTATACCTTACTTCTTACTTCAGAGGATGAATTTTCTAACACCACTCAGCCACGATGAGGACTCTGTGTGTGTGTGTTAATGTCTCTCTGTTAACATTTAGTTGCTATGTTAGGCTTTGTTCTTAGTTACTGCCAAATGAGCAGACAGGAAACCAGGCAAACCAGTAAGATTTACTGAAGTTGGCCCCATTTTTCCAGTTTTAATCAATGCCTTCATTTGTCATGGGATACTATTGTTTATTCTGTTCACACTAAAAGTGAGGCACAATCTGAACTTCATCACAGTTTCAGGATAAAGCAAGTTCAAAATGAGTACTTCTGTTTCTAAACTGTTAAAATCCTTTTGTGTGCTGTATGCAGGCATACTAATGTAACTCCTGTAGTGCATCTATGAGATACTTGGAGAGCAGCATTGTTCCCTTTTTGTTCCTAGAGAATGCTCTGCATCATCTGGAATTTCTTGGCCTCTGCTTGATTAGTTTACTAAGAATCCCAAAAATTTTTCTAAACCGTATCTCCAGATAGATGTATGATT
>JANZLQ010000079.1:47696301-47760205 GCA_026212715.1 Elanus axillaris
CACTTGCTGAAGTCGCAGCTAATATATTTGCACTCTAACGGCTCCAATGCTAAATCTCCCTGAGTATGTTTGGCTAAGAAATGAATGATGGCAAATTTTATTTGGGCAGGAGGGGTGCAGAGGACAGTCATTTTATTTCGGATACTAAGTATGCACATGTACTAATGAGTCCACGTAAGTAAAGTTGATGGATACTGTACTGACTCTGGTTATCCACATAATTTAACTCCTATAAGTGAAAGGAAGTTTTTTATATACCTTTCATTTTCAAAATAATAATAAGCACAGACACACAGCTGAATCAAGATAATTTGTAGACTTTCTTGGGAATATTACATCACTTAAATATCCATGTATGGGCTATTTTAAAAAATAGGAAGATGAGATTCTAGTATGAAAGCCAGTTTCACAACATCTGTCCATTTTAATACCTAGGATTAGAATCACCTTACAGTTTGCTTCTAAAGTGTAGCAGCTGGAGAATCCTACTCAGAGAATCTTAATTTGCCAGGCTTTTAAATACCGTTAGATATACTAATGCCTTCTGGAGTCTGCGTTCAATGCTTAGTGTGTAAGTAACATGGGAACATTAATTTAAGAAAAAAACTACTTCATTGCACTACTGCTTGGGGGTAAGTCTTGTTATCAGGAAAAGCATCAGAAGAAATGGTATAGCCTGATGTCCTCTGCATAATCACAAAATAGGTGTGGGAGCAGTTCAACAACATTGACATCATTGGTATTACAGTATGTTTCTTCTGTCACTTCAAAGCCAACTTTTGAGAGCCTGAGTTCCCACACTCACTTGTTTTTTTCTACTTTTCTTCTAAAAGTCTCTGCAAAAAGCCAGTCTGATAGCAGCTATAATGGTAATATTTGTGATAGGATTCCTCAAAATGAATTGGCTTAAGCCCAGCAATTTATTTGCTGAAGACCACTGTGGAAGTCCAGCAGTTGTTGCAGTGTTGCTCACCTGTTACTCCTCTTGCAGATCAGCTGGGAGCTTTGGTTAATAAAACACACAGTGGTAAATGTAGGCCTGGTCTATGCAAGAAGTTGTTTAGGACTAGTTAGACCAGGGGCTCTCATAGCTTTTATAACCAATAGATCAAATGCTTCTACTTTTGTTGAGAGCTGCCAACCCACTGGTATTAATATGTAAAACACTATAAAATTAGTGTTGAGAGTGGTTTGCAGGTTATTATCACAATCTTCTATGAGAACCACACTTTGGAAACCACTGAACTAAAGAGATTATGCCATAAATGGCTACAAAAATACTGTGCCTGTTCTAAACCCATGCCATGCAGGCTTGTCTGTTGTGCTTCTAAGCCTGCATGTGTGATCTAAACCACTGTTACCTTTAAACCAACACAACAGGGTTTGTGCTTACCTTTCACCAGTTCAGCTAAATCAATTTATGTTGAAGCTTGGGGGCATTTCTGCCTAGTGCTCATTCAGTTGTGCTTTGTAGGCTACAGTGCCTCCAGATAGTTGTTTAATGTTAGTCATGGTCTTAATTATGACAGTGAACTGTCTTTGGGTTAAGGAGGGCAAGGAATTACAGCCAAAATGCCCATCCGAGTGAATGAACACTTTGAGATGTCCTAACGCAGGGCCAGCCTGCAAGTGAACTGGGTTCACTTCACCATATATATAGGCAAGCAACTGTGTTAAAAAAAAAAAAATATATATATATAAAGCTTTTAGATCAAAATTACATCCAGAGATTTAGCTAACTTTCTGATTTTTTTTTTTTCTTTGTATGGGAAGGTGATAATTATTTCTTGAAGGCAAGGGGAGTGATTTGGATTCTCCTGAGTTGGCAATGAGGTTGTTTCATTTCACTGGTTGTTTCATTTAAGCCTGGGAGAAGAAATACATACACTAAAAATACAAGGAAAAGGCCTCTCGTTACCTCCTAGAGCTACAGAAGACAACACATACACTACATCATGTTTCACATGCTGGTCAGTGTAACAAGGTCTGTTTGATTTAGGCACCTGTGTTACTGTCATCTACAAACAAAGTAAGTAGACTCCCTCCTTAAGCAAGGCAAGAAATGGAGATCAAATGAATTTGCCACCTTAAGGCTGCTGTTTGGTCAGTGAAGCTATAATTTTCTTCCTTAAATCAGTTACTTCAAGTTACAGTAAAGGAAAACGATTAATCTGGATGGGCACAGGAATGCAATTTAGAGGTGATAGACTCCCTTTAATGTATTTTAACCACATATTCTACTTTCTTCATGAGTAGTTAATGTATCTCTGTATCGCACAATGCAGGGATGTGGAGTAATTCATTAGGAATGCAGGGCAGTGTAGTAATTCTGAACTACTAGATCAGGTATTGGAAGCACTGTAGCTTCCATGCTACATTGCACGATATATGTCCAGCTGCTTAATCCCACTGTAATAGGACATATTAGCCTAGGAAGATTGCTGAACAAAAGCAAGTGTAACCATTTAAAGATCAAAATGAGTTTCATTCAGAGCTTGCTTGGGTGTTTCTCCAAAAACTGCCTGTGAAAGATAGGCAGGCACTGAATTCAAGGGAAAAATCAGGCACCCTGATACACTAACTTCATTGACATCTGTTCTGGAAGCCACGCAGCATTTGCAGGATTGCCCTGAGTCTATCTAAAGCTACATGCTTCTGTTACTGCCGATCAAGCACCTGTTTCTTTATAGTGGCTTCACAAGCCCCTGAAGGGAGTGTTGAAATGTTGAGATCAATGTAGTTCTTGCTCTGTAATCAAATAAGAGTAATCAACAACTTAAGATATAAATGCCATCATTTGCTTGTTAGAATCTTCACAGAATCAAAAGAATCGGGGTTAGTAATCTTCAGATAAACTTGATGATCATGAAAGTAACAAACGAAAACCTCTGGGGTCTCTCTGCTACTATTGAAGTGACCCAACAATGCATGAATGCATCCCTTGCCTCTTTCCCTTCTATGTGATAACCCTGTAAAAGAGAGGACAGATACACTGGGAGAGGAGAGAAGGATTAGTTTCATTCTCTTAGCCATTCAGTTGTTTATTGTTCCTTGTAATAAATGGTTTATATTTATTGCTTCTGTGAAGTGTGGTGAAAATTTAGGCAGTGAAAATTCTAGCATATGTTCCTAGTAAAAGATTGGGAGAATAGACAGTAATTGTGGAAGAAAAAAGTAGATTTGCTTTTAGATTGTGGAAGATAATGAGACCTGAGTTCTTTAATCTTACTATGATGTCATTGACCTCTGTGCAAGTTGTAGTGATGTGAAGCCTTGTCCATTAGGTACATGCAGGCTAAGGTCATGAAATTAGGTCACAGAGCTCTGAAGAGCAAGCTCTTTCTGTCTGTCTAGTTTGGCCAGCTGTTGAGTTACAGTGACTTCGGAGGCTGCTGTCTCCCCATGGAGCTGTGTAAAGTTCTCAGTGGTTCTGTTTAAGAGGAAATGCTGGAGTGATTCACATCTTGCTACTACCTCCAGAAAGCAGTGGAGGACTCAATGGGGAAGAGACATACTGTTTTTGTCTGTCTGTGCGATTCTTCTGCTGCAAACTTCACAACAGTAGTGGCTGCAGTTACCACAGGGCAAGTGGAATTCAGTTCAGGTAGACCTTAAAGAAGCAGCAGACTACCATTAAAAGAAATGGAGAGGTATTACATCAGAGAAACCCACACCATATAGGCGACATCTAAAGTGGCAATTAAACACATGAAGGCAGTAGAGAGGTTAATTGAAAAATACATGGAATAGTGTAACAATCTGATTAGCAAAGAAGCTGTGTAGTTCTGAAATGTGTTGGCAAGTAGAAACCTGGCATCGGAATCACCTTCACCTGATCAGGTCACTTCTAGCTGTGTTATTTCATGTTGTTTTATATAATCTACTCTTTGTAGTGCAGTAGGCACATCCAAATTATGATTCACAGCAGTTACTTCCTTCTGCAAATTCTAAGATGTACCATAACAATATCATAGAACCATTTCTGTATTTTACTTTACATGAAAATACTATTTCACTAACAACATATTTAAAGCACATGATTTAAAAGGGGTGGGTTTTAACTTGTTAGACTGTATTTCATTTGCATGCTAGAGTGCATGCTTGGGGAGGGGTCACAGGACATGTAAAATCATTATGCTGTGGGGAATAAAATTGCATTGGCACTGGCAAATTGCACTGGCAAAATTTTAGAACTATGTTCACCCATCAGTAGGCTGTACAGAAATACTGTTTCTATTTATAAGATCCTTTCAGGCATCTCTCTGATCTGCAGAGAAATTACTGCAGTACTCATTTAATATTGTCATGACTCACCATTACATTTATAGTTGTGTATTTGCAACACTGATGAATTTTTAGGTGTTGATATATTGAAGATAACACTTTCCACTTTTTAGTTTCGTGTACAATGCCTTTATACAGATGCAGTTTAGTTTTTGCATGACTCAGTATGACTTATGTTGGAGGTACAGTCTGGTAGTCCTGTAATAAGAAGGAGCTTTGCTCGTTTTTTTAAACCTAGCTGTTTAAAAAGTATTCATATGGTAATGCATATTTTGAAATTATGATGCTTGAAAGCAGGGGTGGAGTGGCTATTGGACTTTAAATTGAGATTAACACCTGTATACTTGTGTGACTTTGGTCACATATTTACATGTCAGATGTGGATTCAGACTTAGTCTTATGACATGTATGTGAATGAGTCCATATTCAGAAGATTGTATCAGAGTTACAAGTTATTTTCTGTAGATTTTATTGAGCACTGGTAGTTGTGCAGAGCCACGCTACCATCCCCTGAAGTTATGCTGCCATAATTGATGAGTCAACTATAAATTGCTGCTCACTTTTCTGATTTAAGATACTAGATACTAGTCTGCTCTTGTAATATCTAGTAATTGGAAAGATATGCATGAACCTTCAGGTCAGCCTCCCATTTCTAGGTGATTGATCCTTAGATGAAGAAACAATGAAATTATTAGACTGAAATATGCAAATGGATTTACTTCAGTCAGCATGTAAGAAGAGCATGTGTCTCTCTGAAGGGGAATGGAGTGCTGGGGTCTGAGGCAGTGTAAGTCTGAGGTGAAAACAATGAAAGAACATCTAAGGTTTAGGGCAAAGCTTGCAGTATGGAGATGAGGCTTTAAGTAGGCAGTATGACAAACTTAGAACAATCCTGCGAGCACCTGTGTTTAATATTATAAATCTGCATCCTATTCTTCTCATTTTGCAGATGCAAATCTTCACTGTCTCTTTATCTTAATAGTATCTTGCCATATCTCTGAACCATAGAGAGGCAATGGTTTTAATTTTACATCAGTTTGAAAATAACTGGAGGAAGTAATCACGTTTATGAAAGATAGCCTCAATTTTATATGCTAGTTAACTATAGAGAAATGGCAGCCACTGACTGTGATGACAAATCACGGCCATTTTGCACAGGGGATAACCTGAGAGCTGACACCTTTTTGCATGACTAGCAGAAAAGCATATCCATGTAAAGGTAGTTACGATAAAAAAATCATTATATAGGGTTCTTATAAACATGATTATATAGGGTTCTCTGTTAAATTTCATGTACAGCTAAGGTCTCACCTGTGTTCTCATTAGAAATGTGGGAAATAAACTTCTCCTGCTAGTAGTAGGGTCTTTCACAATGTTAGCAGTATGGTTTCTTGACATCTCTGTCTGTTCCTATGCCTCCATAGAGGAATCCCTGGGCATGGAGATGGGGAATCGTGGAAGACAATAGGCATTTGTGTCAGTACTTTGAAGCAGATAATGGCTTATTTCTGCAGTGGAATGAACCAGTATTTGAGGAGGAACAAGCTGGATAGCCTAACCTGAAGCCTCCCTCCTTCTTACATCCTCCCTATTTTTCTCATTCGTCCTCCCACCTCACTCTAATAGTCTTGCATTTCCTTTGGAGTGGTGTCCCTCCAGCTTGTGCAATACTTATCCCATGTGTATGTGCATGCACATTTATGAGAAATTGTGTGTATACTGGAAAATTAGTGCCTGTGGCAATGGTAGTGTGTTTGTGTATTTCAGACATAACCAAGCTTTACAAGTGGATAATACTGATTTAGACTAAAACCCTGTACTGAAATATCTGCAACATCTCTTTTTATTTTAAATGTTGCCTGCCAAAAGTTGAATGATGATTGCTTCATAGTCTATATTATTTATCATTGCCTGAAAGCCTGGTGTGATCTACATAATTATGGTAAAGAAGAAATTAAGGTTCATACAAGCTATGTTGACTCTTACTGTAAAAAAAGTAAGTAGATATCTAAGTCCAAGTTAATTCCTGACATAATTGAGCTGTAGCTAGTGATACTGAGTATGAATTTTTGTCCCCTTTGATGTCATGATCCTGGTTTTACTAGTCAGTAATGGAAGATTAGGCAGAACTTGATTTTGTTCATGATGTACATGAAAATCTGTTCTGTGTATTGGAGCTGGAAAATTGTAACTATACAGCAGTGCACAGCAATGCAGTGGTGTTTCAGTTGCTAAATTTAGTTTTCTTTTTCACCATAGTTTTCCCATTTAATGCTTTGATGTGAGAAGGATACTGCATGGAACAGTAGGACAAAATATCCTGAGGCCCTCCTTTGTTTTAATGCTTGAAAATTCTCTAGCAAACTAAAGTTATAATTGTACACCATGTTTTAAAACAGGAATTATGTCTTCATGTTAGTGATATGGTACAATTGTTTACATCTAACTGAGTGACAAAATTGCCAGTGCTTTCTATTCTTATTGATATTTTTATTTGTTTGCTTTTTGGTAGCCAGATATCGTGGGTCAGAAAAAAACAGTCTCAATTTGTGGAATTTTACTTAATTTAGTTTATTGCCAATTAGCATTAAATTTTAATTATCAATTCCAATATTGAGAAATAAACACAAACATTTAAATAAACACTTAGAGAAACACCCCCCAGCTTCTCTGTGGCCACCTCTGCTGCCCCCTCGCTGGTCTCCAGTCCCTTCGCTCTACGTCTCAGTCAGTCCTTTGGGTGAGGCAGTGTTGGTGCAGGAGACTGGGGTCGGTGTGTAGTGATTACTTGGCTTTTGCCATTCCTTGCTTCTTACTCAGCTGCTTGGGTGTGAGCTCCTCCATGGGCTGCAGTCCCCTCAGAAGTGTACCTCCTCCCGCATCTCCCCGCTGTCCCTGCTCAGGCATCTCTTTGCTCCAGCTGTGCTCTGGTGCCTCTTTGCTCCAGCCCTGTTCATGCTTCCTCTTTTTCTTCAGTGTCTCTCTTTCCCATAGTTCTTACCTCCCTTTCTGAAACACGTTTTCACAGAGGCACCGTGTGCTCTCTGGTGGGCACAGTTTGGCAAGTGGTGGTGGGTCCGTTTTGTCCATTGCAGAGCCAGCTGGGACCAGCTCAGGGCCGTCCCAGACCTCATCCAGCAGAGGTTGCCCTGGATCCCCGCATGCACCACTGACACCTGCCAGCTGTGCCCAGTGCAGCAGGTAAGTGCCAGAAGAAGGGTACAAGTCAGTCTACACATGAGCACACTGCATCATGGAGAAACATTCATGTGCATCTTACTCTCTCTTCATCTCCAAGGGAAAAGCTGTGTGCCACTAAGATTGTATGAACATCTTGTATGTATTCATATTTTTTGTGTTCTTTTGAGAAAGAGTAATAGTGCAACCCATGTTTTAAATCAGTCCTTGTCTTACTCCTTTAACTAGCCAGCCTTTGCATTTTTCCCCTTTTTCTTTGTAAAAACTTGACTGTTTGTCTCTTAGCTTGTCTATAACTTTCATGTCCCCTTTTTTGTTATTCAACAGAATTTGATACATACAAAATATAAACGAATTGTTTTAAAAGTAGTTAAATGTTTTTCCTCCTGTCAGAAGATGTAAATGTACTCAATCTTTAATGTAGAGATTGTGCCTTTCTTTCATCTGAAATCCCAGTGAAGCAAAGGACTGTTTTCATTGTCTTCTCCACAGGGTTGATCAGAATATTTTGGTATTGAAACCACTAAGAAGTAATATTAGTGAATGAACTATGCTGTACCTCTTATCTGTGCTCCTGTCCTCTCACTGTTCTTTGGTGTTACTCAATTCACTGTGTCTTCCACTGTTTTATATCTATTTCCTCTTAGCTCTTTTGTCTGCTTCACTTTCTTCCATTATTATCTTTCTTTGCATTGACTCCTCCCTTGCTTCCTTACTAGCTTCGTTTTGCCTTGTGAACCCCTCTGTTTCCAGTGGACTATTGGCTGCTTTTCTCCTCTCAGCAAAATGAGAAATGTGGTGCTTCCAAGTAAGTGTGGCAGCCTTCTGATGGTGCCAAATCGAAGAGATCTGTTGGGACTGGCAAGGTGAGCAGAGCTTTGTATCATCACCTCCATTTCCTTTTAAGAAGTGGGAACTGGAACTTGCCATAGCTTGTTTTCCCAGTACTACCCCAGAGATGTCATTACAGCCTTGGTGGGATTCATAGGAAATTTCTGAGCAACATTCATACATACAAGTGTTGACTTGCTGTTTGGACAGATGTGTCCCGAATAACTTCCTTTGTCTTTCAGTAGATCTGTTTTTGTACCAAACATCTTTCCTAATGCCATCTTCTGTGTATTTTGTCACTGCATCTCTATGAATGTACTTCTGAAATGAAAATCAAGCTGATCTAGAGGACACCCTGTCATCAGTCAGTAAGCATTTTAAAACTGATATTTTAATACTAAAGTAATGCTAGACATCTTTAAAATATGGCTAAACTGGCTTCAGTGCACAGACTATGGAACCTCAGTGGTGGCTTTTTCTCCAAAAAACTGACAGCAATTATATTCACTTTCCATTTTTAGGTAGCTGTTGTTTTGTTCACTTTACCACCTGAATGCTGAAGTTACTCTTTCCTACTGAGTGATTAACCTATCAATATTTTTTAAAGTGCATTTACTAAAATCTGTATATATGTGCTCATTTAAGTCCATTGACATACTAATTTAGTTACCCTTTGAGAAACTTGACTAAATTTCAGTATTGTGGGGTTTCCAATGAGTATGCTTTTGTAGGAAATTAGAGTCTTGTCTTTTTTACTATATAATCCCTTGTATAAGGATTTCCCATCCTACTGCAGATGGAATTCAAATTAGGGTTGTTACAAAAAATAATCACAGTATAGGCTACTTGCAGTTGACTGATCTGTGTCTAATTAATGTGAAAACCCAAATAAGAGGCAGAGGGAGTGATGAGTTCTCAGTTCATACTGCACCAGATGATTCCAGTGTGAAACAGTATATTAATTTACATTTGTCCATACTAACTTGTAGTCAGCTGTAAAAACAGCGTGTTGCTACTTAATTGATCTGGGAGGCCAGTATTAGCCTCATGTTTCTAGATATTTTCTTCACAGTTCCTGAGGAGAATTACGCCTGTGAAGAAGGTGTTTAATCCTGCCATCAACCTTGCATCATCCTGTATCTAAGCATCTGTTTTATACTTTAATGCGTTCATTTTATCCTTTACTGTCTTCTTCCCTTTTATGTATTTGTAGAAAGCCTTATTATTCTTCACTATATTGCTTGCTGTCCCCTCTGATACTCTACTTTTCTCCTGTGTAATTTTCTTTTTTTACTCAGTCCAGCTCCCAACATGTATTTTTCCTTTAAATCATTTCTTCTTGATGGTTTTAGTTGCATCTACACCGCATTTTTCATCAATATTTCTTCTGTTGCCTCTTTACTTTTGCCATTTAGTCATCTTGGGATTTTTGTCTCCTTAAAAAGGATGCTGTTCCATTAGACATTTGTTAGTACATCTTTGAAACAAGTCAATTCTTTTTCCACGCATTGTTCCTTTAAAGTTAATTCTTGACTTCGGTCACCTACTATTTCTTTTGTCCTTAGAAACTTGTCATTTTAAAATTTCTCACTGGTTTGTTACCCTTTACATCCTTCTTCTCTTGAATTATGATGTAAGAATTGAATGTATTTGGTAGAGTTATGTTTTCTTCCTTAATTTGTGGGGCAACTGGGCAATGCAAGGGCAGTCCTGTAGTCTGAGTAACTTCAGTGCAAATATGAGAGGAGTGGAGACTAACAGAGAAGACTTGTCTGCCTTCTGATTCTTGGTCTGTCCTGGACCATTTTGGCCTTCATTGTGGTGTGAAAGGTTAGTTTATGCTGGCCTTTAGCCGTCCATGACAACACTTACATTTCCTGAACCACCCCTCCCATGCTTGAGGCTTTGAAGAGCAAGGTACAGTAGTACAATAAGCTAGTTCTGCAATACTTGTGGAAATTCCTTTTATAAAGAGGGAATTTCCAGTGATCCAGTTAAACTGCTTTTGTGTCTTTTAAGCTGGAGTGATGCTTCCTTAATTTAGAATTGATTTTCATTTACATTTTCTACACTGCCTGCTGTACTAGGACTGAGATTGAGGACTGTAATGCTGCAACAGTTTAAATGGAAACGGGATCGTAACAAGACAAAAGATTTGGGCAAGCAACTTTAATTTGTAAGATATTTTTTAGTTGGGTTTGCTGATGGGCAACTCAGGAGAAAACCATCACCTAAATGGCATAATAAAACTAAGTTCTCCTGTTTTCTTATGCCTACCATGTGAATTAAACTCATCCGTGATGTTTCTCTACTGAAATCAACAGACTTGGTGTATTACCAGATTTTCACAAAAGAAAAAAATACTACTGTAGGAAAATCTTAGTTTTCTTCAGTGAAACACAGTGTTTTCCTCTGAAAACATTATCTTAATATTTAGAATATTGATAATGAAACATACTGTTGTTTCATTTGTAAATTGCGCTACCATAGAATATTTTTGTGTATATCTGTACCTAAATGTGTGTTTGTTATTGTGTATCCTGTGAAGTGATTTAATGTAGGACTCTGAAAAAGCAATTGTTCTAAATTTAAGATTCAGTTCACATGTAATATTCTAGATATTATGTCCATAATCCACTATACTACAATTGTCATGGTTTCACTGCAGCCAGGAACTAAGCCCCAAGCAGCCACTCACTCTCTCCCCCACTGGTGGGATGGGGGACAGAACCAGAAGAGTAAAAGTGAGAAAACTTGTGGGTTGAGATAAAGACAGTTTGATAGGTAAAGCAAAAGCTGTGCACGCAAGCAAAGCAAAACAAGGAATTCATCGACCACTTCCCATCAGCAGGCAGGTGTTTAGCCATGTCCAGTAAAGCAGGGCTTCATCACGCATAATGGTTACTTGGGAAGACAAACGTCATAACTCCGAATGTCACGCCCTTCCTTATTCCCATCAGCTTTATATGCTGAGCATGAAGTCATATGGTCTGGAATATCCTTTTGGTCAGCTGGGGTCAGCTGTCCCAGCTGTGTCCCCTCCCAACTTCCTGTGACCCCCCAGCCTCCTCCCTGGTGGGGTGAGAAGCAGAAACAACCTTGACTCTGTGTAAGCACTGCTCAGCAGTAACAAAATCATCCCTGAATTACCAACACTGTTTTCAGCACGAATCCAAAACATAGCCCCATACCAGCTGCTATGAAGAAAATTATCTCTGTCCCGGCCAAACCGAGCACTTTCTCCACCCCTTATTCCATACCATTTACATTATGCTCAGGTCCCACACTATCCATTACAACCTCATTAACCACCCACCTGCTTCCCACCCTTTGATATAATACACACATATGATTCCCTAAGTCTATGGACCACCCCTGTGAAATGTCTGTAAAATGTCCATAAATCTCCACAAAACGTCCATTGAGTTCATTTAGTCCATGACTTTGGGGTCCATCTGTTATGGTGGTCACTCAGGACAGGAAGAGTGGTGTGTTGTGTGGAGTTACTAGGCACCAAAGCCAGCTCAGGTCAGGTCACTGCTGTACTTGCATTGCTTCTTGTAAGGCCTGTCCTCCATTGGTTCGGGTGGTTCCTGCTATTAGTAATTCCTGTAAAGTGCAACTCAAATCATGGGCTACAACAATGCAAAGGTATTTCCATTACAGTCTCCACCGCTGGTCCCTTTGGACTAGATCCTCAGGTTTAACGTTGCAATGAACTCCTCCCATTTCCCTGGCTCCAGCTTGGACTTACCCACAGACTGCAGTCCCTTAGGTGTGCACCTGCTCCAAGTGGAGCCGTAGTTTCTTCAGGAGTATCCCTGCTGCAGCATAGACTTATCCACAGCCAGACACTTTGAGGTGCACCAGTTCCAGCTTGGCGCTCTCCATGGGCCATAGTGCCTTCAGAGATACACCTGCTCCAGTGTGGCCTTACACACAGCCACAGTCCCTTCAGAGTTATACCTGCTACGGCATAGACATAACCACGGCCACAGACACTTCAGGGTGTCCTGCTCCTTTGTGGACTTATCCACAGGTCACAGTCCCTTCAACTTGAGTTCACATTGGAGTTCTAGCCTGTTCAGTACAGCAGGCCAGAAACAGCAGCAATGCCCTGGCCATCTCCCAGCCCAGGCGCACGGCCATTGCTGTTATCAAAATGTTCCCAGACACAGCAGAGTAAGATGATAAGCACTGCAGCAGTACAGCAAGCAGGGAAAGCAAAAAGCAGCCAATAACAAGCACTAGATCCTAAAACACAGTGAGGCAAGCAAGCCCCAGTCGGCACAGAAGCTTGACGATTAATAGCTAAACAGCAGTAACAGCTACAAGTTCTATCTAGCACATTCCAATCAAACCTGTCATTATCTCAAACCCTTTGAGTCCCATATTGGGTGCCAAAAAAAACTGTTGTGGTTTAACCCCAGCCAGCAACTAAGCCCCAAGCAGCCGCTTGCTCACTCCCCCTGCAGTGGGATGGGGGAAAGAACTGGAAGGGTAAAAGTGAGAAAACTCATAGGCTGAGATAAAGACAGTTTAATAGGTAAAGCAAAAGCTGTGCACACAAGCAAAGCAAAACAAGGAATTCATTCACCACTTCCCATCAGCAAGCAGGTGGTCAGCCATCTCCAGTAAAGCAGGGCTTCATTACGCGTAGTGGTTACTTGGGAAGACAAAGGCCATCACTCCAAACTTTCCCCCTTGCTTCTTCTTCCCATCAGCTTTATATGCTGAGCGTGACGTCATATGGTCTAGAATATCCCTCTGGTCAGTTGGGATCAGCTGTCCCAGCTGTGTCCCCTCCCAACTTCTTGTGCCCCCCCAGCCTGCTCGCTGGTCGGGTGGGGTGAGAAGCAGAAAAGACCCTGACTCTGTGTAAGTGCTGCTCAGCAATAATGAAAACATCCTTGAATTATCAACACTGGTATCAGCACAAATCCAAAACATAGCCCCATACCAGCTACTGTGAAGAAAATTATCTCTGTCCCAGTCGAAACTAACACAATACTTACAGAACAATAAAAAAGTTACACCATACTGTATAGCTCCTCTTGCATTGTACAGACTAATAGGAAATTCAGTCTACTAAATTCTTCAAATACTATTAAGTAACATAACATTTAGTGTAACCACAGATCTGAACTTAGTCTGTCACTATAGTGCATCTCTTTGTGCTTTGCAAATTTTAATACCTTCAAAGCTTCATAGTGAAATTGGTGTAGGGCTGATTCCTCTTAAAAACATGGATCTTACTGTAAGTCTTACTCCTCATGTAAGAGCAGCATGAAGCTCACAGAGTTGATATTTCATCTTTTGAAAGACAGGTCAGCAAGAATTTGGTTTAAAATATATGTGTGTTTGTTTTGATAGAGAGCAGAGGTTCAACATAAGTGCCACTTTTTGATTTAAGGAAGACTCTGAGGGTGACCTGGTTGTTCATGAAAAGAATATGTCCTATGTCAGGGCTGAAAGATCTGGATCAATTATTGTGTTTTACTAGCCATGCAGAAGTAGATGGAGCTTCTTAGTCACTGGTATTATTCTTCCTGCATCATAATATTTGAATTTGATGTTACTTTTGGGGGACACCAAGGTCAAATTACACACATAACTTCCGCCTGTCTGATATTCTTTGGTGCTACGTTCTCTGTTCGGATCTTTCACATGCCTCTGTGGGTCTGTTTTTTTCCTTGATGAGCCATACTCATTAACAGTGGGTACTACTTGAGAAGAATTTCTTTGTTTTGGTGTCATTATTACTTTTAGCCCAGTAAGAAAACTCATCCAGAGGAGCAGTCAGAACATTTGAGGTTTAAACTTTTTACTGTACAAAAACGGGTCTTCTCTCTCATGCATTACATGAATGAAAGATGTATCTTAGAAAGCCAACTCCTGCCCTCCCAGTTGCCCAGGTCAGAAGAGCTTTCTTCTGGAAGCATAGAAATTCAACCATCCTGATCGGGAGGTTTTACTACATTAACAAACTTGGAGACAGATTTCGTGCTGCAAAGAAACACCTTCAGCCAGTAGGTAGCTGAAAGTATTACATGCCGCCTTATTCCATTTATAAATCTTCATGTACCTCATGAAGCCATTGTTCTCAGGATTACAGACTGGTTGAGGTTGGAAGGGACCTCTGGAGGTCAACTGGTTCAAGCCTTCGGCTCAAGCAGGGACACTTAGAGCAGGTTGCCCAGGACCATTCCTGGAATTGCCATTGCATTTACTAAATGGAGGGAACTCTCCCACTCTGGAGTCATTTTACTCATATAATCTTTATCATTGTTATTCAGCAGATAAATGTTTTTTAAAAAAAAGTCCTGGTCAGCATATGGTTCTGTGAAAGAAAAATCCAAATATTACACAAGATTTAACCCAGGTCTTCATTACATGTTCTAAGTTGTGTTAGGAGGGGAAAAATAACCATTTGGAGCTTAACTTTCCAGCTAGCTTAGAATTTTTACAGCTCTCCATAGTAATTAGGCTTCAGCCCTTTATAATAGTGCAACTCTGTCGTGGTAGTCCATGTCAAGCTGGCCTCACAGCTGATGGGTATCTTACAGTAGTGAGTTGTTTTCAAACTAAGAATCTCTCTTAATGATATGGGAGTTGCTGTGGTTCAACAAGTTTCACAGCATTACCTTTCAAATCCATTAAGACTTTCTGTCTGTCAAAATCTATTTTCTACTTGCCATCACTTCACCAAGACTGCTTTCTGAGGAAGGCAGCTACCAATGCAAGAATCTTTCTTTTGTTACTATGATGAGAAAATATTTCTTTAAAAGTCTGATATTTCTTTTTTTTACACTTTAATTTTTATGTTTTCTTGTTTTAATTTTTCTGCTGATGCACGAAGAAATTGTTCCAGATTGGTCTTGTACAAAACCTTTGTCCTGTAGCATAATCTGGCTTTGTAGGAAGTATTCAAGATGCTTTGCTTACTGGTTTGTCTATACGTAGAAGTTCATTTAGTTTAGTGAAGTGTGAAATAGGAGTAGTGATCTATTTTACATAAGTTAATAACATATGGTATTATAGAAGTAAGTATTCCTGATTGACTCCCCATTCCTGGAGCAAATGTCTTCACATAAAGACCTGAATCATTCAAGAACAGTTTTTCTGCAATTGCTGTCCTTGAATTTTTCCCAAATAGCTGAATGTGTAGACAAGCTCTCAGTTAAAAAGTCGGTCTTTGTGCTGTTATCCATTCTCCTAAAGTGTTTATGTGTCTGGAGGTCATAACTTATATGGGCTAGATAGCTGAGATGGTGAAGTACATAAGGCATCTGTTAAATCAGATGGAAAGAAAATAAAACTATTCTCAATGGCAGCGGCCTGGGCAAAAAGGTCCACTGCTCTGTAAAGGAGACACCTGCTCTTTAAAAGAGTGCTTTATCAAGCACTACAGCGTAGAGTTCTTGTTCAGTGCTGATGGATTCTTTGCAGAAATACACTGCATATGTTGAAAAAGTGTATTCCTTTCATTTCTTTTTCCTGAGGAAGGGGGAGTGCCCCCTTTTCTTCTTGTACCACCTTTAAAAACAAAATAAACATCATTCTCTATTTCTGTTAACGACAGGGAGTTACTCCACATCTGTCACAGGATGCAGAAATGTGACTGAGCAACAAATCATTCCTTCTTATCTCTGAGCCTTACTGTAGGGAATGTAACCTGGCCTGGAACCTGAATGTGAAGTGATGTGTGTAGTTTTTGTCTTGGAATAAACCAGCAATAAGTAATGAAATACTGTAAAATTCTGAAAGGTTGTAGTAAAAATCCTCCTTCTGTTGTCCAGAGTATGCATTTCATAAGTTCTTATGTATGCTACAAAGTCTAGCCTTTTCCTAGGTTTTTGAGAAGAGGAAGAGTTGAGCCTTAGATGGCGAAATGTACTATTTTATATCTTTTTAAGCTAGAAATTAATTTGTTTATGATATCCTCCACTTTCTCAAAAGAACAGGTAGTAGCCAATGTAAATCAGACTGGCTCCATTGAAATCAGAACTGCATTCATTTACAAACTCTAAGAAACTGTCTACAATATGTCTTGATATTTTTCTTGTTTAATGTTTGATCCAGCTTTGTAAAAAGGCTTACAAACTCTGTATTCTGGCTTGGACTCTGGTTCAGTTTGTATAGTTTTGCTGTTTGTAAAACTATCAGAATTTAATTAGATATGAAAAGCAAGACACCAATTTGAACTGCATA
This sequence comes from Elanus axillaris, assembly GCA_026212715.1. Lineage (NCBI taxonomy): Eukaryota > Metazoa > Chordata > Aves > Accipitriformes > Accipitridae > Elanus > Elanus axillaris. Next base: position 47,712,826 of record JANZLQ010000079.1, read on the forward strand.
GAATTTAGAATCTGTTATCTTAGAAAGTATCAGTTCAGAAAAATTCATTCTCCATCTCTGGAGACCTGTATTTCTCTCCTGGTAGTTCCCACAGCTTCATATTTTTTAAAATGGGTATTGGTCACTTTGTTCAAGAAAAATTGAGTTTTTTTATTGAATACAATTAAAAATGCTTTAAAAATGAAATTAATAATACTATTATGATAACTAAGATTTTCTGTATTTTGACCTATATATATACTGAGCGAATACACCAGAAAGAAGGACATGGAGAAGCTATGCCAGATGAAGAAGATATCTGTTCTTTTGAGATTAGTTGGTTATAAAGATCTCTGGATACCAAAGAGGACACCTTCAGTAACTCTTTGCCTAACTTCAGGAAGCAATACTTCTTGAAATCTGACAGGTTTACCACTGGGACAGCAGCAACAATGCAGCTTATGGATCCCATCAGCTGATTTGCAAACCGCTGTCTATGATGACTTTAATGTATAGAATTTTTGAGACATTCTTGAACCCAAGAGCCAGTTACACTTCATTTTCACCAATTAAATCTTTCCTTAATAATTTGAATTTGAAACTAAAGCACTGACATTCATAATTTTAACATGTTGATTGGTCTGGTTGTGCGACTGCTTTGTGGGAAAGGAGGAGGTTTTACAATTATGTTTGGGTTTGGGTTTAATTTGTATGGTAAGTTAAGTATGAGATTTATGGAGTGCAATGTGCACAATGTTTTATTTACACTTCCAGAGACTATGAGTACATACAACATCTGAATTTGATCTTTGGAAACCAAGTTCAGAAGATATGGCATAATTTGATGCTAATTGTCTCCCTTAATTGCACCTTCCATCTGCTTATTTGCTAGTTCTATACTTAAGTCATTATAGTATTTATTACTTGATTTCTGGTTGTATTTCTCTTTCCAGTGATGTACTTATTACATCTAATTCTTTGTTTTGTTTTATGTACGTATTTCCAGTGTCCTCTTCTTGTGTACACGTTTTAATGTTTTTGAGTTGTAGTTTGCCAAAAAGAATGTATTTTATTCTGTGTGTGGGAATGACACAATAATTTAGCATTTCCATGTGGACAAGATATGACCTATTTCATCAGTCTGTTGATGTTTTTTTTCCTGCCATGCTGAAGTGGTACTTCAGAGCTAGAAGTCATAAGATGCCTAACAGACAGGTTCTATCTGTTCATTAAAATTGCCTTTCACCATCATTTGTAATAAAAGAAAGATGTGATGGCTTGGCCATATCAGATACATGCTTTATTTCTAAGAATTACAGCTCTGGACAGATGTCTTCTGTCTCTGGCTCTGTATGCAGAAGAAGTTACTTGTCATTCCCCTACCACGTTGCTGGTGAAAAGATTTGTATGAATGCTGTCACATTTCGTTCAGGCAAAATTATCCAGGTTTAAATTAATGTGGCTGTTGGGGTTGCTTTGTGGAGGGAGGTTGCTTTTATTTGTCTGATGTGAATGAAAAATGGCTTTAGCAACTATTCAAAGAGCATGATAACCTCCCTTACAGAGCTGGTGATAAGGCTGCAGAAGATGACATCAGTGCATCACTTAAGATTACCTCCTTTGCAGCTGCACATGGGGAAATCTGATGGAAAATGGAAAATTGTATCTAAATTCTCTGATTAAACAAGGCATGTCTGAAGAATTTCTGTTTAACAAGATATGATAATTGGAGAGGAAGTTAAGTGGTGTTTTACATGGGATCCTTCTATTCTCAATGGCCTTAGAGAGAAAGTTTTAGTCCCCATGACTGAAGACCAAATGATACTCCCTTTTCTTGATTTGGTGTGGAAAGGAGGGAGGGAGGAAGGGGCGAGGGGAAACACTGGAGTTTGTATGTGAAATTTTGCACATTGATGTTGTAGGCCTTACAGGATGTTCATGTATGTGCATTTTTTAAATGTAAAGTGAAACATGTCTCAAGTAATTCAGGACCTAGCTGAAATGGTTTAATTAAAGGCCAAGTGAAATTGTGATGGAAACCTTAGGGAAGCTTTAGAGTAACCGCTTAGAAAGAAGCTAACTTAGATTTAGTTGCTTTGGCAAAAAAAGATAAACAGCTTACCTGTTGAGCCTACCTAGTACAGCAGATTTCATACCGGTTTGTTTTCCTGCAATTTTCTGAAAACTTAGGGGTTACTAAGAATCTCAAAGAAGAATTGTATTGCAAGTGAACTTTGAGTGGTTACCATATAGATGTGGTTAAAGGTAGCAGAAAGGTGGCTTCAGCATCTAGTCTATAGTGGCAACCTACTGCAGAAACCTCTTTTCCTACAGGTCCTTGAAGCCCCCCTTGTCTGCTGTGGAGTAAAGCAGTACTTCACAACTAGCCTCCGGAGTGGAAGGCATACCTCTCTTCCAGATGAAATTGCAGCATATGAGTTAGAGGAATTCACCCTAGGGAGACTGGCTTTGCAATCTTAATATGCCCACTGCTCATGATGAAAATGGAAGTCTGGCTGGAGTTGCCAAACTGAAAAGCTCTGTAAGAGTGCAGCTTAGTTCTTTTGTGATAACCTGGCCAAGTATGTAATTCTGAATGTTTTCATTTATAAATGCAACCTATAAGAGTTTATCTAGGAGATAAACCTGCTTGCCAGGTGAGCAGAGTAATTGGTAAACATAGCAGTATGGAAAAATGCAGAATGAGAAAAGGGCATGTATTCTTGATATGAAAATGGCACAACATTGGAATAACATATTTGTACATGAAAAATACAGACAGAAATCCTAGGTTTTATAGGTTAATCTATTGACTCAGGTGAGGAGAATGAAAGGGTGATTACACTTTAAGGTGTTGCTTTTAGAACAACTCTACTTCTTCTGCCTGTTGTGTTGTTCAGTCATCTTACACATAATACCATTTGTCATAAACCTAGCAACAGTAACTTCTGATATGTATCACACTTCTGTATTACTTAGTGGAAAATGGTTTTAAATAGCCTCTTCATTTGTTCAGTGGCGTACGCTTTCTTGATGTGTGTTTTAATCCTTGTGTCTCAGTTTCCTAACTACAAGATAGGCTGGATACGTGTTCCCCACCCCACCCCCCTCCTTTCTGTGCCTCATCTGTCTATACAGGTTAGCCTTGGCAAGAAGATTTCCCTTTGTTATTTAAGCAAAACCTAGAAACATTAGGGTTTCTTCCTTGAGATTTCTAGGTACCTGCCACTTCCTCTGAAAGCATATACAGTCTCCCAGTTGTTACTTGGAGGGGAGCTTTCTGTATCAGCTATGCTTTAGCTTCACCTTTAGCATTTTAAAAAAATGTCTTTCTTCCTCATAGGTTCCCCCCTCACTCCTTTGTCTTCAACTGGTAACACAGATGTATCCCATACTAAATCAAGCATAAGGTGCATAGGTTTTGATCTGTGTTAGTACTAATAGGCCTTTCATATACCATATGCTTTCTGTCACTTGTGCATGGGGTTTGGGGCCTTCAGCTGGAGGTGGCAGGTGAATTATTCTTAGGAGACTAAAAGGGTAAGACCACAGAAAAGTTAAAAGGCTTCTTGTGGATAGCCTGTTTGACATGAGGTTCATGAAAGGTGAGAATAAAGTACATTAATTAGTGGCTAATAAGTAAACCACTGCCTTGATAGATAGGAACTCTGAGACTGCATCAAACTACCCTCACAAAATCTTTTACAAAGGGACTAATTTACAGGGCTGTACACAGTAACAAAGTATTTCTGTAATTACTGTTGAGAAAAGTCCATTGTTCTTTGGTGCTGTCACTGAGAATAGTAATGCATAATCTTTTAGGAAGACTTGTTTTTGTTTTGTTTATTCACAGCAAAGTTTTTTGCTCTTTGATGGCATGATATGTGTGGTCCTTTTCTGCTGTCAGCAATTAAGAGATGGTCTCAACTGAGCAAAAAGGCTTTGTGACATAGGGAACATTTGCCTGAAATGTTCCCATGTGAGCCATGGGCTTGGTTACACTCTGAACGGGTGAAAAAAGTATGGCTTTTGTTAGAATGACAGGCAGGCAGCAGAAGCAAAGTTTAACCCAAATCCTTTTGTAGATATTGGAAAGTCATAAGGCTTGAGATGACACTGGCACATTCAACATGCTGTGTGATCTGGGACTCTGTTGCTTGTATCACTGTGTGAATGTGTGTACAGTGTAAACATTTTATGAAGTGCAGTTTCTGATCCATCGGTCTGTCTGGGCAAGAATGTCCCTTGATACTAAAAAGAACAGCAATCAGGACAGAATTGGTCAATGCGGCATGTCTAATGGTGGGAAGATATTTGAAGGACTCACTATAGACACAATAGGCTCTCTAAATAGCCTCTTTGCACCCGGAGTCTTATTGCAAACAGGTTCATTAAGGAGAGACATTCTGACACACAGCATCACAGTAATGAAAGTAGCTCTGTTTTTCTAATATTGTGTCTTGCCACTTCAGTTATGCTGCTGGTACAAGATTTCCCTTGTGTTGTTGTATATTTCTCTAGAAAAAGAATCAGTCTTCATAGAATATACAATTATTTTGTACAGGAATATATAACTCATACCTAAGAATCTGTCCTTCCTGTTTATGTGCACTAGTGCAAAAATAATTGGCAATCACATCTTCAAAACCAAAAATGCTTTCACCTTTGATTTGATAGGCTTATATATGTTAAAATGGTTATAACACAAAAATATATATATACAGTTGTAATATACTTTCATGAATATACAAAGTCAGATAAAATGTTGTTCATGACCAAATATAAAATGAATATTAGTAATTTTTTTTTTCCCATGTGGTACCTTGGCTTGTTTTGCTTCTTTTCTTTCTTCTTTAGGCACCGAAGTATAAGTTCATAGAGAGGAAAATCAAAAGGTTATAGTTTATCCTACTTTACATATAACTGGTGTGTGACTTAAGCTGTTGGATTGGCTTAATGTATACTTTGAACATTATGACCATGGGGGGAAAAAAGGTAATATTGGTTTAAAAGTGGATATGGAAAATTTAATGTGCTCAAGTGGGAACAATGGCATATTAAAAAAAAAAAAATTCATGACACAGATCTAATAATTCACTTGCCCCTGTAGGAATGGGGTATCGGCTCTGATGCCGCTTGGTAGTTTATTTTTATATACGCCCCTGGTCCCTGCTGTATATCCTTCGTATGGGTTCCAGAGAAAAGAAAGAAAATAACCTGTAGGGAAATCAGCTTAGAAACCTTTCATTAAATACATTGTGTTTCATATCATGTCGTTCACAAAATCTCCAAGAAAGATAGAAAGTGTTATCAGACTGCATGCGTAAAATACTATATTTGAATACTATAATTTGCTGTAAGATTAAGGACCAAGGGTATAGACATATTCGTTATTTCATTATTCACTTATGCTTGATGGATAATGCTTCAGGGGTTCTTTTCATTTTTTCTTGCCTAGCACAGATATGCAGTTTTAACTTTTTTTATTTAATGCTGCAGAAAACATTCATGTTCCCCTAAGCTTTACTGTCCTGCTTGTTTGCTTTTTAGTGGTGTGATTATTATTCTTTTGGAGGGGTTTTATATTGCTTTTAAGTTTGGTTTTGGTTGTTGTTTTGGGGTGGTTTTTTTTTTCCACAGGCAAATACATTAGTTTACAAGTAGCTAAACTGTACTGATTATAAAAGAAATTTAAAATTACTTTTTGACAGAAATTGAGAAATGGTCCATTTGTGATTGCAAATAATTATGTTTTATCTCAAGGTAGGAAAATTATGATTACTTTTGCTAATCTGTATTGAAAAACAGGGTTGAAAGAATACATGTTACGGGGGCTACAAAAAACTGTCACCATTTTTTTTTTCTGTTCATGAAGCATAGCGCCAAATTTGGCCTGTGACTGCCTTCTGCACATAAAGAAAGTTCATTAAATAACAAAAAGTAAACCTAGTTTGCGGAATACATTATTGATTTTTTTTTTTCCTGTGGTATTATTACATGTTAAATTGTGCATTTTCTTACATGGAGTTAATGGATATAGATGCTCAGCTGCATTTGCACATGTGGCAATACTTGTACCAGTATTGGTTTAGTTTGTGGAGGGCCTAAAAATGGTTTGGTGTAGTGGTGGTGTTACTGACAATAAGCCTCTTACACTTCCCCCAATTTTTCTTCCCTCTTTTCCCTATCTGCTTTTATATATATATATATATATATATATATACATACACACTTACAGATACTTAGATACTTAGATACTAAACCTATATATAAGTAGCTTTCTCTTTCTTCTTATTTTTCCTAATTTAATATTAATCAGTGGTTCTTATACATAGGGAGTGGCACAAACTACAGTGTTTGTCATTTCAAAGACCACAGGCTCAAACTCCATATAATTCATAGCGGAAAAGGTGGCTGCTCTTCCTGGTAGCTCCTCCCTGGCAGTATTGTCTATCATGTATGTTATGATTCTGTAACAGTACGACATTGTTTGAGTTTCTTTGCACATTATTCATTGTGTAGTGCTACAGGAAAGAAAAAAAGCAGGGTGCACCAGCTATGGGAGATGTTTTGTATTGTCTCAGCTGTCCTGGGCCAGAACATTGGTAACTCCTGAAGAATAACTATGACAGATGAAGATGGAAGTAGCCCCTCCATGCTTTCAGAGCTTGTTCCTGAGCAGTATTAGTAGTACCACTGATTTCTGTTTCACCATGTGTTTGGCATCGTCTCAGTTACCAAGTCATTGCCATGACTCCTCTCTCTACTTATCTGTATTCTTACATCATTGTAGTAGAAACTAAATGCCATCAAAATTACTGTTTGTGTATGAATATATTTGTAGTGCCATATATCCTAGTTGGAAGGGCATAGGCACTTTTTTCCTTTTTTCTTAACAGAACTGTGCGGTTTTCTTTGGTCTTTCGTTGTGTGAAGAAGGCTGTCTTTAAGAAGCCAGCCTTCATATTGTAGTTAGGGTAGTGAGGCTCAGGCAAGCACGGTCTCTTTAGTTCCATGTTTGTGAGCCAGCTATCAAGAGTTCTCTGTTGAGGATGCACACACCTCCAGGCGCTGACTGTCCATAGTCGTGGGTGCTTCATGAAGAAACCTGTGGAATTCTGAAACAGGTGCTAAAAGTGTCTGAGCCTTAACATTAAATTTAGTGCAACATCCCTTTGAGAAAGTATGAGGACACTATGTTGAGGTACCGTCAATAGCCTGTGATAGTAAACTGACAAGTGCTGTATTCTGAGCTACAGGCAGCTGAAGTTGTTTGGTTTTGGGGTTTTTTTTAAGCAAAGTGTGTTTCTTGCCCCAAAATTATGTTAATCAAATCTACAAGTCATTCATGTAGCAGGCTTACCAGTTGTACACAGAAAAAGGTGTCTTTAGCAACCTGTGTGGGTGTTCAGAGACAGCAGGATGTGACTGAACTGGAATCACGAAATCACAGAATGGTTGAGGTTTGGATAGACCTCTGGAAGTCATTTTGCCCAACCCTCTTCCTCAGGCAGGTTCACCTAGAACCAGGATCCTGAACTCCCCCATCTCAGGTCACTGCAGCCAAGGCTGCCTTCAACCTTCACATCCCCAGTGAGCCTTTCCTTGTTTGTGACTATGCGGTCCAGCACAGCACCTTTCCTCATTGGCTTCTCTATAACTTGGGTCAGGAGGCTGTCATCATTGCTCTCCAGGAACCTCCTGAAGAGCTTATGCACTGCTGTTCTGTTCCTCCAGCAGTTATCTGGGAGATTGGTCTGGCATGAGGACCATGGCTTGTGAATGTGAGGCTCCTTGCAGCTGTTTGTAGAAGTCTTCATCCCCTTGTTCTTCCTGGTCAGGCAGCCTGTAATAGACACAAACTACAATGTCACCTATACTGGTCTGCTCCAATAACCTGGCCTAGCACATTTCAGGGAAGGCTGGCAGCCTGCCAGGTCACTTAAAGAGTGGTCCTTTCCTTTGCAGCATGCTGGTAGTCTTTTGAAGAGTTAACTTACGTCAGTTTTCTATCACGCAGTTGTTGCTTTCAGAAGAGTCACTGGAAGGCAGAGGGTTGTTTGCACCTGAGATGGCAACCATGATATTTTGATTTGTTTATTGCTGTAATTTTAGACTGTTTTTTCAAATATCCAGGAAAGGAAGCTGTGCAGGCTTTTAATCCGTGTATAAAATTCACCTCTGCTGTGCTTACTAAGTGGCATTGGCAACTGATAATGACTCAGAAACTGGCAAGTGATAACTAGTGATGATTTCGCAGGTAGCTTCTCTTTCCTCACATAACTCCCTTCCTCCTTCTCTGTCTTCTGTCCTTTCCTGTCCTCTTTCCTTTCTTCCTTTCCTCCTCTCCATTCCCCTCTCCTCTTTTACCCTTCCCTCCTCTCCTTCTTCTCTCTCCTCCTCCTCTCCACAGAATGACAAAATTACAGGCTGATTGAGGTTGAAAAGTACCTCTGGAGGTCATGTGGTCCAATCCCTCTGCTCAAGCAGGGTCATCTAGAGCCAGTTGCCCAGGACCATGTCCAGATGGCTTTTGAGTATCTCCAAGGATGGAGACTCCACAACCTCCCTGGGCAACCTGCACCAGTGCTCAGTCACCGTCACATTGGGAAAATGTTTCCTGATGTTCGGAAGGGACCTCCTGTGTTTCAGTTTGTGCCCACTGCCTCTTGTCCTGTCACTGGGCAGTGCTGAAGAGTCTAGTTCCATCTTCTTTGTGCTTTCCTATCAGATATTCATACACATGGAGGAGGTCCCTCCTGAACCTTCTGTACTCCAGGCTGAACAGTTCCAGTTCTTTTAGACCTTCCTCATAGCAGAGATGATCCAGTCCCTTAATCATCTTAGTGGCACATCACTGGACTTACTTCAGAATGTCTGTTTCTCTCTCATGCTGGGGAGCCCAGACTTGGCCACAGGACTCCAGATGCGGCCTCACCAGTGCTGAGTAGAGGGGAAGGATCACCTCCCTCGACCTGCTGGCAATGCTTTGTCTAATGCTGCCCAGGGTAACATTACCCTTCTTTGCCACCAGGCTGGCTGATGTTCAAGTTGGTGTCCACCAGGACCCATAGATCCTCTTCTGTGAAGTTGCTTCCCAGTTGTTACCCAGTATACCCTGTTGCATGTGGTTGTTCCTCCCCAAGTGCAGAACTTTGTACTTTCCCTTGTTGAACTTGATGAGGTTCCTATCAGCCCATTTTTCCACCCTGTTGAGTTTGTGCTGGGTGGCAGCATGACCCTTTGGCCTATCAGCTGCTCCTTCTGGTTTGTGTCATTGGCAAACCTGCTGAGGGTACTCTCTGCCTCATCATAGGGATGATTAATGAAGACATTAAACAGTATCAGACATAGTATTGACCCCTGGGGTATACTGCTAGTTACTGGTACCGTTCTTTTTCTTCATCCTGCCTTCTCTTCCCCTACTTGTCCCTCCCTAAGTCCTCTCTTTCCCTTACCCTCTTTCTCTTCTGCTTCACACTCACCCCCTTCCCCTCCCTGCACTTCCCTTCCCTTTTTTTCCTGTTGATTTCCATCTGGTCCTAAGTTGTGAGGTCTTTGATAACACTTGGTGTTCATGCAGTGAATAGACGGTACTGCTCACATCTGTGATTTAGGATGCTTGACTTAGGCGCTACTGTATTACAACAAACATCAGAGGAATATCACTGTGAATGTCTGCTTTTCATATGCTGCCTTGCAGCCTGATTTAGAGAATCCAGGGGTTTAGCTATCTAGGCTGGGAGCAAACTTTTAATGAACTATTCAGGAATACTGCATTTTTCCATGTCTTTTCACATTTTCTATTCCCAACACTTCAGTTTCCTTCCATTCCTTAATATAGCTATTGGTAGTCAAGACATTCTGAAAATGTATGCATACAGAGCATCAGTGGGAATGGGTTAGTGATTGACCATTGGAACAACCAACTAAGTAGTTATTCCTTTAACAAATCCTTTATTTGACAGGGTGTGGACTGGTACTGCCTTAACACCAGGAGGTCTGTTAAATTATACTGGAAAGAGTTGAGCAAGAGGGGCATCCTTATCTCTATTTTCCCCTACACTTCTCTGTTTTGGACAAATCAACTAAGATTTTTTTAATACGTTTGTGTTTGTCTGTATGTGTGTAAGAAAAGACACTGTTGTACATTTGCTTCACCTTTTCTTAGAGGTTCTGCCCCAAAGCAGTAATATTAAATACTGTTGTAACATAACATAATTTAAGAGATCTTATGCCATGTCTTTTTCATTATGCTCTTCCCCTCTTCTCCTTTCTCTTCTGCTTGCTGTGGTGTCAGATATGACTTTAAAGCTGCCATCTAATTTAGATCATATTTTCACAGTCTCTTACAAAATCTGGGGATAGTCCTGTCTATGAGAAGAAGACACTTCTGGTTTGTGAAATAAACTTAAGCTCTTCAGCAGGTGCAAGAACCCTCACTGCTCCAAGGGGAAGTTTATGAAAAGTTGAAAGAAATTAACCTCAATTAAAAGCAATATTGATTGATAGTTACAGAGTCAAATATGATATATTGCTCAAGAAAAAACTCTACATTAAAAGAACATTAAAGTTCTGATAGAAAACATTAAACCCAAGAAATTTGCCACAGAGGGTGAAATGTAAAATTGTTTACATCTCTTTCTAATATCTAACTGTAATAGGACACAGTAAGGAGTTAGTTAAGAATATCCCCTATTGAGCCAAGGAATTAGGGTTCTTCAGGGTGTATTCTCATTTCAGTTTACTGAGATTTTGTTGCTCAGCAGTCATTAATATGTTAAACTGAAAATCTGGGCCCCTTCAACTATGAATATCTCATCTGTGTTCTCCATTAGTTTCTTAGGTTTTTTTCCCCTGAGATAAAAGTCTTTGAAGTTCAGTAGACAAATAATGAGGTTTTAAACAGTGTTACCGGTCATATAAGGAAATTACCTACTAGACAGTAGGAACAATTGTTTTTATATATATAGGTGTGACTGCAGACTTAGTCAGCTATAATTAACATTGTCTTTACCAACTGAACATGAAGGAAAACACCAAAACCATTGCTTGCCTTTGGCAGCCATAATAGTTGCTTAGGTTTAGTAGTTAGCCATGTGGATCAGGTGATAAAAAAGTAACGTTTTCATATGTTCACTTCCAGTACTTGTCAGGAGGGCTCTGTTCTGCTGCATCATTTGCTGGCACATTGGGTTCAAGAGGAATAAGTTTCACATAGAATTTTTCTACTAGCTTGAAGTTACACACAATAAACTAACACCTTCATAAAAAGCACTGTCCTCTGCAGCCCAGAAGATAGCTCATGCCAGTCATAATCTGAAGAATTTAAAGGTGGTATTTGTAACTGCTAAATGTGTGAATTTCTTGTGAAATACATGTATTTACTTCTGGTAAAAAGCAAATATAAGTAGGATAAACAGGTTCTTTTGACTCCCTACTGGGAGCAGCTGCTGTTAAGAGTGGGAGTCAAGGACTCATCTCCATTGGGCATCAGGAATTTGGGTTTTTTTTCTTCTGACTCCATCTAGAGCAAAGAAGAAAGGGAAGTGAGAATTCCTTTGGAAAGCCATGTTTCACAACCATCTGTTAGGCAATAATATGTGTATTCCCAGAGAATTAGCATGCTTGAATCCCATTGAGTGGAATGGCACAGATATAAGCTCAATGAAGCCTCACTATAAAAAGTCACATTCCTTTGCAGTGTAAGCAGTGTGATACTTTTTGTTCAATGTAATGTTCAATTTATGATAATTTAACTTCAGAATGTCTTTAATTAACTCTGCATTACATAGAAGTGTATTTATATATGAGAAAGTTCTTTGCCTTGGCAGAGAGGTGGTTTTTAAGGCTAAAGTAATTTTTTGTAATACTTGAAGCCCCATAGTGACAGAAGAGTGTATGACATAGCTGTAATAAATCTGCAAGTTGTGGAGCAGCACACAAATGTTTACAAAATTAGAGTAGGACTGAGTGAACCTCAGTAAATTGAGAGTTGTTTTCTGTGTGTTAATCCAAATTTAAGAAACTGGAGAATCTGAACAGAAATAATGTTTAACAGCTCTGGCTTTCAAGAATGGTTGGTGAAACTTTGGAAGTTAAGAGGGACAAAATATGTGTGGCCGTGACAGATTTGGGGTTAATTTGGTATGTACGGACGACAGAAATAATTATTATAGGGAAGGGGTTGGGGGAGTAGGGATCATGGTGATTGTAACAGAGTGGTGATTTGCTGTGACCCATGTCAGCTCTTTTTGTCAGAGCAGGCAGCAGGGTATGCCTAAGCGTTCATATTGATAAACCAAAACAGAGCAGTCAGGAGGACTTTGTGTTTAGTCGTCAAGACTTGAGACTGCCTTACTTACAGAGAACAAGTGGGGAGCAGTGAGAGAGGAGAGGAACAAGATAGGGAGAGAGAGGGAAGATCAGGGAGTAAAGAATCTCAGACATTCTCCTTAAAATGAACTCCTTTGTTGCTATAGAACTATATCTGTGATTGTCTCACAGCTGTCGAAAACCATTTGTTTCCATGACCTTTCTGGCATCTGTCTTCCTAGTCTCACCTGGAAAATAGTGAAAAAATCACTTTTCTTTGTGTGTTGGAACAACACAAAGGCTTTATAAAGGTTTTCCATTGCTACTGTTTGTCATCTGTCTCCTGGTAAGCACTTCAATATTGCAAGCTTGAGGAATGTTGGCTTCATGTATTTGATACTGTTGAGTATCTTGAACAACAAGGTGGCCTGTTCGATTGTGACTATCAACCACTCAGGAATAGCCCTGCTAGAAGACTGGTAACTTACCGTAGTCCAGGTGTCTATGCTTTACCTGTGGTGCCAGATCAGTGTCATTTCAGGTTGGGTAGTTTTTCACTGTATTCCTGCAACTGGCCTTTGAGGCACCAGTGGTGGTATCTTCAAGGCAAACAAGAAAGGAGGAGGGAATAGCAATCATGCGGTGGAGGGTGCAAGGTGAAAAAGCTGAATCTGTAGGTAAATGGAGCATTGCCAACTCACTTAACTAGAACTGGACTACAAAAAAAGTTTAGGAATGTCATGAAAAGACTGTTGTATGATGTATGTAGTTAATTTCCTATTATTTCAGTTGAAGGAAATTTGAGACTTTATTATTTAGACAATAGACAATACAATTGTTTGCTAAATTCATAGATTAAAACTGGCTGTTGTAAAAAACCCAGAAGTGTGTTTCAAGTAAAGGAATATATCATTAGATATGTGGAGGATTTGATCAGTGATTGGAGACATGTATAGCATTGCACCTATAAAATAAAATGTTCTAATGTGTTAAAATTCCCTCACAAAAGCATTAATTCTAAAAAACTATATCTGAATAATTTTAGCCTGTAAAATTAAGGGATTGAATAGGTATGCATATCTGTGGGATAAGGTTTTTTGCAGATTTTTATTCAGAATAGGGACCATTATTTCTGCCAGCAGCTAACATACGTATAATAATTGCAAAAGCACAGCTATTTGCCTCACTGTCCAGTTTCACGTGCTGTGTGAATGTATATGCAATCAAACTTGTGTACATAGCTCCCATAGCTTTACAGTTAATGTACATACTTTTGTTTTCAATGTAAAAAACAAATGTTGAGAGGCTAAGAGTTCATAGGGTATTAACTGAAAATAAAATTGACTTAGTTCTCTTAAATATATTAGAGGAACATTCTCTGCTGTGTCTTTGTTTTCTACAGGCAAAAATAAAATCTGCAAGTCCATTGGAGTTTTAAATACAATATAAATGTCATACATAATCATAACAAGTATGCAAAATGTTTTCAAATATTTGTATTGTATGGAAGCAATTACTGGCACCGACTGCATCACACACCCCTCATATGGGCTAAGGCCAAAAGAAATGAAGGTCTCTAAACAAAATTACTTTGTGTGGGTGGGAAGAGAGTGAGTTTTAACTTTTATTAGGGAGCAACATCGAGCTGTATTTTATTGCCAATCACATACTCTCTAACTCAAATAAACACTAAAAAAAATTGTTCCATGTCAGGCTTTTGTTACTTTTTCTTGTCATTCTGTGTCATATGTCTTCCAAAGGACACTCCTGCATTTTCGCAGTAGAAGACTTTAAGGTATGGTGTGTACAAATGGAAATCTAGCAAGAATTTCCTTATCCATTTGCTGTGCAGCCAACTCTGCGGTTGCTGAGATAGTACATAGCATTTTTTCTCAGCATGTTAATGTTACTTAGAGTAAACCAGCACTGCCTCTCATTCTTCCATTTCATATCTGTAAGTTAATGTGAGTGATCTGCCAGGTGCTTTGTTCAATGGTGCATTTGCAATTCTGGATGTTCAGAGCAACCTTCTCTGGAATCCTGCTTTGTGACATTGGTGAAGCTCTCTGTAACACACAGTCTGTACACATAGGGATGGAAACAAATACTCCATCTTGTCTTCTGCAGGTAGATGCTTATTTCTTTCTAAGAAATACGTTCTCATATGTTAGTGACTTTCCCTTTCCTTGCATAGCTCCTTCCTCCACACTTAGGCCGTTGCTGATATTTGTAAGCTTCTGATGCTTGCCATGTTAGGAGTGTCCATTCATACCCCTTGAGAAGCCTGAATGCCTCACATGCGTAAATTATGGCCACTTCTATGCCAGCTGGTCTAATGAAAGACACAGCCTTTTCTGACCATTTCTCTTTTTCTCTGTTTTAAAAGACTGTCTCTCCTTATGTCCTAGGCTCTTAGTAATGGCAGTTGTGCTACTTCATTGCACATAGAAAGAAAGTCTCAGGAGTCAAAACCAGAACTTTTCAAAGTTGGAGGAGACTTCACCAGTGCATACAGCCCGTTCTTAAAACTGGAACATCGCTTCTCTGGCAAAATACTTTTAAAGGGTCTTTCCTGCTGTGACTTCTCAGAGTGAAATAGTGGAATTTGGGAATTTCCCCCAAAAGACTGTGATGTTCTTGCTTTCATGGACATGCACTTGAGTCATTATGCTGCCACTTCATTATAATGTGTGATCAATGTGAGTGGTGTGTAATGCACAAAGCTATGAACCAGCAGAATTCCACATAAGTGAGAATACTTCACTGCAGAAGTTTAAGGGACTTTGCTTAGTATTTGCTCCCTGATGTTTCATGTGGCAATGTAAGTCATATAATAAATCTTGATGTCACACTCATGATTTGTGAAAATCAGCAATTTGGAATTCACAGGCAAAATGCATTGTATGTTTTGGTGCATAGATTAGTAGAACAGCATCTCTGAATGCTGCTGCTGCAGGCAGAGGTACTTTTGGAGGATAATGCTGTAGCAGCGTGTGTCATGAACGTCATATGGCAGTAGGGACGCATACAAGTGGCATGTTTAGAAAGTTTTGAATAAAATAGTCTTGGGACTGGATTATGCATCTGAATACAAACTAGAAAGCTGAAAGGGCAGAGAAGTAGATGAATGCTTTTGTTAGGGCATGAGGTACATGGAGGAGATCGGGATCATGTTATTTTACGCTAAAATGAGGCTTACATTGCACTATTTGTATGTGTATGGACATTAGGAATGTTTCTGTGGGTATAATGTCATACTTTAGAATACACTTTTGTGATTTTTATGGTCATTGGAATCCCTGTAAGCCTGTAATTTAGTTACCTATCTCAAATTATCAGAAAGAATATAGAACAGTGTGGATAAAAAAAAGAGTACAAACCGTTGTCCTGCCCCCTCAAAATTCCTTCTGAGCTTCAGGGTGAATTCCAGTTAATAAAAAAAAGGCACTCCCTTTTGGCTGGAAAAGAGAAAATTGAGAGAGAGACTAGTGGGGGGTGGGGGTGGGGGGAGAGAGTGTAAACAGTCAGTGGTGCTATCTGGGTACATATGTGCAGACACGCAGACACACAGACACAGACACACACACACAGACACAAACAGACACAGACACACAGAGACACACACACAGACTCACACATTGGTTAGGCAGATACTGGAGTAATGCCTTTGAATATCTCTGTTAATTTGGTTTGATGAACCAACTGTGCTTCCTGTAGGGTAAAACACTCGTTCTTAATATTCTTAAAATAATATTTGTCACTTGCAGAAGTGATTTGCATATAAGTCATTTTTTAATGTAAATCTTTGCTGTATCCCTATTAGGTAGCTGAAGCGTAAT
This sequence comes from Elanus axillaris, assembly GCA_026212715.1. Lineage (NCBI taxonomy): Eukaryota > Metazoa > Chordata > Aves > Accipitriformes > Accipitridae > Elanus > Elanus axillaris. Next base: position 47,728,959 of record JANZLQ010000079.1, read on the forward strand.
TCCCACTTTATACACAGTTTAAAGTCACATCTTCAGAAGTGACTTGTAAATTTGGTTTCCTGATTTAGGACCTGTCAGGCTCTGATTACTCTAACCACTCACAGCTGTGACAGAAGTCAACTGGAACAGCAAATCAGTACCTATGAGCATTAAATCAGGCTCCCCAAAAATGAACCCCTGTAGGAGAGACTGTGTTTTTTCTCTGTGAAGAGGTTGTATGATATGCTATTAAACTGATCTGGATTAGAGTGTGGCACTGTTTATTTCTTGAGTTCTTAATCCACTAGAAAAGATACCTCACTGAAATTTTTTCTGTTGCTTCCATGCATACTCATAATGTTCAGGCGTGTTCTTACTGTCTGCAAACCATTTTAATTGCATGCAGTTTCACAATCATGTTATGGCAAGTGTGGTTGGATTTGGAGTTAGTGTGGCTTTTCTTCTGTGCTCACATAAGAGGGAGTGCCCATGGCAACTTTGTCTGTGAGTGAAGCAGAAATTTGCTAGTTAAACAGTTTTGCTTCCTATATGACTCATCAATTCTTTTTTTTTTTTTTTAATTGTAGTAGGGCAGTAGGGTAATTGGGTGTATGATATGTATTTCGGATAAATACATTTTATACTAGTTATATTATACATCAGCACACAAAATGTTACTTCTTTGTCTACTTCCTTGGCTTAAAGGATAATCTGGACCAGTCTAAAAAACGTGAAGTAACTGTAATACTCTGTCTTTTTTTTAAGAGTCAGCTAATTCAGCTCTTAATGTTAATACCATGATTCTCTTTAGCATTCTTAAAGATAAGAAGAAAAGTATATGTAGTATTAATGGACCTTTTTTGACTTTGCAAAAATCTACTTGTCACCTCATCTGAGAAACTTTTTAAAATATGCATGGAAAATATTGTTCTTTTTTTCTGAGTTAATAGCTTTTATGTCTGAGCAGGTAAATTTTCCAGCAACCATCACCACCTGACATTGTGTTATTGTTTCCAGTTTGTACTGACTTGTTGGTTGTGGTGCAGACTTCCAGCATTACCTACTTACTGTGTCGTGTAGTGAATTTTATAAGTTCAATTAATCACGTGAATCACAGTGCTTAGTATATTTCCATCTTTGATAAGCTTTCATCATTCCTATCTTACAATTCAGTCCTTAGCAGCCTTCCTCTAACTGCAAGATTTACTTTGTTCAGCCAAAGAAAATGAGACAAGGTAGAGGAAACTTTCATAATTGAAAGTTTTATAAATAGATTTTATATAGATGCATATGTATATTTAAAGAGCTTGGCCAAATGATGACTTTGACAAAGATTTAACAAACCAGGATTGTGAAGTGTTCTGTAGGCTAACAGTTTTAATGGGTTTATCTTAGACAGTTCTTCAGTTGTGAAAGTGTCAGTTAATAATTTACCCATCCCAAGAGGCAGTGGAAGCAATCACACTCAGCGGCAAGGTACTCCGGGGCCTGTCGCGCTGCTGCAGCTCATCTTGACTATAGAAATGCGCCATTGAATGCGACATCAGCACTGTGTCTGCACTTTGACAAATGAAGTCTTGTAAGAGCTAAATAAGGCATGGGAAGTTTTGGAATGAGCAAATAGCTCTTCAGCTGATTTCTGCAGTAATGGATTACTGTAAATGTCCATCTGCTGCACATCAGAGGGAACACAGGTTAAAAGGAAGCGATTTGGGGCTTTTTGCTACTGTGTTTGGGGATGGGTTTTTTGGTGTTATTTAAAAAAAAACCAAACCCAAACCCTGAAACATAGAAAATGTTTCTAAAATCCAGAGGTACAGTTAGCAGTGTTTGCATGGTATTTGGAAAGTAAATGTTCTGCTCTGGTGATGCATTGCAAGAGCCGGAGTTTTCTACCAGAAATGTGAATGTTTAACATAAAAAAGCCCTGAAATATAGTACTTCTACCATCACCCTTTACCATGCAATTTGTTCAGATGCAGTTGTTAACATGAAATCGCAGTAGATTAAGCACTATTTATGTGAATTTTATTCCAGCATTTACTCATTGAATTATCCTGTACTACCAGGATGGTAAGTTTTGTAATTTGTTTTCCACTATATGAAGAATGTTTCTCCACAAATACTCATTTTTGCATGCATATTTTTTTATTAGACATTATGCCATTCTAAAGATTTACAGTTATTTAATAATGATTTATTATAGTAATTTATTCTGCCAGCTGTGGCACATTTTTACTGGAATTTGTAAATCAAATGTATATTGAAATTCACTAGAAACATACATTTCAGATTCTAATGAAATATACTCCAAAATTGTTTTTAGAAGTGGGCAGCTATGTGAATGAACTGTAACTTTCAGTTTTTAGTGCTATATATAAGCTTTTCCTCCACCTGTTTTATTTACTTGCCAGTCTTGGATGTTTCACTTAGTACAGGATTGGTGAAACTCGATGCTCCTGAGTGAAACAAACAGCAACAAAACTGAAGAGCCATTGACTATGTCCTCCAAGGCATCAGTATCAAAACATGCATTTGACCTGCAGTGATCAAGTCACATTAAGGATTAGGAAGACAACCTGACAGCAGTTTCAGTGTGCTTCTAATTGCTGTCTCTGTGTTGTGATAGAAAGTGCATGTCTTGAATTTAGTGAGTCATACGAGACATTGAGTGAAATTAGTATTTGAGGTAATAGAAAAGATGGGGCGGGGGGAGGCAGGGAGAAACCAACAGGTTTTTAACAATATTTTGTAAAACTTTTACAATATTTGTTCAGTAGTATTGTTTCATTTGTCGGTTAACTACAAACTCTACAATTAGTTCATTTTAAAGCTCTGGTGAAGCATCATGCCAGTAACTCTCTTTGCAGTTTGTAGTCTGGTACCTGCTATTCTTGGCTCTTTGAAAATCTGGCACAAGCTATGGGTGTGAAATACTCTTTAAAATACCAGCTCGATGTATCAGTTTCCCAGTAGTAAAAATCAAAATGAGATACTTCCTTTCTTCTATCTGTTGTCACTCTTGATTATTCAGGCCATAAACCTTTCTAGACAGGAACTCTCTCTTCCTTTTGTTTGTATAGCACCTAGCACAGCTGGAGAAGGGAGTTATGCTTAGCTTGGTTTTAAGTCTCTTAGACTTTGTTTTAATGCAAATAGGATGCAGCTAACAGCAATGAAGCCATCTCTCAGTTCTTGTGTAAATAATCCTGAGATAAATTGTCTTTAAGTGAAAATTCAAAATATCTCAGCTTCTTAGGGAGATTTATTTTGTGGGTTTGGTTCTGATCTCAAAAACAAAGAATCTGTTGCTTCATACCTTGTGAAAATCAGCTGCTGTGCATGTGTACACAAATATAGGATGCCAACTTGCCAGATAAGCAGTGGTGCTTTCTTGTTTATCAAAGATCAGAAATTAACTTCAAATGAATTCAACATAACATGTTAGAATACTGAAAGATTGCTTTTTTCATTTTTGTGAATATGATCTCTTCATGACAATAAGTAAAATTGTCAGGACAGGATTCAAAAAGAGAGAAAGCATGAGAAGTGTAATATTTCTAAGTTAGTATCTAGGGATTTTAATTACTCTCTCTAAAATTATGAATGTGATAGAAAAACAGATAAATGAAAAGTCAATTTAAGTACATTCACCTACAAAAAATCTAGTATAAAACATAATGGTTAGTCATTGATCAAGAAAAGTGCAGAAATTTATTCCTATTTCCTGTATAAGGATGGGATGATTTTTATAGTGTGATTGCAGGAGTGTTCATAGCAATATAGAAGCTGAGAGTTCAGGGTTCATTTCTTAAACAATTTTTTAAGAGATTAATTTTTTTTCTTAAGAACTCTACATTATTTGACAGGAAACAGCTGATGTTTTCTTTGATGCTTTCTAGGTGTACTTTTCACCTCAATTACCTTTGTACAGTTACCTCTTCTGTTAAGTCAAGTGTATGACACTATATAGTTTTCCATGTGTTTATATTGATGCTTATCCTGTATTCCTTTTGAAAAGTGACCTGCAAAGCAAATAAACCTGCTTGTGCCCTCATTTTGCTTGGCTTGGCAGGTTTTTAGCTTTTCTCAGTTCTTCTTGTATTAATCTTGTATGTGAGGAGGGAGTAAGAATATAGGAAAACTTTTCATTGTTAAAATTTCTACATTGCTTTACTCTTTTAGTCTCTTTGATTTAAAACTCACTGAGATTTTTTTTTTCTTCAGAAGGCTCAATCCTAGAGGATGAGTCCTCTAGCAAAAGAGGAAAAAAAGGCTTTTTTTTTTTAAGTCAGAATTTCTCCCTCCATCCAAATGTGCTCCTAAGACAAATTTGAACTTTTAAGCAAAACAGGAAATACCTTCCTTTCTTGTAGTTTTACTTAAGGTGCTAGGTTTTTTGCTTCTAAGACACCTTCGGAGTGACAAGAGAATATTATATTTTCAGGAGATTAAAAATCTTTGTTGATACCCACCAGGTTTTGCTTTAGCTTGCTATTTTAACATCAGAGTGGAGAGTAGAATGCTTTTGTGCTGTTCCAAACTTGTTGAGCTGCATACCACCTTTTAAGAAATGCTTACTCAGTAGCTCATCAACAGACAAAATCTTTAAGCTTTTTGTTTAGCAGCTTTGGACAGCAGTGACATAGACCACTGACATTCTCCCAGGTTATTTCCTACCTACAAAAGTCCTTCCTTTTCATAAAGTGGAACAAGTTTTTTCTTATGACACACTTAACATGTTGTCTGTCAGGTATCCTGGAAGTGTGTTGGATGAAGGAAGATTGATTGTTATCATACTAGAATTATCCTGTCTCTGTAGTTCTGTCTTTAGTGTACAAGCATCTGATTAAACATAAACTAATACTTTGCAATGGGTTACTCTTGTTGCTGCTCAGTTTTGCTAATCTCAATGGAAGCTGAAACAGTGAGACTGGTGTTGGGAAAGGGAGAGAGAAAGGGTCTAAGTGCTGGCATCCTGAGGGAGCTCGGTGGGTATCACTGATGCTCAGCCATACTGTCGCATTCCCCTGCCCTGGGTCTTCCTTCTCCTTCAGAGCATGTGCATAAATGAGGATGAATGCTCTTCGAGGGAGAGCTTTCTTCACCTCCCATCAACCAGCTCTGGGAGAAATCAGTTGATGTCCTTTCTTCACATTCTCCAAGTGATTATCTTGCTTTGGGGACTCTTTGCCTGTGATTGAATCTTGCCTATGTTTCCAGTAAGTATTTGGCATAAAGAAGAAAAGGCTCTCTTGCAAAATTGGCACATTTTTGAAGGGACATGAATGCATCCCCGCAAGAATTTGCAAGCCCAGTTTTCAGATTAAAAGTGGTGAGAAAAGTGATCTAATCTCAGATGGTAAAATGTTTGTCCAATCACTGAAACTTCTATTTGGTATACAGTACACGTAAAGGGCTGAAACATCCACATCCTAGGGATAAAAAGGAATAGCAGGCCTAGCCTTTTGGTTTAGGACCTATTAGTACAGAGTAGGAGCTCTTAAAAAATTTAGGCCGGAGTAACTTGGAAGTATCTGCCTTTCCTTATCTGGCTTCAGAAAAGTCTAAGGGTTGTGCTGCAGAGGATAACAGGTATTTTGGTAAGGGGGAGGACATGTTAATTCTTCTCTGTTATGCATGTAATTACGTTACTAACACTACTGAAGGTGTAGCACAGGGTTTTCTTGCAAAGGCGTGGTTAAAACTGTCTTCATGTCTTTTAGCTGCAGGCCAGAGGGCAGAGGAGGGTCCTACCTATGGACCCTTGGGATTAAGCAGCAAGGCTGTTATCTGGGACACCCTCCACTCCCCCTTTCTCCATCCTTGAACACACCCCCTGACCCCACACTTCAAATGCTTAGTCTTTCCATAACAGATAGACTTGTAGATGCTTCTTTGGTGCCAGCCTTCTAAGTCTGTTGCAATTACTGTAAAAACAAAATCCACTTTAGTCTTTAAAATAGCACTTCTAAGGTCCCTGTGGGTCAGTATGTCCCAAATAGGCCGTATGTGAAAGCCAAGGCAGGGACTGTCCATTGTGATTTTCCTTAAGAGCATATTTTCCCCTTTTCCCCCCCAATGTTCCCGTTCTCTCTTCAGTTGTCTGAATGGAGAAAACCCAAAAGTTTCAATTTCAGGTCTGGCTCCTGAAGAAAACCAGTGTGGTTCATTTGTGGGTTGGGAATAGGGGTTTGAATTGGCATAGACTTGTGGGTGCTTTGGGGCTGGAGCACACACAGCTGTGGGTTCCAGATGCTTGCTATCCTGTATTAATGTGGCTTGTCTGTGAAACCATGGCATCCACAATACTATACAAAGGTCCACGCCTGTGGTGGTTTGGGAACTACTCCCATTGAGAGAAATCTCAGTTTTTAAAGTGAGTTAGAACAAATTTACAGACATCCAGCTCAGAAAGGCTTAGATAATACGAGATTCTGCTTATAAGTTTCATTTTAACAGAAATTCAGACACTTTTATACATGAAAATTTCAGAATCTCCATAAACAGCATTTTGGTGTTTTGAAGATGAACCAAGGAAGTAACAAGCTCATTTGCCCCTTAATGTCTTAATATTATAGGAGTTCAACCTGTTTATAACTCCTACATTGCTGGCATAACCAGTATGCAAATACCATAGAAATGTGCTTTCAGTGTTTATATGCAGTTAGTGTCTCTTCATCTACTATGGTAGCAACACAGAGAACATCTTTTCTATGGGGTGGAAAAGAGAAGTACATATCTTGATTTTCTTCCAGATGTGCTGAATGTTCTCAGATGTATTTGTCTTTAAGAACTACATGTTTTCCACATTTTGAAAAGCAGGCCAACTCTTTTTTTTTTTTATGAAAGCGTGAATGAATTACTAATATTAAGAATATTTTTTCATTTTATAATGAAGTCACTGGTTAAAAAATCCACCCAAACTATTGTTTTGTATATTAAATTTAAAAGAATAGGAAGTATTTTTAGATTGGTTTTTATTGTAAGCTCTGTCCCTGCAATCTTGTGATTTAATAAAGAAATGTCTTTGTACAGTATTTTTCACACAAACTTTATCTCCAAAACACTGTGCAGAGTTAATAAAATTAAAAAGTTTTTTTTTCCTTTTTTACTAGAAGTTAAGAGACATAGACATGAGAACAGAGACATATTGTTTCCAGATGAAGGCTGAAAATAGATGGAGAATGAGGGAGAGAAATGCAGCAGGGTGGTTCCAGATGGCAGGCATTGCAGAGGAGAAGGTTCTTGCAGCCATGTTGGCCAGAGTGTACAAAAGGACAAAAAAGGAGTCTAATGCCAAGCAGAGGAAGCTGAAACATAATGAAAGTAATATTGTAGGATATTTAGAAAAGATTTTTTAAATGAGTGTCCTTTTTTTTTTTAACTGAGTGGAGAGCTGGATTTGTTTCTGTGCAATGAGGATATTTCAGGTGAAAAGATGTTATAAAAATTGAATTTTACTGATGCTCTGTACTCAGCAGGTGAGCAGTTATCTCTTTTTTTGTATGTTTTCAAACAAAATAGTAGCTTATAAGTATTTAAAAGTTTATTGAGTCCTATTGCACTTCTGAGTATCTTATAAATTATTTAATTGTCTGATGGATATGTGGCTACCTAACTATAGGGCATGAAATATGCACTGTTCCTCTAATACACTGGAGGGAGACCTGTTTATAAAGTATTTAGTATTGGTTTTATAATGCACTGTTGTCAACAGGAGACCACGAAGCTCAAAGATCAATCTCATTTTGGCCCACAGTATTAATGCTGCTTTATGAAACTCTGTGACAGGTCACTTAGACAACAGCTCTTAATGAAAGGACTTTGTGCCAGTGTGTGGTCGTGTGACTGTCTGTTAGTAAGGCATACTTTAGTTGCTGCCAAGGCTGCAGATGAATCTCTTTGTCCAAGTCCCTGAGGTGACTTTGTGGCTGCTGCTACTGCTGGCCAGGTGATGGAGCTCATCATTTCCCCGGTCCTCCAGAGAGAAGTGAGACAGAGACTGCTGAGTTCTTGCTAATGCAGCTTTTCCTAATTGTCCAGAGAGCTAGTAGGACACTGGGCAGTTCAGGCAATTCTGTGTACTGTGAATGAGTCAGTAATTAGAAAAACATAGCTGCTACTAATTCAGTCTTGCGTTTGTGCATGAAGTGTCTTTTCAGACACCTAAAATTCAGCTGTTCTATAAACCACCAGGATTTTTAGGTCAGTTTAGTTATTTAATTATGACAGACTTATGTTTTAGACACCAAATAATTGTTACAAGGAAGTGTCACAATAGATTATATTATCAAATAATTAGATCATAAGCTTAGCCTACACGTAAACCCTTTAGGCTGTTGTGGGATCCAAACACCTTGCTTGTTATGGAGACCGTTTACTAAAAGGATGAGAATAATGAAATTAACTATCAGAGGATAAATTGCTTTGTAAAATTTGTCTTGCACTAAAGTAGTATCCAGCAGACTTTTTTCCACAGGTTTAGGATGTGTGTCAGAGAAGAACAGCAAAACTTGCTGAGTTTAATAGTATATTAAAAATATAAACCTTGTTAACCCCAGATAATCAATAGCTGAAGGATGCTGTAATATAGTAGTACACCTGTATAATAGTATAGTGATAATCTATGGATGTAAACATGTGTAAAGGTGGGATTTTTTTAGATCAAAGTGTTTGAATTATCTTTCGCAATGACTTACATAAATTGGGTTCTTGCATTGTTATTTTAACGGTTGCTGTGAACTTGCTGTTTCTGTTGAATCCTGAACTTAAGTCTCAACAGATACAATGGTTTTGAAATATTTTATTTTAAAAGTGAAATACATTTATTTTTGTGTTATACATCTTCCTATGTTATATGGCATATCAGGTGCCCTCTGTCCTTATAATCCCTTGTAAACCGAAACAGAATGTCTGAATCCCACTATTATTTCAGTGGTGTGCTGTACAGACATTTCAATAGATGCACAGTTTAAATCAAAGTCTCTTGGAGCTTGTTGTATCTACTGTGCTTTGAATCAGATTCTCACATCGTAACTTGCTTATCTTCTACCTTTTGGTATACACAATTAACTAATAGATAGATAGTTTTGTGTCAAAAAATTAAATGAAGACTGGATGTGGAACCGTGCCACATGTGCAGAATGAGCCGCCCTGTTTACCTGTCTGCAAATAAAGGGGTTTGCACCAAATTTCTGCTAGGCATGTAGAATTCTTCTGAGAAAAGCGTGAACTTTTTTAGTTTAGTCTATTATCTGTATATATATATAGTCACTATTACTAGTTAAATGGCATACTGATGTGTAGAATACCTTTTAAACAGCACGTAATTACTTAGAAAATTTAATGGACACAATCAACAAACTGCTGTTACTTGGCATTAGGTTGTGTGTTTTTACAAGGTTTTTATCAAGTTACTTGTGTTTGTAACCTTCTGCATCCTCCATTTCACCTGCATTTTGTCATTTATATATGCATATCTACTGTAATCATGATTCTTTGATTCTCTCTGATTCACTTGTGTACTCTTCTGTTGTTGAGCAGGCAAATTAGTTTCACATACCTCCTTTACAAAGTAGGTCGAGAAACACAGATGTGATTTCCCCTGTAAAAACAAGTTTCAGGTGACCTGAACTCGCGGTACTGTCTTGTTTAAATAACAAACAAAAAAGCACAACAAAAGCAAAACAAGATAGCAGAAGTATATACTATTCATCACCTGCAGCTGATAAGAACTTTCCTCTAATTTGTGTAACATCCTACACTTTCATGTTCATCCCCCAAACCTGTAACTGGGCATCTCTGCCAACATTCACACTGTGATCATGTTAAACACTGAAGGACAGCATATATGGATGTCATTGCCTTGCCTGTGTACTTACTTTTTCTGTATTTGACTGGGTTTTTTTTCTGTAACTTGTTAAAACATAGTGGCTGAGTGATTAAAATCCTGATGATCTCTGCTTGATGAGTTTTTTTATCTGCAGGTAATAGGTCACGGTTTTCACCTTACTTTTTGCTATTGTGTCACAGCGGTCTTTTAAGGGGTTTGTGGTATGGGATGCTGGTACATAGTTAGGCAAAACTGTGATTAGTATCTCTTGTAGTGTGACAGCTTGCTAAGACCTGAAGCTTTCGTAACAGTAACGTACACTTTCAGACTCATAATCAAAATTTTTATTTGAGGATAAAGGTCCTGTCACATCAGGATATGTGGAATGGGAAAGAAATTTAATATCTGTCTAAAAAAAAAAGGCATGAATAACGAACTTGGTGTAGGCTAGGGTTTGAAAATACAATTTTTAATTATAAGTGAAAACTTTACTGATGTTGAAAAGTTCTGCCATGCTTCATTTGTCTGAAGATCTGGGTACTGAGCACTTCTGACCTCAAAATTCTTCCCTAAAAGAAAAAAGTAAAATATAAATGTGGACACTTCCAGAATCTGTATGAATTAGGCACACACATTAAAGCGAAAAGTAGATTCCTAAATGCACAATACTGTGAATAAGATAAAGAAGAAGGATTCAGCAAGGACGTTTGGAACACAGGGGGCTAAAAAGTATTCGGTCTCATTGTTGCATGATGACATAATCAGTCCTATGCATTTTTGTTATAAGTCAGAAGTTACCTATTAAAACTCACACAGAAATGTTTTACAAAGTAAGGATGACAGGTTTCAGAGAAAATACAGTGCTGCCAAATTTTTTTCTTTAGGATATGGAAATTTGGGTGGATTATCTGTTCAGAGGAGGTTTCCTTTATTAATCCCCCCCTCCTTTTTTTTTTTTTTTTCATTTTAGACATCTGTTAACATTTCATAGAGTCTAACAGATGTTGCAGAGTGAGTCCCTTATATAATTCTTAGGGAGCAGGGGATGATAAAGAATGACATTTCCGCAGTGGAATCACCACCTCTCTGAATATGACCATCAGGATGGTTTTGCATAATTTTCAAGTGTGAGATTCTATTCCTGATAGGACACAATTCAGAACTTTGTTGTTATCCATGGATAAAGTGTAAACATTATCGTTACAGTCTCTGCTTACACATTATTGTAATGACAAATAGAAGAATTCTCTCTTACTTGGTGAAATATATACCTTTTTGGAGGCAGTATGGAATATTCAGTTACAAAATGTCTTTAAAACAACTCAATTATATAAGCTTGGTTGTTCTAGCACAAGCAAGGGCTGATTGTCATGTGATGTAGAGGACCATTTTCATTATTTTGGCAAGAACAGGGACAGTTTTGTCCCGGCGAGCTATTAGATGAATACCAGAATGTGTCACATGAAAAACCACTGATCTTTAACCCAGCTATCTACTTAACCAAGCCTAGAAATGAATACTGAATAAGGGAAGAGCAAAGGCCAGTTTACTGTCATTACAAATTACAAAAACTGTTAACATCTGCAGCAAAATGAACTCTGGGAATTACAGGTACTATCCAGTAAGTCAGTCGAGGGTACAGAGATTTAGGAAAACTATGTATACACATAGGAGATCACCAACTGTGTATGTCATGTGTATATATCGTTACTATTCAAAATTATAACATTTGCATAAAGAGACATAAAGATTTTCTGAATCTTTTCCCAGTACCTTTAATGAATCCTGAGAATGAACACCAAATGTAAGAAATGCTCCTTTAGAATAATCGATGGATTGTTATCATTAAATAGAAATGACAATGCTAAATCAACAGAAATAATAAATCTATGTTCACTGTTTTTTTTTTTTTTTTTCCCCAGGAGTAGTCTCAGGGACACTGCTGCATGTACAGTTAATATAAACATTTATACTGAACTCCTAGATGTTTGAAAAACAAATACTGTAAAGATCAGTAACATTTTAAAATGATCAGTTATGGGAATTGATGCTTACAGAAAAACACCATTCTTTCTTGCCCTGCTAGTAGAATCGCATTGTCTCCCTACAGTCTTGTTAGCTCATACTAACTGAAATGCAAATTCTTTCCAACTAATTGGACCTCGTTGAACGTACATGAACAGTACATAGTTATATGCATGTAGATTTTTTTTACTAAATTCCTCTGTAATTATTTTCTTGATTAATATCTAAAGCAGAGACGTGGAACAAAAATCTCTTTAAAGAGTTTACATATTATTGAACATTAAAAAGATAGTAACTGTTGCATGTTTTAACAGCTTAATTAATAATACAGAATAATTGGAACAAAAAGAAGAAAATATTTTTTCAATGTTTAGTCATTTTGAACTATTTGCATTAACTCTTTGACTGAACCAATTAACACTTAAATGATTAGAATAATGGAATTTAGAAAAAATAAGATACTTTTGCATTATATAGCACGTTCTGCTGGCTAGATTTTCTTACTGGCATCACCTGGGCTTTCTGTAATCACCTTTCCTATCCTTTCTTGCCAGATGGTGCATTTCTGTATCGGTAGTTTTAACAGGAGAGACAAAATCAGCAATGTTGTCTTTCTAAAAGATTCACAAAGCCACACATGTAATGTAATTGATTTTGATAGTAAGTAGTAAGTATTAGTTAAAATGAGAAGATAAAACTCCTAACCTCACATACAGTTCACAAAGCACTTAAAATTCTCAAAAACATAAGTAGGCAACTGCAACTGCACTCTGTTTTAAGTTACATTAGAACATGGATTCTGTAGCCCCCTCTTCTATTCAGTACCCGGGTATTCCCAGAAGCTGAAAATGCAAAATAATTTCACAGATCCTTTTATCTTTCAGCACAAATGCCATTGGATAGCAGTAAAATACTTGCAGAACATATTCCTGATGAAAAATCTATTGAAAATTAGATTTTTTAAAAAATGCTTTTAAAAGGATTTGTTTTAAATGCTGTTAGAGCCCTTACCTTGTCTATACTGTCTCTGATTCTCATATGAGTTAGCCAAAGGGGGGAGAAAAAACACTGCTCTGCTCAGTTTGTGCCAAACTTGTATACTAACAAGTAGTTCCAGTGCTTCCCACAGATGATTCAAAGAATATTTCTGCCTCCAAAGGAATATAGCAATAAGCAGAGGGCAATAGATTACAAAGGGAAGGACTGATGGGGTTCTAAGCCTGGATTCTGATTATTACAATTTTTGCTAAATTTCATGTCAGTTTTGTTTCTGTTTTTTTCTTCTTTCCCCCCCCCCATATTGCTGTACAGTTAGAGGAGGCTTAGTCTGCTACTGTAGGAGGTGTACTTCTGTTGTATTTTTCCTGCAATGATTACTTTTATGTCCTTAGTAACTACTACTTTTCACTTCCCTATTTGAAATTCAGCATTTGTTTTCTTGGTTTTATATGCTGGCATTATTGTGCCAGACAAGGCGCTAGGTAGGCACTGTAAATTTAAGGATGACCCTAGCTGGACTGGAACTGCAGAATGAATTTTGTCTCTTTTCTGTCATGTTAGTTAGTGGTGGTGGTGGTGAATATTTCTTCCTTTAAAATGTTCTGAAGCTGTGATGTAGAAGTCATGCATTTGACAATTAAATGATAGTCCTTCTTCAATACAGTGATCTGAATGTGCCTAGATTTCATGTAGGGTTGTAGCATTCTGGCCAAGATTTCTGCTTGGGAAGACCAGATTTGGATGTATTAGCTAGTCAGCCTAATAACCCTGTACAGACTGTATTGATTTTCTAGGAGAGAGTTTATGAACTAAATAAACTTGGAGTTGGTGTCTTAATAAACTGCTTCTCTCAGTCTGTCACATTTCGTTACTGAGCTCTGCAGTTTAGGGGAAAAAAAGGCTAATTCTGTTACAGATTGTTCACAGCAGGGTCTCCAAATTAGCCCTTTGTTTTGTAATGCCACCTTGCTTGGGCTCGCTTTGAGCACATTTCTCAGTTTTACCCTAATGAGTTGCAACACTGATAATGTGGCTGATGATCTTTCATTGATTTCACTATCACTTGCTTGTCTGGTAATTGATCCGTTGCTGAGCCTCTAGTTAATTATATCGGCTTTGACATGGCCCGGTCCACCGGGAATTCCAAGTCTTGCAGAATAACAGTTTTAATAAAAGAGTCTATTACTGCAGGTGCTTGCTGCTGCATGCCAGTTGATTTTGTGTGTGTGTGTGTGTGTGTGCGCGCGCGCGCACGCGAGCGTGCGTGTGTGGACGCATGTGTGTGCACGGGTGGTTTTTTATTCTCTGGGAGAAGAGAGGACTGCAGGACAGGAAAAAGAACGGGGAGGGGGGGTAAGAGGTGGAGATAAAGACAGCGAGTGAGAGCACGCAAGAGATGCAGAACGGAGAGGAGGAAGCTTGCTATTGACAGTGTCCTTAAGCCTCCCACAAATAACAGCCATTAGTGGGAAGGTCAGGAGCTGAGCATGCAGCTTGACTGAGGCACTGAGTGCCACTTCAGAAATGAAGAGGCTGGCAAATTTTAGAGGGAGTTTGAGGGGCTAATAGCTAGCTGTAAAGGTATAGCCAGTGTTGGCACAATTGACTCTTAAGTGTCATTCTCCCCTCCCCAGTAGAGAATATTTTTATTGACTGCAGGTGGACTTAATATATTTTAAGGCAAGAGTTCTTGGGGTTCTTGCTTGTTTCTTCTTGGATATTGAATTTGCTGCTTTTGAGACTTTTTTTTGTACTTAATGGTGCTGAACTGGAGGAAAGTTTAACAGAAAAGCTTTCAAGAGATGTAGGGTCTAGAGGGGAAGGCACATTTGTGTCAACATAGTGTACATCTTCTCATCTTTTCTCATTGCACACTAATGACACAGAGCTGCCACTGAAGCTCTCTTCTGTTTCTTTTGTTGTTTCAGAGAGTGAGGTTTATTGTTATTCCTGAGTTAAGAAAAAAGCAGTGAGTGGTACATTTGTCCTCCTAAATTTGTAGATTTTATTAGAAGATGAATGTTCTTTATGTTGGAAAGGATAGTTGGGGTTTTTTTTGTTTGTTGGTTGTTTTTTTTAATACTCTGGCCGTTTTTTTATAAGATTGCATGAATTTTGTTTTACATTTATGAAGTTTGTTTGCAGAGTTATGATTTCTTGTCTGTGTGTAAAGGATGAATTGGGTAAGAGAATTTTTCAAGTAAGAGTCACTTTAAAAAGCCATTGTAATTAAACCCAGTATTGTAGTAGTATTATTTATCCTGGTATATAGTACTGTACCTTAAGTACAGAGGAAAGGTCTTAAAGGAAAAATAATGTTTCTTCTGTGTTACTTTTTAACTGTGTGGGACTGGCTTCTTCTCTGCTGTGATTCATTTCTTTGTTCTTTACGATTTGAAAGGTGTATTGTATCTGCTTCAACCAGCTACTTAAAAAAACAAAACAAAACAAAAAACTACTTTTGATCTTTGGGGGGAGGGGAAGAAAGGGCTAGCTTTTTCATTTTTCCGTCCTTTCTTGCTCGCGATGCTGCTTAAGACACTTAGCAGTAGGCAAGGGAAGAGAGGGGTGTGAGAGATGAAATGTGCATGTGACTTTCTGGTTTTATTTCAAAAGGAGTTGGATCATGTCTTTTTTCCCCTCTTTGGTAAGAGTTTTATTTGGGATAGGAACTGACTATCCCACAATTCTTGTCTGACTAATATTTAGAAAATAACCAGGCCAACTTTTATGTTTTACTTCTAAGTGAATATTGACTGTATTTAAGAGTAATTGCTTGCTTGCTTGCTTTTTTTCCTCCCCCCCCCCCCCCTTTTTTTTTTCCTTTTCTTGAAGGTGTTCTTTTCACAGTGGCAGAAGTGCTTTTTGATATTAGAATGAATTCTTCCTGTTCAAGAAATTGTGTGACTGGTGGCAGGATAAAATTTAATGAGAGAGATTTCTTAACTTTCCTGTCTCCTGCTGTCTTTGGTAGTCTGAATTATGTTAGAGACATCTTGTCACTGGCTAAATCACGCTGTAGTGTCCTGTATTGAGCACAAAGATGACACAAATAAAAAGCAATGCATAGGTGACTAACCTGGCAGTCAAATTAAGGGCTTGGTTAAGCCGCGCAGACACAGGGATCTAGTGCCATTGGAGACGCTCCAGGGCACGCGAGACAGCCAGGCAGGCAGAGGTGAAACTGGACCTTCTGCAGTGGCAGCTGAGTCCAGGCAGATGGACAAGCTGCCGTGGCTTGGGCAGTCAAGATGAGCTTTAGTGCTTTCTGTGAGGTAGTATTTGCAGAAGTAGCTACACTACATTAATTTCTTTTGATGCAGGGTTTTACCCCATACGCTTCCAAGGCTTGCCTCAAAATTTCAGAAAGGAGCATTTAGTGAAATGGTCAGGACTGATGGAGGTGGGAGATGCATTAACTTTTGACAATGAAAGCAGAATACCTAAGCGAAAGCAGAATGGCTGCATCTTCCTCTTTGTCTTGGCATCAGTATTAGTAGTTAGGCTGAACAAGCAATTCTGCAGAAAAAACCCAACCTAACACGGAAGAAATTAGTCTAAAAGTAAAATATACTTTCCTAATGCACATCAGGTCAAACAAGTTACTGTTAGTGTTGTTGAACCTTGATACCACATGAATTACTTTCTAGTTATAGTTTTATTCTTAATTCACTTAATATATCTTATAGGTATGGCTGTAAAGTTGTTTAGTGGTCTTTGTGTTGTGACTCAAATACTATGAGTATGATAATGTACTTTGATCTTACAGTAATGGGAATATAAAGCACGATAACAGCAACATCAACCTTCTTCTTATAGTTAGTATACTACTATTAAACAGTTTAAAATATTTGATAGCCTTGATATTTAAATTTAGGACAGCAGGAGGAGGGAGTTGGGGAGGACTTCATAAAATGATTTTAGAGGGAAACTCAGAAACTTTGTCCGTACAGGAATATTACAGAAACCTGAATCAGGCAGCCGTCAGCTATGTTATAATTCACAGCGAAAAGGCCCACAACATTACAGTCCTAAAAAGAGCAATGAAGCCTTAAAGTTTAGAGCATGGAAGAAAAAATATAGTATCTTTAATAATAAAGTGGCGAAATGTGTAGATGTACCACATGTAACACTTCTGGGAAAAATCATTGCTATACTGTATAGTTAGCACCAGATCCTTGGGGAATACAATTTGGAATAGCTCCAGTGAAGTCAGTGCTTTCAGTTAAACTGCATCAATTTTACTAGCTGAGGTTCTGATCCATGAAATCTAAATTCTGACTGGTTTTGTAAATCCCGTGGTGGTCTTCTTACCAGAAAAAGTCAAGTGATGACATACAGTTTAAATCTTCCCACTGTAATTTCTGTTCAGTATTGTGTTTTTCTTCATCTTAATTTCCTATGTTCTGGGGCTCTTCACTGTTTTCAGCAGTTGCTGTATTTTTGGGAGGGGGGGGTTGCACCTCTGTGTTAAGTAAAATTATTTCTATCTACTTTTGTGAAGTTAGTAAGCAAAGTCCAAGAATTCTGATGTATGAAAAATAATCACTGTGTGTTAGTGGATTTTAATTTCTTTTACATTTCAAATTTCCTAGAGCTAGTGTGATTATTTTTAGAGAACTCCTGATTTCTTGAAATCCCACTTGACCTCTATTATGGCTTCTATTTTATGGAAGCTCTGTGTTGCCAAGGAGATGGTCTAAAAACTTCTGGGAGTGCTGGGTGAAATTATGTGTGTGTCAAAACTTTGGTCTTAATCATGTGCTGTGTAAAATATAAACAGTGTTAAAAAGCCCAACTGTCACCCAGCCTTTTAAGGAGAAGACAGGACACAGAGAACACTTAGTAATTTGTCCCATGTACCCTACAAACACAGGTTCTCACACCCACAGTGACCCAAGTGTATAAACTTCCCAGACCCAGCTGTGAGTACTTCTGTACATCTGAAGAATAACAGGGCCAGTGGCTGTAGGAGGGAAAATGCAGGAAAATTAGGAATATGTAGTAGCGCAGACAGACGAGCACATCCTTTCCCGGTGTGGGACAACTATAAGGAAACTTATAGGGGGAGCACTCAGTGTAACAGTCTATCCTGAAATTAGGTTGGAATTTTGCTTCATGATGATTAGATCCCTCAAGTCATATAAAAAGAGCATCTGAGACCCATTCTCTGAATCTCTTCCTATCTTCCACTTCCAGGTTCTGAATCTTCCAACTAATAGTAAAGTAGCTAAATCACATATGGGTCAGGCCGGATCACTGGTTACATCTGCACTGTACACCCGATCTCTGTGACAAGATTCTGCTCTTTCTGAACTCAACTCTACTTTATGTTGCCACCAAGCTTTAAAATAAATTCTATTTAGATGTAGAAAATGTGATTAAAGTTGTATAGATTTATGTGTAATTGAATTATCAGAATTTCAGTATTTAAGAAAACTTTTGCTCCGTTTTCTCAGTGAGGAGAAACTCCCAATTTTCCACATGTGAAGGAGCCTAAAGTTCAGTATTGCATCAAAGAGGGCATAAACCAGAATTTCTCTCTCTGTTCTGGTATCTGACATTCTGGTAGCTGAGATCATTGGTGTTAGTGTTTATGAGAATGGGAAACATTAAGGGAATTTTGGAAAAGTTTCAAGGAAAGTCATAAATGTTCATTAAATACTCTAACTTAATTATTCCTGACAAAGCATGTAAAATACATGTACACTAAAAAACTAATCAACCTCATTGGAATCTCAGACTTGAAACTAACTCTCAGAATATGTAGATTAAAAGCAGTTCAAAAAGAGTCAAGACTATTGAAATATGCTTACAGAAAAGATTTCTGTAGAAATAAAAGCTAAAAATACTACATAGCAGTTACAAACTGTTGTCATGTTTCTACTAAATTTCACATATGTAACCATACCTAAGCTTAAATTCAGTGTTGATATGCATGTAGCTTCTGTATTAAGTCAGTATGCTTTAGAATGAAAGTATGGCATTTTTTTCTGTACTACTTCAGCACAGTTAAGGTGACTTGCAAGAAGCAAGACTATAAAAGACAACTCTTCTTGAAAAATGGGTAGATGCAACATTTTGGTAAAGTACTGGAAAAAAAAAATTTAAAAAATTGGACAGTCCAGAAGGCCTAATTTCTGTGACTACATAACATTTACTGAAGTCAGTTGTAATTAGTAGTATTTTTCACTAAATAGTGTATATAATGAAAAACCTTAGTCCAGTTTCACTTAAATCCTTGTTCTTCACTTGCTTAAATATTTTGGTTTAATACTTTATTATCTAAGTCTTTCAATTCAGTGGCCTGCTTTAATTTAGAACAGGGTACTTTTAGTCAGGTGATAAAGTTGCACCTGAAAATATTTTGTTACGCTCTTTGACGTTTGATGCTGCAGAATATATGGTTTTGATTCTGACAGCTGGACTTTTCCTGCCTACCTCATGCCATCACGAAAACTTATAACAATATCCGTTTTTATAGTGCAAGCCCTGTCCCTGTCTAACTACAAATTATTAGTTTAATAATGACTGAAAGTCATTCCTGAAGGCATAAGCCCTAATGTTGCTAATCAAGGATCTTGTAATATAAAGTGTCCTATAATAAGAAGTGCAGTACAGAAACATACATTGATAAAATTATGCTTTTTTTTACAAGTTACCCTGTGAAAAAGCTGCTAAGATGGAAATGCTGGCAGAGGGTACTGAAAGAGCCCTCTCCTAAAAGTCTTCTCCATTCTACCACAGATTGCATCTTTCTAGGACAGTTTAGCAAGAAGCAAAAATTCACATGTGGGGTTTTTTCACATAAGTAGTTCTGTATATTAAACAGACATAGTGAAGATAAGGCTTGGACTCTAGTGATTAAAGATTAAAATAATAATAATAAAAAATTCCAGTTTTATGCCAAAGTATGGCCTGTTTTCACCAAACTAACAGCATCAAGGAGAGAGAAAGCAAGCACCTCATATTGGATATGCAGAAGACTTGCTGGGTAGAAATAGCAGGTGCTAAAACTGATAGGGAGGTTTATGTCAGATCTTGGGCCTTTGAGGAATGTATTTGTTAGGAGTCTGCCAAAGGGTCTATGGGGAACAGAGCAGAGGAAATTAGAACGTACTTGAACCTTTCGAAAACTGGCGTAATGCAGGTTCAATAAGTAGCCTAAAGTCAGAAATATAATCTAAATCACTTAATATTGCTTTTGTTGTCCTCCCCTTCTGTTTCTGTCTGAATTCAGGAAATACATCAAATATTTAAACAATAATTTTTTCCAACTTGAAAAATATCTTTATTACCGTACTGGTAAAAATCTGTGGTAGTTTTCTATTTATGAAATGAAATAAGAAATTGATATATAAGCTTGAGAGAAGTAATAGTATGCAGAAGTGTTTGTCCTTGGGAAATAGCTGCTCA
This sequence comes from Elanus axillaris, assembly GCA_026212715.1. Taxonomy (NCBI): domain Eukaryota; kingdom Metazoa; phylum Chordata; class Aves; order Accipitriformes; family Accipitridae; genus Elanus; species Elanus axillaris. Next base: position 47,749,213 of record JANZLQ010000079.1, read on the forward strand.
GATGGAACACCGCCATTTCGAGTCCCAGAAGTACATATTCATGACCCTTACTGTCTGGGTTTCCATCAGAGAGCTGAGGCTGCCAAAGGGTGTCACTCCAGCACTTAAAAGGATTGCACTTAGCCCAGGCTGTGAATATTGGGCAAGTTGAATATATCCAACTATACATTCAGATCAATCCATTTGGCATGTTACTCTTCCAATTTGTTTTTCTGTTTATCTCCCTTACAACCAGTAACAACTTTTAAAATTTTATTTAAAGAAAAAAAAAAGTTCTCTGGATTTTAAATGTGTATTCTTCTACATCTGAAGCAGAAAAACAATGAGCAGTAAAAAAATTGTTCTGTACTTTCACTGTTAATACACAAATTAAATTATGGAAGCAATTCTGTATCTTAATAATTGAACAGGGCTTACTGTATAATTAAGTTGGGTCCACTTACATTTCTTGTACCTTTCCGAATCAATAAAAAGTGTAGCAATGATGAGGAACATTAAAACAATCTAAAATGCATCATGAATTTTCACCATACCTTACTTGTCATTTTTTTAAGCCTTGTACGCTCGATACAGTTAGTGCATAAAATTGATCTCTAAAGGGAGCAACCCTACGTTTGCAAGGGATAGAGTTAGGTTAGCTGCCATTTTCCAGGTCTGCTTTTAATGTACTTTAAGACAAATAGTGTATGATGCACCACAGTGTCAGCTTAACTCAGAAGAACTCCTTCTGCAAACTATGGGGTTATCCACACTAAGGAATAATACTTGCTTTGGACGTCAGGTGTGATATATGTGTATAGTGACACCTCTGATTATCAGTTCTCCCTCTAGGTCTACAATAGCATAGAATTTAACTAAATAAAAACCTGCTACTATAAAAAACCCTAAAGCCACCAAAGTACTAAACAATTTCTTATAACTGTTACAAATAGCACCTAATTAGTCATAAAAAATGGAACTGGCCTATTGAACTCCAGCATCTAGTCTTACTTTTCATTCCCACAGTTGCTATGCTGACCAATATGTAACTTTCTCTTTATTTTTAAAATCGATTTATGGAGTTGTGAAATGAATTTTACAAAAGCAAAATACAGGGAAAATAGTCTCTTCCTACGTAAAATTGAAGCAGGATAACAAGGAGTATTTATGGTAGATTTTTTTAAATAGGTATCACTTTGGGTTAAATTTTTAAAGATTAATTTTCTACCAATAATTACTAAAGAGTTGGTAATAAAAAGTAAGACTTCAGAACAGTTTCAATAACATCTGTCATTCCAAAAGCCAAACAGCAGTTAGTGTTCTGGGGTCTTTCTGTAAGTACCTAAACCTGCATATTATTCTTACAGATAATTCTGTACTTTGGCATCTGAAGACAGAGTGTCTGTGGCTCAGTGTTCCATAACAACAAATGTTCTGAATAGAGATAAGGAAAAGGAGTTTCTCAGCTAGGCACTTTAGAGGCAGTTTTTAAGGAAAAGTGATCTTTTCATTTAGATGAGAGGGCAGTTTAATAACTGCGTAGAAATGACTCGAAAGGATTTTCTGTAAAACAGTACCTGGGAAGTCTGCATTGCTACTGGCTGAATAGCTTTTAGGCAAACATCTAACTGTTTCTATATAATTAGCACAAGAGGGGATAATAAAAGAGGTGACAGCAGTAAATACAGTGACAAATTATGTTACCTATCAAATACAGAGTAGCGCTGTATTTGTAATGTTAAATTTATTCCCCTTGATTTTTTTAAATTCACCTCTCTAGCATTACATGCAAGGTAGATCTCACTGGCTTGTGAAATTGCTGCAGATGACAAAATAAAGAGCAAAACTACCAATCTGCACATCCAACTGAAAATGAAAGAATATACAGTTTGATCATTAAGTTAATGCATACGAAAAGGCAGGTGTTAGTATCTCTGAGATAGGGCAGAGGCAACGATCAGATACTACTTTTGATCTTAATCAATCCTGTCCCTGTAGTATGGATTACAGGTTCCTTGTTCTGTTTTTTTCCAAAAATGTGAACTTCTAAGTAACAAGGTTCACAGATTTCTAAACAAGCATTTCAAATCTCTAAAACGTTGGAGGTGAAGTAAATAGATTTTAGGGCTTAACTCTTCAAGGTTCTGTTATGCCTAAAAGTTGTTTACGCCTGAACTGAACGGTTTTCAATAGGATCTTCAGAGTAATTACTGCCTGACAGAGCTTTTGTCATCTTGTAGAACTAAGTTGCCCAGGTAGTCCTTAGTAAGAGCTAGAACTAGTTCCTCCTAGCTCCTTTTTGGTAGACTCTTGCATTAAACCTGTGCAAAACATACAAACTCAGTTCTTCACCATGCCTAGCAGTGCAGGCTGGAGGAGCTACCTGCAATTTGGAGTAAAACAGCACCCAAGTGTTAAAACTTCACCTAGATTCTTTTTTAATCCTGCACAACACAAAAGGAATTCATGGAAGCTATGTATATGCATATAAAGGAATCCTTTTACATTAATCCTTAAACATAGTTTCCACTAACCCAAATCCTGTTTGCTTTGACTTTGGAAAGAACAAATCAGGATTGGTGCTGTAATGAAGTTTTCTGCATTTTGAAATATTAGTGTATTTAGCATTTCTCTTTTTATGTTACCTGGTTTAAAAAAAGGATTTTGCAAGAGAAGGTTTATATTAAATTACTCATATCTCTAGTTTATTCTCCTAAGATTCTGCAAAAGACTTTTGTATGTATTTGGATGACAGTATATGAGAATATAGCATTTTTTAATAAATAGCAGAAAATTCATATTCTAATTGCAGTCATATTAGACATAAAATCAAAAGATTTTACTTTCAATATCCTCCTTTCAGATGCACAAAGTAAATTGCAATTTTTTTTTTTTTTTCAAAAAAATGCTTTTTACATATTTTGCGGTAGTGCCCTTTAATATCTATATCAGTATAAATATTGTTTTATTTTTATTAGACTTCATAAATATATTGACATATCTGTAACACTAAACATGAAGCTTCCAATGCAAGAGTTTGTACATAGTCCATATCCAAATGTCACCATTATTTCATTTAAAAGATCCCAGCATGTCTACCTCATGATCCTTATAAACTCTGTAGTACTGAAATACGTCAACACTTTTTCTTGCTACATTCATTAAAATTAAGCACCCTTACCCTACCCCATCTGTAAACATCAAGTCAATTGGCAGCTAGCACATTTCCCAGTCAGCAAGCAGTATTGTGAATTTTATCTTCTCTTGCAGAAATCAATTCGTCTTCGTTGCAGCAGATGAAATTTCTTGTAACACCTCTGCAGGTAACAATCATTGATACTTCTTGATGCATCCATCCAGGTCTCAATATCCTTTTTCACATGCTGCATTTAATCGTAAGAGAAAGCATAGGAAAGTCCGTAGTATAAATCTTTGGAAGAGTTTAATTAATTTATAGCTTCAGCCTAAAGGTTCTGCCATATAAAAGACGTTAGGTTATTTTGCTGACTATGGTGTTTTATTTCCAGTTTAAATATCGTACGGCCTAGTACGTAAGGATACATTAAACCTTCTAATAAAAACTTACTGTGCAGTGCAATCAAGACTGTGACTTTCAAAAAGCCAAACCAAACAGAACTGAGGAAGAGAGTAAAGGCTTAGATGTATGTAGGACATTGTAAGTGCTATAGATATAACAATTTTCTTTCCAACTCTTTGGGGGCAAATATTGCCCACAAGGGTACTGCAGACCCTAAAGCACTCACAAAGTCTATCCTATGGATGAGATAGTGGGAGAGAGGGTCTGTGTCTTCAGAGGATCGCTCTCTAGTAAGTAAAAAGTCTCAGCTGCTTTGCTAATATACCATCATGTTGTAAGCCATGGGTACAGAAGAATGAACAATGTTTTTTAAAGGTAATGGTAATTTATAAATATATTGAATATGTCAAGGGATTTTCTGTCTTTTAAGCAATAGAGTTTGAACAATCTTAGTCTTAATTCAGGTAAGGATGGTATTATGGCACTGCATAAGAAATCAAAAGCCAAAATAAATAGTAACAGTGCCGGGACATATTCTGCCAATAATGTTATGCAAAAAATCTACTGAGTTCATAGAAGCTGCTTGTATTGGAAGATGAAAGGCTATATAGTGTGACACAAAATCTTGGTTTTAAGAAGTGTTTATAGAGTTTCACATGAGCAGAAATGAATGAAAGGAAGTTGAAGAGTTTTCTGCTTATGCCATAGTGACCTATATAGAAACAAATACAGAACGTATATTTATGAAAACGTAGATCATAGCTAAAGCCAAAATGTGCTAAAATTGTAATAAACTGTATGCTAGCCATAGCATTTTTGGTGGTAATCTGAAAAGTTCTTCTGTAATAAAACCTGATGTAACATAGATTTTTCGAAGTCCTAAATCATTAAGTGAATACATTTGAAGAAGTCAACATTTGACACTTTCTTGCTCTCACGAGACTTGGATTTTTGCTTTCATTATTTTATTTGTGCTTCCTGCTCAGCTCTGGATTAGAGTGAGCTGTAGTAGGGAGGCTACTGATTTATAAATCTAGGCCTTGCTAAGAATGATTATAATTGTTTTAGCCATTTTTTAACTTGGACTTCTTGAGATAGACATGGGGTCTTTAATATTTTTCTTGTCATGAAAAAAGAATGTCCTGTCTTGATAAGTGAACCCTTCTAAGCAATAATTATTTCTCTGTTAGAGACATTTCTTTCCCCTCAATTCAGGCACAATTTAATTGTCCATGACTATATGATATGTATTCCATGTATCACCACTTTGGAATTCCAGTCAAAATATAGCGCTCTTATTTTTCAGTCAATTCAGTGGACTTTACACAGAAGGAAAAGGATCTCTGTGTATATTTATTAAAACTTTTCAGTTTACCAGTTGATTACCTCTGTTGAATTGATTCAACAATAAGGTATTTTTGTTAGGTATGTTTTTGACCATATGATAAATGTATCTTTCATAGGTGACTGTAGGTGCCTTTTTTCTAATATGATCTGAAGGAGAAAGCTAATGAAAGCCTGTATCTTCTGTTTCTTGTATACCTAAGTTTTAGTCAGAGAATTTAAAGGACTTTTGGCTTATGAAAAGAATTCTCTGGCCCATATTCCTGTGGCACAAGTTGCCAAAGTTGCCTTTGGTCTTTCAAATCTGTAAGATGGCTTCCAACTAATTTATTATCTGATGTTTTATGTTTTAATAAGTGGAGCATATATAGAGATACATAGACTTTTAGAACCAAAGCTAACCTTCCTGTGGTTTTTCAGATGCATGCAAAACACCTACAGTACAAGTCTATAGTGCTTTTTTTAGTGCTCCTAAACTCAATTACAGTAATTCAACTGTTTGTAAAGTTGATATAAAGTGAAGATACTGATAATATGCTCAATGTTTGAAATGTGAGTATATGTATGTTTGTATTGTTGCCTTGTAAAGAATGTGTGTGTTTGTAGATTTCAAATAATAATGTAACAAGTAAACTTTTGGTTGGAACTTTACCATCAAATGGGGGAAATGGGATGTCTTGGGTGATTCTGCTGGTAATATTCACTCTTCTCTTCCTAATACTTTATCATTCCTGCCAGAGGATACTTAGCCCTCAGCCACGTGATGTCTTTTTTGACTTGGGAATAAAGCAATCTTGAATAAATAAATGCGTTAATGAATGGATAGTGTGTCCATACACATATTTCCATTTATGTATGAGTATCTGTTCCTGCATGCATGTTATATAAAGAAAACATATTCAGGTATCTGACAGAGGGATCCTTCCATAGGAAATTTTAAAATATTTCACTCTTGGCTGCATCCAGTGCATTCTGAGGCTAAAAATAGTTACTCTTCAGAAGAGAAGTTCTGTGCTTCTGGGATAGATCTTCTCTGGCAGGCATGATTAAAGAGTTTGCAAACAGACCTGAACTAGAACAGAGGTAGGGAAACTACCCAAAACCTCCTATCAGTTTGATGATGGAATTTTTAACAAGGATCTCCAAAGACTTTGCTCTAGCAAGTCTCTGACAATGGGTACATTAGGGGAGAATTAATCCTGGGGTTCCTGGCTGATGGGGGCAGACAATGGGATCTTGCCCTATCAGGCTCCTAATAAATCAGAATGAGACACAGAATAAACACGTGGTTTATTTACATGTTGGTTACAGAACATTGTTGATTTTGAACCTCTAGCATTTTTAATGATTTTTTTAAATCAGTGCTCAATACATTTTTTTATTCTTTTAGGTTTTGTAAGATCAAAATTCATAGTTTGTAAAGAAAAAAAAAATTGTAGTGTTTTTTCCAAGTGCACTCTAGGATGTACCTGCATATTACATTTTATTTTTGTGTAAATATGGGGCAGGATCATTATTCTGTATTTATATTACTCTTTCTTTCTTCCTCTAATTTTTAACTGTTATACAACTTCCATCTACAACAACAACAACAGCAACAAAAATCCAGTGCAGTTGCATGCCTGGTATTATTTTTCTCCCAAGTGTATATGCAGTTTATGATTTTGAAATAACCGAGAGAGGCAAGTGTATATATAAACCTGAATTTGGAATGAAGTATGGTGGAAGTGGATATAACATCTGTCCAATTGTGACTGTATTTATTTACATATTTGAGCAGAATTATACCCAGGAGGAGGGACTGTGTGTGTGTGTGTTTGCATATGCGCGCCAAAGAAATGCATTATAAAGCTTTGGAAGATGACAGTCCTAGATTGATTTCTCCATTTGTAGAAAGATACAGTCTCCAAAATAGATTAAACATTCTGAAAGGTTTAATTTTATAACTCTAGTAAAAACATTTTATAAAAGCAGGCAGCTTAAAGAAGCAAACATTGGAATTTGTACTATTGAAGTAGTTTGAACAGAATATTGGCAATTTTTAACCAATGCAGTTGGTCGAGTCATTGCAATTTTCCTGTATAGTGTCATTAATCTGTCAACACTAACACTACCACAAATCTAATTAATTTAACATTAGCAAATATGGAGATGCTTATTTAAAAGCAGATTCATATTTGACAAAGTGCCTAGAATGGTTAAGGTGCCTGTTGTGGCATACCTTTGCTGCGGTACAGAAATAAGTGTAGCTGGTCAAAATTTTGCCATACATGTTGCATACATCTCATTGACTTATTCACATGTCTGGTAGGAGATATTGACCAGAATATACTCTCTCAAAGGCATTTCTGAGAAGTACATAGAATCCAAACTGCTTTGGAAAAATGCAGTTTCAGCCCTTTTGAATTACTGTGTAAAGTCATATGTTCAGTTGTGAGGGGTTCTTCCCTTTTAGTATTGCTGCCTATGGGTTTGACTTCATTTCATGAAGCAATTTGGGAAAATAACCATTTTCTATGAGATGCTTTTATTATTATGTTATGCTTTAACACTAATCAGATAAAATAAAAAATGAAGATGAAGAAGCATCTGCAATGTCTTTGTGCTAGTATTTATTTAAGGCTGTACTGCTTTTCACTGTGAAAAATAGCAGATACTGAAGGTTTTGCTCTGGAAAGACTAGGAAATGTTGTACTAATGCACAGTATTAAACAACTTCTATAAATTCAAGTGTCCTTTATGTTGGCAGTTTAAACTTGCGTTTACAGCTGCTGTAAATAGTTGCTTGTATGGAATTCCATTTGTCACAGCTTTTACTGCTCTTGGTAGTTGTGTGGTAAAGATGTTCAGCTATTGGATCAGTTGATAAAAATCAGTAAATGCTTTGATTATCCTCTGTTCGTCTTTCATGAACTTTGATTAATTCCTTTTTCTCACCCAGTGAAACACTGGCAGCCCTTTTTGGCATCTTTGTCATTATCTCTTTGACAGCTTGCCTTCCCGGTGCTTACAGTTCTAGGTCAGTTCGCATGACTAGTCAAATGTGACAACATGACAAGATTAAGTAAAGCTGAGGTGTTGTGATTTGTAAATGGAGGATTTGCAATGTGACGCTCCTTTGATAACAGAAATAGTCAATAATCTGTGTTTGCCCTCAACAAGTGTGTATGAGCATGCGTGCATCTCCTGTACTGTTTTTTTAATGAGGCAACCTGATGGTTCTTTTTTCCTCTGACTGATAGACTGAAAAATAGTATGCATGAAAGGTGGTTTGTGTGTGTGCATGGATGTATAGTTATATACAGGTACCTTAAATAAACAAGGATTCAGTTTTAATATCTGGAGATTATTGTATTAAATTTAAAATATTAAAAAATAATAAGATTGCATACTACAGAACTTTACACACAAGCACAAAAGACTGCTTTAAAATTTAATAAACAAACTACCCAGTATATTTATTATTGAACTAAATAAGAATTTATTCAAGGTTCATTGCCCCAAAAATATAACAGCAATTGTAATAGGAAAATGCTTTACAGGTCCAAGAAAAACTTGGGTTTTATTGTAATACAGCTGGGTTTAGGTGTCACCTGATGGCAAGCCTCAGTTTCCCCAGTGGCTTTATTTTATGAAGTTTATATGAAGTCTAACTTTCCTGGATAGAGATTATACAGAAAGGTGTTCTTGCTAGCACAGAATTATGTTAGATTTTTAACTAGGCATCAAGTGAAATCCCTACAGTTGTGTAAATCCAGACAGCAAGACTGAAACTTGAGAGAAAGCTTTTAAGCTGAGATCTGTTCCATAGCAGCTATTCAGCATCAGCTCAGGGGGAACGTCACCTGTGCTGCTGTTTGTTGCACTTCCATATGTCTACAAATTAACCCATATCAATCATATTTACTCTAATGTTTAACAAGGTGGCAGCTCCACTTTGGATGGCTGTAAACATCTAGCAAACTTCAAAAGAAGCTACAGGTTGGCATGCAGAAATAAAAATTAAAATCGGGTCTGAGCATCAGTCACCAAAATTTCTGCAAAACTTGCCCATCAGTAAGAAAGTTAACTGGCCAAATTCAGATGTGACGTAAATAAGTAAACAGCCAAGAATTTGAAATGCACCTTTGCATATAGAAAATTCTGAATAGACTTCTCAAGTTTCTTCTTGCTCCAACCTGCAGCAAAAAGTAAAGACTTTTTTAATATTTCATCAATGACATATTTATGAAGATCCCTTCATGGAAATCTTTTATCATTGCCCTAGCCCTATGGTAGGCTCTGGTCCAGTTTCTTCATCTCTGTGAAAACCTAGGAATGTTAGTACTATACTTGTAGGAAATCCTTCAGGGCTTTCAAGGTATATAGGTGTTCAGCACTCCAGTATACCTTGAAATTTCACTGTTTCATTGTGCTGTCTGTCTCTACTACACCTTCCCAATTCCTTCTCTGCTCCACATCACAAAGGTGTAAAGCATTATCAGTCATGGAAGAGGAAGATGATAAAGTATTTTATAGTCCTCCCTTGTGAATTGTCCTAGTGTTTGATATTGTGCATTTAAAACTTTGCATAGAGAATTTTAGCATTCTTTACAATCAAGGAAAATGACTGGCAACTGGTTTTATCAGCAGATTTCAGTCATTTTCCTTGGTCTTAAGTAAAAACTTAGGATAGACATCTTTCCTTTTTGCCTTCTGAGATACAGAGAGACTCATTGCTCATTCAGGTGACTGAAATGCCTAAAGTTGCTTAGAGTTAATATCCAAAATGAAATAAATTGATTGGTTGCACATGCTTTAAACGCCATAAGCAGCCACCATCCTACCACAGTAAAGAATTTTAAGTTGAAGGACTACCAGTGCTGCACAGTGTTGATCCACTGAGGTTACAATGCTGCTCAGCAATGTGGTGTGTAAGTGAGGCGCATATGGAGGAGCTCTGCAGCTTATGTCATCTCTGTCTTGGTATCATTGTAGTTATGTGACCAAGAGAAAGAGCAAGATGTTAGTTACTGGAATTATTTATCTCGATAAGACCAGGTAACCCTTGCTTTCCTTGTAATCTGTCCAATTCTTTACTAAAATCTTTACCTCTTTGTCCAAAATTTTATTGCAATTCTGCACCAGGATCTGACAGAGGAGAGATGCAGCTTGTCCTTTCTGTGCCACCTGCCAACAGCAAGAGGCACATCCTGCAGTAGTGCCCATTGCCCGGGTGAACAAGCAGGGCCGGAGCACCAAAGCGTCTGCACCGTACCTTCTCGCACTGAGCCAAGGCTCACTCGTTCAGTCGCCGTTCTGTGAAATTTAGTGATAATTGTATGTACAAGAATTTCAGTCCTTTAAGGTTATTCTAGTTAAAGACTCAACACATACGGGTCTGAAGAAGCAGCAGTTTTATTGCTTGATTGTTCAATTATAATCAAAGCTAGTAAAGAATGGATAATATTGTGGAAAAGTTAGATGTATGAGCTTGCCAGCGATACATACGCTTTGCTTGTAACATTGCAAGTAATGGGGGATTAGATCACAGTTAGATTTAGCTGAGGTAATACCAGATTTTTAACTTCTCTTTTTATAGTTCTTAAACAGATTCATCACTTTCTATAGTTCTAGCAATATGTAGACTCTAAAAAGTGGAGGTAAATTATAATGATCAGAAAAATAAGTGCACCAAATTCCTAAAAAATAAAATCACATTTAAAATTCTCCTTCTGTAGTTCTCAAATCACTTGAGGAAATAGTGTTAACTTGGATGTCGTGGTTTAACCCCAGCCAGCAACTAAGCACCACGCAGCTGCTTACTCACCACCCCCCCCATCAAGTGGGATGGGGGAGAAAATCAGGAAAAAAAGCAGTAAAACTCGTGGGTTGAGATAAGAACAGTTTAATAGAACAGAAAAGAAGAAACTAATAATGATAATGGTAACGCTAATAAAATGACAACAGTAATAGTAAAAGGATTGGAATGTGCAAATGATGCCCAGTGCAATTGCTCACCACCCGCCGATCGACACACAGTTAGTCCCCAACCGGTGATCCCAACCCCACAACACCCAGTTTATTTCCTAGATGTGACGTCCCAGGGTCTGGAATACCCCGCTGGCCAGTTGGGGTCAGCTGTCCTGGCTG
>JANZLQ010000079.1:47762805-47771584 GCA_026212715.1 Elanus axillaris
ATCAATTGATAAATGACAACTGAACCACATAGATAGTATTAGATTGCCTGTTTAGTATTAGACCTTTTTCAACAGATTCAGCCTCTCTGGTCTCTGGAATACTAAAAAATGTTAAACACTGACAAAGAAAGGAAACAAAACTAAATACAAGAGCATCACAATGTGTAAAGGGGTCAAATAATTTGAGACCACTAGCTCATCAGACTAAGCCAAACATTTATGCATGTAAGCTAGGCTGTTTGGGTTTTGTTTTCTTTTTTAAATAATATTTTAAGTGTACTAATTCTTGAGTATTAACTGGATTTTGTACATTATTGAACCTGCATGGTCATGTTGTATTCTGTATAGAAGGAGAGAAGTAACGTACTGAATGACTAAATGTGTGGTAGATGCTGCATCACTGTGTATCCTTCCATTGGAATACACACACAGTAGCACTGCAAAGGTGGTAATTTCGAACAGATTTACTTCTTAAAAGTCTGTACTTAGCACATTCGCATACTGTGTTAATCGCCTTGTCATATTTTGTTTGTTTGTTTATCATGTGCTAAACATACTCAGTCCAAATATGCTTTCATCATGCTTTTAAGAGGAAAGTAAGTTATTTTGCTAAGTGCATTTCTCTCCTCTTTAAGGATAATATTTTGTCTTATATTTCTGATTTGTTAAGGCTGTTATAACTTGCTAGCTTGCACAGACTATAAGCACAGACTGTGTGCAAGTGCAGCTGCAAATTTGTGTCTAAGTGCCAATGTTTCTTTCTAATCACTCAAATTTTGAATATTGTTTTCTGTTACCTATTTTCATCCATTTGTTAGTTAAGTATTTTCAATCCATCTTCTGGAAATGTAAGTATTTTTAAAATTTTTCCTATGCTTTAAGAAAAATTGTTTTCCTGAGTACAAATAACACGAAGTTATGAAATGTACATAACTTGCAAGCAAAGTTTGGCATGATTTGAAAGAACTGTTTAATGAAAGTTTTCCAGCTATACATAGTAATTCTAGAGAGATTTCTCTTTTTAAATTTCGGAGTATAATGCTGGCTTTCCACATGTTTTTTAGAAGCAAACAAATCCCGAGCCCCATCACTTTTCCTTGGATTTGTAATTTAATCTCAAGCAGGTTTTTAGTACAAAGACTGGAGCATGGCAAGAAGAATGATTTAGAACAAAACAAAACCTTGCAATTCCTCCCTCCTCTTACCTCTCAACTCACACTGCACTATCACTATTTGCATACCATAGGAATAAATAACTTTTCTCGGAATGAAAGGAAAACCTACTTCATTATGACGAGGAGCTGTATGTGTCTTAGAAAAATTAGGATTGATTGTACAGATTTGGGCTATTAATAGCAAATGTGATGGCATTTATTTTTGGATTATTTTCTTAGACAATGGGAGTGCAAGAAAATGGCATCTCCACATTCCAGAGCAAATTTAGATTTTGGTGGGGTGAGAGGAGAAGAGGAATAGTCTCCTAAATTACCTGTGAGAAGTTTATGACATGACCACTTGACTGCATTGTTTTGCCTATGCACCTTTTGTCCATGTAAAAGTGTGCGATTCACTTGAAAGGGGTCATCTCATTCTGTATACAGAAGAATGTCTGATAACCTCAGAGGGCATAAATCTTAACTTTTAAAAAGGAGTGCTTCTTTGGGTCACTTTGATCAGTGACAGGTCGAGAATGAGCAGAAACCCTTGGCTTCTCTTCCATGCTCATCTGGTTAAGTCCAGGGCACCCACTGCCCATTCTAGTTCTGGCAAGGAGTTGTTAACAGCAGAAAAGAAGGTTTGGATTTGATTGATTAAAAAAAGCAGGCTTTTGTGATTGTCTGCTTTCATAAATGTTTTGTGCATTTGTCAGAATAAGAAATGTCATTTTTCTTCATCCAGTTACCTTAAGGGCTGTAATGTTCTAAAATACTTTTAAGTCATTTCAGAAATGAGACCGTAAGAGAAATGGCTGTAACCCACAGTGACACAAAATGCCAGAGCCTTGTACCTTTTTGTTAAGAAAGAAGCATGTTTAATCTGTTTCAGATAAAAAGGTAATAGCCTTTCCAGACTTTTTTTTTTTTTAATGTGAGAGTGAAAAAGCAGTATATCAGAATTATAAATGGATCTGTGCGTCATTATATAGTAATTTAGGATTCACTCAATGATGTAACAAAATTAACAACATAATTTCATTGTGTAACTGTATCTTATTAAAGAACAACTGTCTGACATTCTCTTACAGTTGCTTTATTTAACTTCATGCAAATATTATTAGTAGTGACATTTCTCTATTGTACATTAGATTCTCTCATTAGCATGATGTGTTAGTTATCACCAGAGAAATCACTTCTAGATAGGTGAGCGGGAAGCCAAGAAAACTAAAAATTAAATCAATGATGTATATTAATATAGACGCGTCTGTTCACGAGAGATATGGTACAGTAAATTCAACTTTTTTTCCTTGCATAAATGCATGCTTATTCCAAGGAAAACTAAATAATACTTAAAATACGTGGAGTATGCATTAAGATTGCTAGAAATATTAAACTGTATACAATGTGCACTGCCTGTTTTGAGCTGTACTTGTATTCTTCAATCTGATAGTTCCTAACATTGATGTCGACATAGGCACATAAACTGTTTATTGAACCAGTACTTAAAAATAGGAGCGTAGTGTAATGCCTATTAGATTGAAGGTGAAAGCTTTTTAAATGCTTCTGGCTTGTTGGCCATAGAGGTTGTATGCAGTTTTAACATTTATTAAGTATTTAACTGTTTTACTGTAGCATATAACTATTCTTTTAATGTAGGTGTACATGCAAAAGGAGTTCAAACTTAATTCAACAACAGTCTATAATTCCATACATTGATTTATTATGAACATTTTGGGAGGAAGATTAACAATGGTAAAATGCATTTTGTAGTTTATGGTAGTTAACAATCACCTTTGTCAGTAAGTGTCAGCAAACATAATAATTTTATTTAATATATATATTTTTATCACACCATTTTAAAGATTAGCTGACCCCAGGTGGTTTTTTTGTTGTTGTTCATGAGTAAGTTCATGTGCTAGTATGAATCCAGAAGCTTTATCAGGTTACATTGTCTCATTTCAGATACTTGCTTTAATTTTGTTGGGTAGTTTGGTGAAGCACAGTTTAGACCTGTAATGGTTCATGTCCCTTTAGCAAATTAAAAATACTTGCATCAAGAATTTTCTGCTGCTTCTGATGTGCCTCAGAAGAGAGATATTAGAAAATATTGTACGTGACAAAAGCGCAGAATGTTTTGTATGGCATATAGCACTAGACATACAAGTGCATGTAGTGATAGATACATGGCTATGTGCATGATACGTGATTAAAAATAAAAAAACCCCTCTCAATAGCTTCTCTTACTGTGTTTAGTGTTTGCAGGAGAGCTAAAACATAGCAAAACGTTTCCTGTTCCTCGCTATACATATTAATCTCGCACATATATACACACAATGTTTGAACATATTTGTGCCATTGTATATTTTAGTTGATGATGTGCTAAGAACACTGTCAGATCTTTGCTTAACTTTGAGATATTTATGCACAAAACTGTAAAATCTGCATGAAGCATTGAAACATATATTAAAGCACATGCTCAAATATATTGTGCAATAAGTACTAGTGTTTAACATTTAAAAATGTATAGGTTTTTTCTATTTTCTATTTTTTTACTTTGTATTTTAGTAGTTACTTATTCATGTATAGTTTTATGGGGATTTGATTAATGTAGTGACAGAACAGATTTGGTATATAACAGCAGCAGAGTCGCCTGCTCTTATGTCAGGGTTAAGAGCCAAGGCAAATCTTCCCTAACTAATTAGATGCTGAGTAAGGCATCTTAGTGAAGTTGGGGCAAAAGTGAATGGGTCACAGCTGAGGCAGGATTGCAGGGACTGTAGTGATAGTGAAAGCATTCGCATTTGCCAGGTCGTTGTGACACTGTGCTGATTGCAAAGGAACACTCTGTTCACTGAACTGCCGTCATAAAGTACGATCAGAAACAAAAGCTTTAAAGAGCTTTTACTTTTTTTTCTAGAAATGCTCAAAACATATGCTGTGTATAGCTTGCTTTGCTCAGTTATTTTTCTCAAACACTAGTGCATGTGCTTTTGTAGAAGGATTTGCCTTGTAAACTAATGGTTCTTCGCAGTTTAGAAGAATTTCCAAACTTGGGGCTCCTAGTATACCCAGGAGGTGATGAATCATACTGGCTCAAGAAAGAGAAGGCTGAAACAGTGAAGAGGGAGAAAGGGAGAATTCCATTGTTGCTGTCTCTTTATCTTTTAGTTCAGAAAGAGAATCACTAATGCAGCTTTTTACTGTAATTAAGAGAGCATAGTGACAAAATTTCAGCATCTAGATAAACTGTAATTAAAGGGATTTTATTTTTGCCCAGCCTGCTTGTAGAAAGGGGTAAACTTGAAAAGCAGTTTTATTAAATGAAAGTCCATGTATTTATATACAATTTTTCAGTGAGGGAAAATGCATTCTTTAGCTTAGCATCAATCTGTGTTAACAAACGTCCAAAATAAAAGACTGTACATCAGCCTATGGACAGGCATCTGTTGCTTTGTTACTGCTCACCCCACTCATTATAGTAATGCCCTAATGCCTTCTTTCCCTTACTGCGATACTTGACAACTGTTTTCTAAATTATTTTCCTTCACTGAAAAGAAAACAGTGCCACTTGTGTGGCTGTGTCACACAACATTTTGTCATAGAGAGGCCATCTCTTTTGGGTGGCGGGGGGGTGAGCATCTCAGAATTGCTTTGATCAGTGTGAACTTGCCAGCAATGTACCATTGATGCTATTCTGACTCTCTCGGGAAGCCATTGCATCCCCATCCTCTACTGATGATGCGTATCTGTGCACTTGTGCAAAGGAAAGGAGAGAGTGTCATCTGCCACTTATAGAGCATGGGAGTTCAGGAGAGAAAATGACACGATTACGATCCTGCCATTCCCTCCCATGCACAGCACAGAAGTCAGCAAGCTTTTCTTATAAAGTGAATAATGAGTGGTACTTTATGGAAAGTGAGAAAATTTACACCGGGGCTGTCATTAAAGCTGAAATGTACTGTCACTGGCAGGTAAACTTACTGTGATGCTTGAGATTATGTTTATTTGGAAATGGACCACAACACAAACACATCAGTAGAGATAGGTTTCTGCAGTCTGCCTACCTGTGCATTTTGGAATATGTCCCTTCTAGAAGAAATTGAGTGGTGTGGTAAATGTCTCTGTTTTTTTGTGATACCTACTGCGACTAATGTTGAGCTTTAATTCCTTTTCTTTTTCTCAGTAATTTTTAACAACTTGGGGAACAGTGAGACACACCTGAGGAGCACAATTGCCTATTTGTGGTGGTTCTTTTTAAACTTTATTTAACTAGAATTCCAGTGAAGGAGATAGCGTACCCGATTCTCTGCCTGTGTATTTTTTCCATGTGTTCCATAGTGTATTTCTTAAAGATCGATAACTTTAAGATGCAATACTTCTTCCTTTGAACAGTTTGAATGAAAATGTCATACAGTGTAGTTCTTTTCATAGGAATAATTCAACATTTGGTGTGTACCAGTGAGAGGAAAACAGAATATAAAGGATCATATCCCCACCATGATCTAAGCATGTGTTTTCCATTCATGTCATTGGAGGCCCTGTCATGCATCAAGGACAGCATATAGTTTAGGCACAGAATTACAGATAGCAGTGTATTAGCCTTCAGAGTGAGCTGTAACTGGGAGCTCTACTCTGTAAGCCTTCTGTATGCGTGTAACTTTTATGAAGCTAAATGTGCAGGTATTTTGCAAGACAAGATTCTACAGTGGTAATGAAGTTGCTCTTGTGTATTTTAGTCTTTTCTATTATTTAGACGCTAAGGAGATGAACATCCTTTAGAAAAAAAAAAGGGTTAAGCATTGCACTTTCTTAAAGGAATTTAAACCTGGCTTCCTGTTATGTCACAATCCAGAAGTTAAACCAGGTTCTCTTTTAAAGTCTCTGGTTCACGTCTGAGCTTTTAGACATTATGGGCCTGTGTATGATTTTATGTATAAGTTACTGAAAGCTCAGTTTTTCATGGGTTACCCTGGAAGCCAGTGCAAAATTATGGTTGCTTCCAATTTGCCTCTGAAGGTTTGAATTTTTTGAACCAGAAATCTCAAAATGAAATTTGGGCAGTGTAATTCAACATGAAGCTAAGTTGGAAGATAATTGTTTACAACACTCCTTGCTAACTGGAACTGCCAACTTTTCCATGGGAAAAGTAGCAACACAGTAGGAAAAACATAATTTAATCAATAAAGTAGCATTTTGAAAGGAATTACTTTAATTCACGTAAAAATTTTACTTCCCAAAGTGTTCTGTCTTCTTTGTTTTCTCATTAATAAAAAAAATATAAAAACCCACACAAACCTGAAGATGTTATTTTCAGATCTTTTTATGCAGATTGATTCCTTTTAGCATATTCATTGCCCTTTGCCTGCACAGAATACAAGACCTTGTGTACTGTACTGCAGTTTTTATTACTGCTTTCAGAGGGATGTCTTGTGAGATGTTACAGCTCCTGCGGAAGTACAACGGCAAAATGTCATTTTATGATAGATCATTATTGATATCCTTTATTTATTTATGCCTTTCCTCATTTTTATTTCCCTACAGTTTTTGGTTTGGTTTTTTTGTTTGTTTGGTTGGTTGGTTAGTTTTTTTTCTCTGTATATATATATCTGAACATGTATTAAAAGAAAAACTCTTCTTGGTAGTAATTGAATAATTAAAACAATCTTGATTATAAGGGACTACAGGAATAGATGAGGGGCAGAGAGGAGAAGCATCCCTTCCAAGGATGGCTGAATGTAGGTGCTGAGTTCAGTGTTTTGTATTTCAGTGTGCCTGTATGCAAGAGCATGATAAAAATGTGTGATGCCCTGGCTTAACACATGGAAGGTGCTGAAAAGCATCTCAGTTTGATCTCTGCTATGTACAATTTCTTAACCAAGGCATTGCTAACATTTAAAAAGGAGCCCTCAGTATATTTGTATTCCTATATCTCAAATATGAGCTTTGTGTTTGTTTGACAAAATAAATATCAAGAAAAATGGGAAAATTAAACTTAGAGAATGCTTGAACACTTTTTTTTTCTACACAGACTTGGTAGACAAAAAATAATCAGCTTGGACATCAGTGAGTTGTTTAAAAACAATACTACAAACCTGTATTGCAGTGTCCAGACTTAGTTCTTCATTAAAAATGTGCCAAGTATTTTTTTTCTAGCAGGAATTCTCTAAAACAAGTTTTATGGCAATCTGTAAAATGGAGTTCATCATAGGAAAGCAGTCTCCTCAGAAGTGGCGCGACTGTATTTCTCAGTAGTGGACACAGGGGTTTTCACATTTCTTACCGTAACTTGTAGTGGCTGTTTTTTCCCTTAACAGTTTACTTTTTAAAATACATAAATTTGATAAGAACATCTGAAATAGATGTCTTGGGGAGGAGGGAGGTACAAACTAATGAAGAGTATGCAAGGAAAAAAATAATTACTTCCAGCTGGCTTTATATAATAAATCTGCTATTAAAATGAGGAGCTCCATTAGCAAGGCTTTAATTATATATTTTCTTACATTTCTAAATAAACACCATAGTCTTTAGAAAAATAACACTTAAATGAGTTAAGTGTGACAGCCCTTGCTCTAGCCAGGGAAAAATATAAAGAAGTACCAGCTCATCTACCCTGCCTTAATGCCCCACAGCAGTTGACATTGCTGGAATGCCTCCTGCAGCTGGTGGCATATGACTGTCATTTGCAGGCAGGATATACGGAGAGTTTACACAATGGAGGCATTCATGAAAGTGTTCCTCATCTGGGACTCCTGCAAGCTCTCATTTTATTGACCCTGTCAGAATTTAACTGGTAGGCTGTCAAATTATGTGTTGCTTTATCTAATATTAGTTTTTCTTTTAAATTAGAATGCACAGAAGAAGGGTTTGTGGAAAGCAGGTATGAAAAGCAAAAGCAACTTCTGGCTTACTGTTTCTGAACCAGGAAAAATGTAGCAGCTGTATAAGAACTTCATGATTTGTGCTACAAATTGTAAGGATTCTATTTTTTGTTCAAGATGAAATAAAATGTGATTTATTTATGGAGTTTTATCAGGGTTTGGGGTGGGTTTTTTAGCATTCAAAACCTTAAACAAAAATCCGTTTTCTAAATTACCATGTCCCTCAAGTGTAACTCGAACATCAGTGTACAAATAGTTTTGTGAAACTGCTCACTCTTTAACTGCTGGTGTCCTTAAAGATAGCAGGAAAAGTGCTCTCTATACAAGGTTCCCCCAAAACAGATTTATTCGTATGCTTTGCTGCATCTTTATGCAGAATGCCATTAAGAAATGCCTGATACTTAACGGATTTTGTAATGTTCTGCAAACAATGTAATAATCTGAGAGGTGATTGATGATTATAAATATATTCTTTATATCACAGATTGGCTGCTTATTAATTCAATGGTGTTGAGGCATGACCTCTCCAAAGCTATAATTTGCATAAAAAAATAAAATGTATGCACAGCTTCATTGATACCTGGGAGAGAACTGGTTACAGCAGCAGACAGCTCACCAAAACATTGGCTTCATGCAGATGGAGCATACTGCAAGAAAAGTACCTTACACAGTGAGTTACTCATTTTAATAGATCCTCCTATCCACCAGTCCATTGTTAATGCAATGCTAAAGTTCAGTTCAGGG
>JANZLQ010000079.1:47771684-47797609 GCA_026212715.1 Elanus axillaris
GGGGCGGGGTGGGGGGAGAGAGAAAGGGAATGAGAAAGAATGATCAGATTGTTAAAGGAAAATAAATTTTAACCTGGAGGCTATCAGTCATTTCATTTCTGCTAGGAAAAAAACCGTCAGCTTACCATATATGTTTTTGTTCATGTACTGAAATAAGGTATGGCATCTGTCTGTCTGGCATGGGATCTCATTATCACAGATTTTACTTATCACATTTTCTTATCATTGTTCTACTTCAAAAAAAAATGTTGGATTTCTACTAGAATAGTGATAGCTGAATAGTAAACACTGTTTTACATTAAGAAATGTATATGGCTGACTGTGTTTGTCTTGTGCCATGTGTAATTTCCAGTTTCTCCCCACTTTGCTTCTTCTCTCTTTCCTAGAATACAAAATCATTTTAAACACAAAAGACAAAGTAATCTAAATAGAATATTATTACACTATTTTGCAAGACCTGAAATACTGCTCTGGAATCTACCGAGATGTTGATTTTTCTCTGCAGGGATAAATGAGAAGGACAACTGAAACATTTTAATTCACTTGAAAGTGTGTATTTTTTTACCTTTTGATAGAGGATTCTGAAGACAATGTCTTCCCTTAAATATTAAAAAAAATCCGTTGCATAAGCTGTAATATTAAATTAGTATTTAGCAATTCAAAGATAAGTTACTAAAAGAACTTGACAAATGTAGAATCTCCCTCATGATAAGTGAATTTTCATTCTAAGGAAAATGCTACCCCTCCAGTTTTGGCATAGCACTTACTGTAAATGGCATTTTTTGTTTTCCTTAAAAATTGAGGAAAAATTTAAGTAGATACAGACTGTTGTATTTCCTTGTTAATGAAGGTAGTTTCATTAGTGGTTTCTCAGTCTGATTGTCTAAGGAGAGAGGTAAAAGCCAGGTTTCAGAACACAACCAAAAACATGGAAAAATGTTTGGACAACAGTAAAAATAGTTAATGAATTTTCCTACATCATCAGACTTACCTGACAATTTATTTAGAAGAATATCTATTTTTTGCATTGTGAAAGCTTGTTTGAGATAGTCAGCCTGTCAGTACACGATTACAGGTCAAAACCAAGGTATCTCAAACTCTTCTGCTAAAAAGGTTTCTGTGGAAAAAGAATACTTTACAATGCTAGAAATTTTTTATTTTAAGTGTGTAGTCCTGATCTCACTGTAATGAATACAAATATAGTCTATAATAACAGAACTGGTCTGGGGGCTTTTCCTACGGTCTTTCCCCAGGAAGAGGTAATTTGTGTTTTGCTTGTTCCATGATGGAGCACATCTAAAATACATATTAGGTGAAGGAATAATTGTAGAAGTAAAATTTGGGCAAGGAACTAGAGCATTAGAGCATTGTATAATAGTTTCAAATTATGCAGTATTTGTAGAAGTATGACTGTTAAAATCTAGGTTCTTCAAAATTTTAATTACACATTTAAGAGAGACTGTGTGGTATATGCTAGCTATTTAAAAAAAAATAATTCTCTGATAACTCCGTGCTGGGCATATTTTTGCTTTAAAATACAATTTTATTCTTGCATAAAAATGTATGTTTCATTAATCTGTATCTTCACTAGCAAAATCTTTCAGAAGGCAGTGGAAAGAAATTATTTAACTCATAGCATAGTCAGCAGTGACCTTAAAAAGTAAAACAACATCACAAATCCCCAAAAACAAAAGTAACCCCACTTTAAACATCTTTAGTTGGTTTTTATGTATCTTTTGCGTGAAAGTTGCGTAGACATGAAACGAGGTCTTTGTCCACATCTTATTTTGCTTTTTGCTAATGTTGGGAAGATAAAGTCAGGTGTGAAAATGTTAAAGCAATTAATTGTATATGCAGTTTTATAATTATGAAGTTGAAATTTGGTTTTCCTCACATAGACCTATATAAATCATGTTTTCTATGATTTTTCAATTTGCATTTTTAAAGGCCTTTTTCAATGGTACCAAATTGAAACAGAACTTTTCTAACATGTAAAGTACATGAAGTACATAAATACGTAAAAAGCATAAAGTAAAGCTATAGACATTAGACTGATTTTAAATGACTGGGGTTTTTTTCTGAACCTATCCCTCCTGTACCACATCCCCATCCCTTCCAGAATTCAGCAGTGGTCAGGTGTGGCATTTTGATTCTATCCACTGACTTGCATATGCATGTTTATACACCCACAAACTGTAAAAAGAAAACTGACTAAATGTGGCTTCAGGGAAAAGAAAGGAGTGGTGGGCGCAGATACCAGCTGGAGCTTGATGCATGTGTTCTCTTCTGTGGCACCGTTTTGTTGTTGATGTGGGAATGTAGCTAAACAGTGGCTACAGATGCTCCACTAAATAAGGATCCACATAAATTCCAGCTGTGAACTTGTGATTCATCCTTCCCTGCACAAAAGATATGTTTCCATATGTCCCATTATGTTCCATATTTGATTTTTATCACACACTGTGTGCCAGTCTGAATCTCGTCTACATGCTTTTTATGAATCCTGTAATCCTTTCTCTTCCTTCTTTGAATTAAAGTCATAATGCGCCCCAGCCTCCATGCAAAAACTCCACATTATAATAATACAGCATCCTTGTAAATAATTTTTTAATGAATCAAGTACATGAATAATGTATCTATGCAAGCACCGTAATGCAGAGTCTGAGCATATCTATAGAAATTCATAGTAGTCCATTCAAAAAGTATTTCCCTTGAAGCTAACTCTGCAGTCCCTAAAATGATCTGAGTTCCAAATAATTTAATCTTTAAAAATACCATTATTTTACTTTACCTACTCTAAATGGATTTTTGCAATATTATCTGTAATCATTTTAGGTATCTAGTGTACATAGCTTCTTTTTACATTTTTAAATATGTAGTTGATTAATAAGGACTCTTACTTTGAATTAAGAATAAAATCCATTGTTAAACCATTTATGCTTTCTGAGACTCACTGTAAAAAACTGAAAACCTGTCATGGTTCCATGGTACCAAATGAAATATGTTATATATCTTATCCAGTAGGTTCTCTAGGTTGGAATTGAGGATATCTTTTCTTCTGCTACCATAATGTAGATACAGAAATTGCCATCCAGAAATGTAGGCATCCCTGGCCCCAAGAGCATACAAATCCCCATAGTCTAAAATATTAAAAAAACCCAAAGTAAGGATTTAAAAATTGCTAGCTGAATTACAGTGTAGTCTTTTGAGTCGGCTTATTGTAATACAGTTAATGGAAACATGGTCCCTGCCTCCTAATTGGGGTGAAATATGGCTGCTGGTCAGCTCTGTAAGAAACATAGTGCTGCTAGAGCTTTGCAGTAAGTTTTACGTATGATAGTAATTGACTATCATAAAACTACTCAAAACATGAGGCAGTAGTCAGCGCTGTGTTAGATAGCTGCATTCTAGAAAATATCTATCTTCGTGAAGGTAAAACATCAGACATTGCTGTAATTATTAAACTCATGATTAAAGTACTAAATTTTGTCATTGGTTTTGGCAAGTTGTTGAAGCCAATGCTTCTAGCTCCAGCATAAATTTTAAATGGCCTATCAGGAACTGGATGAAATGCTTGCAGTCTTCAGAAGTGAAGTTACAGTGCAGATGTTGTAGCAGTAGTGTAATTTCCATTCTAGTCAATTACAATATACTCACCTACATAGGTCGTTGTAATTTTGTTGACTGAAGAAGAGTGCTTTGAGAATACAGTATTCTGAAACAAAGTGTAACAAAGCAAATACTGATATCTGCTATAAAGAAGCATTATTTGTCTGCGTGCAGAATTTGACGTCCAGTGCTTTTTGTCTATTGTGTGGCAAGGAAAACTGTCTGTTCATAATTGAAGTTCTCCAGGCAAGTCAGATATCAACATTATACCGACATTTTTCAACAGAAAAGATAGTTAATTAGTTTGTATTTTAAACTGAAGGTCACTATGTTATAGATTTCTGTGGCAGCAAAAAGAGAGCATCTAGTTAAAACAGTGAGTAAGTAGGGCCTGTTCTCAGCAGTGTCAGAGGTACCATTGAGTTGAACCACTGGTCACTGTCAAATTCCAATCAAAATGCAGATAAGTTTAGCATAAACATAGTAAGGTGTTGGTGTGTTTCCAGAACTGCAAAGAAGACTTTAACTGGAGAAGAGGCTGGAGATTAACAGTTTGTTTAACAGCTAGGTTAGGTATTTCAAATCAAGTGACTGGTGCTGCTTGTAACGAAGCATCTGCAAATGTGTCAGTGTGACGTTGGTATTCTGTGTTCAAGAAGTTCAGTGTCAACACAGCTGTGACTTACCACTTGCAGCAACCTCTGAACTGGGAATTAGATAAAATACCTTTAATTTGGGCATGAGGTTGGGGGAAGAGTACTGGGATGGGAGTATAATTTCAAATGCTATTAATTTCACAAAATAACATGTGTGCTTTGTCTTGCCAGATAAGTCTACAATGCTTTTCCTCATTTCACGTGCCAGGCTGTTTTTATATTATCATTTCCTTCTCTGCTGTGTTTATCTTTTCTGAAAATGGTGAATGTAAGCTATTACAGACTGGGTGGGTGGCACACATTTGCACAGTAACTTTTAAAACACAGAGCAAGCATTTTATTTGGGTTTTGAAAACCACTGAGAGAACTTAATGCAGCTGCTCTCATGGCATCAAAGTGAAACATGTGAAAATCTCACTTTCTATTCTAAATAACCTTAGGGCTGTTGAGTCAGATATTTCCGGGTTGACGTGTTTTGCACAGGAGTGACAGTGTCATTGAGTATATATAGTAAATCTTAATGTTCCACTGAATCTCTTCACTCTTTTATGAGCTCTGCAGGGTACTCATCCTTTAACAAAATGTCAAGTTAAAACATGTCACTTTGCCATAGTTGAAATTACTTACTTGTTTTTAATCAAAAAGCAACTCTTAATGGGCTGTTTTACTGTAGGCAGTAAGGAAAGGATCTTTCCAGTTTAGCAGCAAGTAGTTCTTCTGACCCATTATTTGCTGTCATTTCTACTTCTCATCCTGCAATGTGAAGGGGGTTGCATGATTAAAATCTGAGGATGCTGAATCAAGATGCTGGTGCTGCATATCCTACACCAAGTAGAACTAATATTTTTAGGGAAAGCTAAGCCTTTTTTAATGCATGTCTTTCAGTTCCATTAGGCAGTAGTCCTGTGTTTTCTACGAACTTTACTGTATCTATGATCTCTGTCAGCGGCAGAGGTGGTCTTGCTGAAGTAAAGGTAATGATTTGCGGTACAGTGCTGCTTTGATTTTAGTTTTCCAAAACTCAGGATGAATTTAAGATGAGAAGTGCCATACATTCAACACAGTCCTTGTATCCTATCCTGTGAAGTAAAAGGTTTTCATAACTGGCAGCACTCAGAAGACGAAGTTGTGCAAGTTCAGTGAATTCAGTTCATATTCTTTTTAAGAATGAAATGACTCTTCAGTTTCTAGGCCAGTTAATAATCCTCATCTTAACTATGCTGTACATATCACAGATGGTGCTTGACGGACTAGTCGGTGTCTCAAAGGTCACTGCAACGCTATTAGCTAGATCACTGTGCCCTTTGTTTCTTGAGGATGGTTCTGCTACAGTACTTGTTACTTGAAAAAAATTATAGGACTAAAGTTTGGGGTTGTTTTAAAAGAAACCCTTACCCACTTCTCACCAACAAGTGCTTGAAATGTGTAGTCATTTCTTGTCAGTGAAGTGCTCTGGAGTTAGCATTCTGCTGATACAGGTATGACCAGTGGTCTCATTCTGTTCAGCGGGTGGTTTTTTGTGTGAAGGTGTAACAGTGAGGATGACTGATATTTTAATTTTTGATCATAGTTGCCTTTGGGGGCTTTTATTATGTTTTGAGGGCTTATTTCAGCACCTGAGAAACAAGAACATTTAAAATCTTCTAGAAATTCTTGTGGCCAAAGCCGTATGTGTTCCTTCTGTGTAGCTTGAAAACAGAAATAACTAAAGGATGTTTTAAAAGCAAATACGAAAATGCAATTCTTTAAACTCTGATGTTGCTTTATTGAAATACTTACAGCCATAGCCACAAAAAATGGAACACCTTTGTCATATCTGCAATACATACAGTGAAAAATCTCCTTTCTGATTTGGGTAGTGCATGTTTATCAATCTATTTTACAGCAAAAATATTGTCGTTCTTTTGTCTTGTAACTAACAGTCCACACTTGTTTGTTGTATTACTGAAGTAACTTCAAAAGGCCAGGCTAAGATTTGGAGACATAACTTGCAATTTGCAAAGCTATTTGTTTTTTATCTGAGACAAGGACTCTTCCTGAGGCAGGTACAGCTATACTGTTAATATAACTTTTACAATTTTCTGCTTAAATTGATTGTGCAATGCCAGACTTTTAAAAAAAAGTTCATTCACAATACATGACATACATGTTGCTTTTTCTGTTACGTACAAGAAGTCAAGTAAAAACATACGATCACATAGAGCTATCTACTGGAAATTATTTTGTAGTCATTTGTGCATTTTCAGTAATAAATGTTCACGTATGTATATACTTCATTCTTTTTTTGTGGGCAATTTAATTTAACTATTTTGAGTATTCTGCTTTTTTAGTCTCCGTTCTTCCTGATTTATTATCTTTGATACCAGCTGAAACTCCAGTTATTTACATCTCTTTCATTTGTTTTATTTGTATGTTAGTTACACAAATTGCACTCTCCCATCAGTCAGGAAACACTCAGGAAAGACTTGAACTTACGGGATTTCCACTGGTGTTCAAATAGTTAAACCACTATTAGAATTTAACTTTATGTTGTAAAGTGAGCAGTACCATCCTGGATGGAAGAAATTTCCCATATACTAAACTGAATGCAACGGTTGTCATTTCCAAACAGGACACACAAATGTTCTTTTGTAGTACATGATCTTTGTCACACAGGAAGCATGCTGTAGAAGTGATCTTTATGTGAAATGTACACACACACAAAAATTGCAAATTCATCTAGCTAGCAACTCTCCAAACATTTTGACACTACTTTTCCAGTGTAGGAAATTTCCATTTTAATTAAATTGCTACAGGTTAATAGAGGGATGGGAGAGATGGTGTAAGTTAATTCATATCCAGCCAAACTCAGCTAATTTCTTGTATCTTTATACTGCTGCATCTCCTTCTCCTTACCTATTACTTTTGAATTGCAACGTTCCAGGAATATCAAGAAAACACTTCATGTTTCAGAAATATCCAGTCTTCACAGAACTATTTGAACTGGCATTTCTTAGTGTCCTTGTCCCCACCCCCCACCACACAGCTGTCACTAACAGAGGAAAAGGACTAGGGGGAGGAAAGGAGGGAGCCCTGCTAAAATCGTGTCACGTAGCACTAATTCATCTGCTCTCATTAGAGTGAGCGAGGGACAGCAGTGATGGCCAAGAGCTGCACTCCACACATGACACACGAACAGTTTGGGGAATAGAAAATTGCTTTCTCAGGAAGCCCAGCCAATTAAGGACTTGACCATATTGAATGTCAAGTGTTAATTTAGGTTTTTCTTCATTTTCCCAGTAGTAATGCGGGTCCTGTGATGAGCAAATACATGTCAAGTAAAAGTTGATTGCATGAAGGACCTAGGTATTATATGTCACTGACAAGTCACAAATGTACTCTAGTCTTTTAACCCCTTAGGTGAGTCCGGAAAGGGGGGGAGGGGAGTTGCAGAAGGGGATTAAATGTACTATAATGATAAGAATAGATAGCTTATATTAGGGAGAATTCTGGATGGGACAGACAGGGTTGGAAATCTGTGCAAGAGGCTAGGATGCAGACTTTCTGCAATCAGTGCACATATGTGGTACCTTTCTGGGTTATAATTGATAAACAGACCTAAAGGCCCCCTCAGGATTCTTTAGGGTTTTAAACAAGCATATGAAGCATGTATGTTATATCTTTCATAAGGTTTCATGCAAGGAGAAGGAAAAGAGGTACATGATGCAAGAAATATGAAATACTCCTTAAGGGGTGACCCATTTTGAAAGAAAATAATTTTGCATTCTTTATAGAAAAGAAAATACATATTGCCAAGGTCTTTGTTTTTTAAAAAATAATCAAAAAGAAAAGACAAAGCCTTCATGTGAAAGCATGAAGTCATAAAACACTTCCCTGTCAAAACCACATTTATTTTCCAGCCTGTGTGTTACTCCAGGTTAATTTCACAGCCATCACAAACCCCCCGAAAGGCCACCTACCCTCATCTTATGTTGTACCTGCATGTACTAGTGAAGTAGGGGATGGCAGAAGCAGTAGTACTGAAGTCCGTTTAAGTGAAGCAGCTTTTACTTTTACTAGATGTGGATACTTACTTATCATCTATAGCATCTAATTTCCATTCATCAGCATAGTATTTACATATGAATGTTCTGAAAATAAGAGAGTGTCTGTTTCTATTGCAATTATATAATTGACCAAAAAAATTTCCTACAGCAATGTAGGTGTTGTGTAGTACAAATACAATGAAATGGAAGTGGCAATTATGCAAGCATCTAGAAAGTTGTCCACGCCTGTTTAATCTAAAATGGTAAAAGCATTTATGCTTTCCAGGAATTTTTAGAAATTACTTGCTCTCCCTAAATTTTGTTTTGTTTGTTAATACCTTAACACACAGATGGATAACTGTTTCTTTGAAGCTGGTCAGTAAGCACTGTATCTTTGTGTTGAATATTACTGAACAGATCCTAATTAGGACACGTTCTCCCTATTGCTCCTTTGCATTTTGCTCCTCTGCATTATGATGAAGATATTTAGGTGGCAAGGTACACTGTCTGTGCTGTACGTGTTCAATAGACATAAAACAGACTTCATCCTCATGCAGATAACTTGACACTTTAAATGGATGCAAAGTTAACCAAAAAAAGTTCAATTGTGAAACATACATATTTTCCAAACAAAAGCAATTTAGGTTTGATTAGTGTTTTCTGTACTGACATTAGATTCACTATGCATATGAAATGGTGCTGTTTATGTAATTAAAAGGAGCATGGTATTTTTTAAGAAACAGTTTCAAGAGACTGACCTCACGACAGTCAGTAATACTTTCCTTACTACAGTTCTACTTCAAGTTTTTGTGGAAACTCCTTATACATACAAGCCATCTCAAAATAATCCCAACTTACTTCTCCCTCCCCAGGCTCCAATCCTTTGTATTTCAGTGGGTAGCATCTGTAGATTTCAGCTGGCATTTAGAATGGCGTTTTAATCGTAGCATCTTCTCTTCTGCTAGGTGTGCAGAGGGATTTTGCTAAGTTTCCTTAAACTAAGTTCCGATGATGGCATCTCAGGTTGCTGATTCAAGATTTTGCTGCTCTGTGGTGTCACTTTTGACGGATGGTACCTAATACAATCAGCCACCACTTAGGCAAGGCCTTCGTTTGACCAACGGGTCCAAAGGAAAAAAAAAAAAAAGGAAAAAACAAAGAAAAAAATCCCCAGCCCTCCACCCAACAACAAAATAGGGCAGGCTGTTTCTGAATCTCTATTTCCCAATGCTTTAGCAGAAGATGCCTCCCTTTGCGCATGTTTTTGATAAATTTAAGAAGTCAAATCACTGACACAGATGGATAATCCAAGTGTATAGGGTGAAGAGTTATAAATTAACACATTATTCCCTCTTAATGTGAAATACTTGAGAATGCATTTTCTCAGTCCCCTGACATCTACCCAGTGAGGGCTCGCATTGTACTTTTCAAGTGGCATTGATTTGTTAAAGCGCTGAATTAGCATCTCAGGCCAGCTGCCTGTTCCACTGTTGTGTTGTTGGGTTCATTCTCTCTCTCTCTCTCTCTCTGCCTTGCTTCCCGCTGCCTTGGCCACACACAGGGCTTCAGCCTGCTTACCCCAGCTTTTCCCCTCTGTTATTTTAGCTAATCCAGGTAATACACTCACCAAATGTGCCTTGCCGAGCTGAGTAAATTAACGTATTTCTCATTGCATAAAGCTTGTAATATGCACATGTGTGTATATGCTTGTGCGTGCGTGCGTAATATTTTTGGTTGGACTGGGGAAGGAATAAGCAGGGGGCGGAGGGGAGAAGGCGATGGGCTGCAAGGATGAATGGCTGTGTTTA
This sequence comes from Elanus axillaris, assembly GCA_026212715.1. NCBI lineage: Eukaryota > Metazoa > Chordata > Aves > Accipitriformes > Accipitridae > Elanus > Elanus axillaris. The sequence goes on from JANZLQ010000079.1 coordinate 47,781,783, forward strand.
CCAGCCTCATTCTCTAGTGAAGTTACACATTGTTCTTTTATTTAATTTGCGTTGTGCCGAGGTCTTCTGTACAGCAGCTGAGTCAAAGGGGAAAGAGAGAAGAAATAGAAGGAATATATGTCAAGTCAGAAAAGCTATTGAAATGCAATATTAAACTGCATATCTTAGGTCTGAATTTTAGAGTCTTTAGTACTTTGTCTAGTTGTTCATTAATGAAGGTCTACACAGATCTAAAGATAGTTTGTGCTTACATATCTGTATTGAAATATGCTATTTATAACTGAGTTTTTATTCTGATTGTAATTAGCTGGTTTTAAGACTTTCCTCTTCCCACTCTTTCTTACCTATCTCAGCCTATCCCTATTACTGCTAACTTACTATTCACTTTTAACATTTTCAGTGCAACTTCATACTTTATATTTCTCATGGTGGCACCTGACAAATTTGTAGCTATGCCTTAATTGGATAAATTACACTAGTAATACGTGTATTGCAGTCATGAAGATTATGTACATGAAATTAACATTACATTTCATTTAAGGTGGCTAATAAAATAGTCATATTTTTATCTGTCATTCCTTCGTATAGATGAACCAGATTTCTAGAGCTAGTGTTGAGTAGTGAAATGACATTGTTTTATACTGCACATTCATTATTCCTGCACTATTTTGATTATGTTTTTCTTACCATTGTTTGCTGTGAGAGTTTAACGTAATTCTTTCCTGTGCTATCCTTCTGATAATGGAAATGTCAGGAATAATCAACAGGAATTTTCCTTTCTGTCCTTTATAACATGATACATTCTGTTGTTTGGGGTACAGTGCTTCTGGGAAACCTTTTCTTCTTGCAGGTGGATAAAGTGATACATTTTTCTAGATACCAGAGTTCAAAATCTCAATAAGACTGAGTAAGATCCACAATGTTCACCTATTTTGTTTATAGCTACTAGCATAATCTTCTAATAATTGCATAATAGTTAGTACTAATTACGGGCCCTATTTTGAAAATCTTAGTTGCTATTAACACAGTGAGACATTTTGACTTTGTGAAAGCTTGGATTAGATTCCTTGCCTAATTTACATTTTATCTTTTCAAAGGCTATACATCTATTAGGCTTCAAACACAGTAGAACTAGAGTATTTGCAATTTGCGAAATTTATATCAGTTTTCAAATATAAAGTAAGAAGTGTTCTTTCTTTGCCTTGAGATGCTTCCATTCAAAACCTAAACTAAACAGACTAAGATTAACATAATGTGCTGACTGAGTAATTGGTCCTGATTCCACAGAGGTATTTTTTTGGTAGGCAACAATTTAGAATTTTGGCTTCATAGAGTTGAGGGCATTAAACAAATTTTTGTCTTTTAACTGGACTGTCAGAGGCTAATTAAAACTGTCAATGAGATAAAGAGTAGAAATGAAAGACAGTTGGTCTTCCTATTTTTTCACAATAACATGTTAACTTCCTTCAGAGAGCATTGCCACTGTAACTTTGTGCAGCATGCAGAGGACAAACCAAGTGTGCCCTGCTGTGTTAATGTTACATAAATATCAGACACCATGCTGAAGTGCATCTGATACATGGTGTATGCAGATGGATATATTTCTATTATTTTAGGCCAAGAGGGGCTCTGAACCATTGGCGACTGGTTTAATCATGCAAGTGATACACTTGGCTTAGGGGCCTGGAAGAAATGTATGCTGCATAAATGCCCTCAGAACACCTAGTGTCAGGTGAGGCATAATTTGTGGTGGTTTGGGCAGAAGCTTCTGGACTCTATTTGAGGAAAAGGTGAAATAAGAGCAAGGATCTGCAGAAGGACTAATGGAAGAGGTGATCAAATAGAAACAAAGCTTCTCTCAATACTGATACCAATAGTTAAAAGAAATAGGTCTCTCCTTCCTTGTCCCAAATTCAGTTGAAATCTGTGACACCTGTTTTTTAATATCAGGGATGTCTAATATAATGGATTGTATTAAAACTGCTAGAAGTACCTGTGCCATCTTGCTCTAGAAAAAAGTAAGATATTTGGCATTTGTAGCAGCCACAGATTTTAAGCAGGCTTGCTCATGAGGCTGTGAAGCAGTGTCCTGACTATGGTTCTGTATCTTCACTAGGTTTATTCCTTGCACTGGTTGAATTGAGGCCTTGATTGATGACGTGCTCACATTTTCTGTTGTCATACAGAAGTCAACACAGTCTTGTCCCTACAGACTTTAGAATTTAGCTGGAACACAATACAGGAACAAGAAAATGTGGTGAATGGACTATCACTGTAACTAATCCAACAATAAACATGGCCAGAGTGGTCATTCCTTATAATAAATACAAGTGCAGTTTATAATAAAGACTTTTATTCAGTCTTTTTATTATTTTGATGAAAGACACATTAGAAGTTGGGCTTATGTAGAGTGAGTCAGAGATAGGCATTTGATTGGAGGTTCATTTATATATAGTCCACCAAAGAAATTTTAAATGCATGTGTGAGTGTAAAAAAAAACCCCTTCATTAACCTCCTCTGCCCCATTTTCAAATTATCTGAAAGCACTTTAAGAAAAAAAAAATGTGTTACATAAATTCTGTGGAATAGGACTTTATTTCTTGTGAAAGCTGGCATCCAAATAGAGAATTAAGTTACTACCTTGAGTGCTATGGCAAAGCAGAAACTGAATTTCTTAATGCCACTCCTGTTTCTAACCACAGGGACTGAATTGTCTCTATAGAGAATTTAATATGAGGTATTGCTATTGTTCCACGATTAAATTCTTCTGTTATTTCATATTTTTGTGCACTTTTTTTGCCAAAGATGCCAGGAGCACTGTGAGTTCCCAGTAAGAGCAATTTATAGACAGTGGTTCATAACTATGACTATTTAATAAGAAAAAACTATGAATGACAAGTTACGCTGCAGCTCCTTTGTAAAAATGTTCTCTACGTTTTAGTCATTGGACTCTGTAAACCTCATTTTAGTAACAATGATTCTTCTCTTGCTTACTGAAATGACTGTCAGTAATGTCAGGTCAAAGTCCAGTTGCACAGTCCTTAGTGATTTGAAAAAGATGCAGGCCTACCTATGATTATTTTATGATTGTCCTACAAGTATTAACCAAGGTTTAAGAGAGAATTTTCTGGACCTTCCTTTAGTGCTATGATGGAAGGACAAAGGAAACGAGCACTGGTGGCTTGGGCTTCAGATAACTGAGTCTTTCGTGTGAACTGCCTAATTCCCTGAATGCACTATATAAGTCTCTGTTTGTGAGCCAAAAGGTAGTTGATGGAAATAGCAGAGTTCGTATTGCGGCCTTTCTTTCTGTGCCCAATTTCCCTACCGAGTGCAGGCAGCCATTTGCTACCAGGTCAAGTAAATGCAAGTTTCTCCCAGAGTTATGCTTTTGTATGAAGGTGCACGTTTCCACTAGTTCTTCCTGGGAAGAAGTCTGTATTCAGCCCCTTGGGAAAGCTTCCATGCAGATGGTGGTATGGGAGCCCCCAGAGCCATCCCCTGGCAACTGAATAAGCAGTTCATTCCAGCTCTTCAGAGGAGGAGGAACAGAAGGGTTGTGCTAGTTTGATACCTCAGCATCCAAGCCCCATGAACTCAGTGGAGGACTGTCGTTTCAGATGCTTCTCCAGAGATACAGGAACCTGAACAAGCAGCCAGAAAACTTTTAACTGAAGATGTGAATTGACTCACTTGCTGCCTTCTCAGGACTCTGCAGCTGTCTCCTCTGGCACTAGCTCCTGCATTGATTCCAAACCCTAAATAGGAAAAGATTCTTAATGTTGTGGAGGAGGAGTCAGACAGGCACCCAGATGTTAATTCTCTTGCAGTTTCCACTGGGCTTTTGTTGGTGCTAAATGCCCATCCTCCATCAAGGATTAATATTATTTATATTGCTTAGAGATACTACCTAATATTGATTCTTGGCTTTTCAGTTCTCTTTCTTCAGACCACTATCTTACCCTGTCTGGTTTTGTGCCAAACCTCCAGTACTCCAGGCATCCTTGCTCAGAAAAATGGTCGACCGAGGTATTTTTTCCTGTATAGCTGTGTTTCTTGAGATGATGTGTATGGGCAGAATTCTGATTGACAGGGTTGATTTTCTAATGTTCTACTATCTCCTTTCTATCCTGTCAGCAGATTAAAGGTTAATGGAGCACAGAAATTTCTAGACATGTAGAAGCTGGTTGCTACTTTTGCCCATGCTGTCATCCAAGGATTGACTGATTAGCCTAAAGAAAATGTAGTTTATAACATGGAAGGCCGCTGTTCCTGACCCAAGCTTAAAGAATGCAGCAGGATCACAGAGTGTGTTCTTTGTTGTTCAAAGTTTTCAGGACTGAGGGTTATTCGGAACAGCTTGAACCAAGCCTTCTGTGATACATTTAGGAAGTGGTAAGATGCCTGGTATGCTGGTGAAGTATGTACACAATGGATACCATTGATGGTTTTTCTACATAGATGAGCCTGAGTGGGGATCTTTCGTCTATTCCAAATGGACACTGTCAGCTGCCAGAAACAGGTAGAGCAGTGAAGAACCAAGGATACCACTTTTCTTCCTATCCTGCATCATGTTAATTTTAACTCCTTGAGAAATCTGAGGACCTGGAAAAGATAATAGATATGGTGCCTCAGGTAGTGTATTTCTAAGCATTCAATTTTGCCTTGGCAGCCTAGTGGCCTCTTGGCACTTCCTTAAATTACTTCATGGTGTCTAGGAGGACAAGGGGAAATGGACCACTCTTGAGACAGAAAAGTCAACTAATTCTTGAATGATGTTTAAGTTGTATCGAAGTCAGTTCATGAGAGCATCCGTCTGAAGTAAAGGCAAGAAAATATGACTGGAAGTCCAAGGTATATTGCCACAGATAGAGGTTCTCAGCTATGCCCTAGAGACCCATCAGCTTGTGCTGTATGTTTCCTGATTTTTGTTGCAGTGATGATAGTGCTGCTGGTACCAAAAAAAGTCCTTCTTTTACTAGGCCCAAACAGACTATTGTCACACCTTTAGTCAGAATTAAATTGTATTGTTCAACCCTTCAGCCCTGAAAGACCTCTCAATCCCTCTGCAGCATAGCCGTGTTCCCTCCATCTGTAGTCTACATGCTCCTTGAGATTTGTGTCTAAGCTGCCTGTGAAAGATAATTAAGAGAAGCAAATCATATATCCTAGAGAGCACTCTGTATCTCTGTTTTGTGAAGATGCCCATTTCACTGTAAGAAAATTTTTAGGCATCCATAAAACAAAACAAAAAAGATTCTTTACTGATTACTCTACATTATCTGGGAATATGTTTCAACCCAGTGTCAAAGACAGTTTTGCCACAAGAGGAATCCAAACTCTGGCACCTCTCAAGTCGTTTCACTCCAAAGTATGCTGTAAGCATTGGTTGTTTTCCTGCTTTTTTGAATCGATATGGTAACACAGAGCTGGATAAAGCAGAGGTAAATACAAACTACTATCTACCTCTTATCCTCCTTGTTTTGAATGGATATGATACAGTAAGACAGCCCCTCTACCTGACTAGTCTGTGCTATGGTGAACTGTTAATAGATTCTTTTGAGGGAAGGGAGATGGGGGAATTTTTGTTTAGGTGGAAAACTCAACAGAGTTGTATAAAGCAGGATTTAGTAGAGATTACTAGTTGCTCCTTATCCAGAAGGACTGAATGAGAAGAAAGCCTGTTAAATGAGGAGGAGTAATTACAAGCATGGACAGGTCATACTGACCACTGGAAAGCCTGGGCCACATACATGTATCTGAGGTTGCAGGCATAGGTTCGTAAACTTGATAGCCTTGTATATAAATGCTGAATACATTCACATTTATTCTAGGTAGAATTAAAAGTATGCCCTTTAAAAAGATGGCAGTTCTTTTCCAATTCATGGATTTGGGTCATTTAAGTGCTGAAAATCTTCTGAAATACAAGAGTGTACCTTTAAAAGAACAACTGTTGAGTTCTAGCAAGAAGATCAGATTTTTCAGAACAGAAATACGGTTTCTGGGAACTTTGTGTTCTGAGTGAGTATATTATCATCCATAGACTAAATTTGAAGTATTATTTGCCTTCAGCAATGGAACAGCTTTGATTGCATATATGCCTACTTCCATCTTTGCTCCAAATGCTGTTCTTCATACTCAACACACCACTGTGTTACATATTCATGGTAAACAGAAAGCAATCTGTATAGCCAAGTATATTGAAACATATTTTGTATGTCTAAGCAAGCCCTCCTTTTCCTTCCTTATCACCTAACACAAGTACTAATTGTAATTTAAGTAAAAAGTCAAGATTTTTGCTGTAACCAGAAGGAAATTCTGTGGATACCAGGACATCATTAGCAGAAATGCAGCTTTCCCCCCAAATTGTCTGCATCTTTGCATCCTGCCATAAACTAATCCATAACAGGGTGGAGATTATGATAAGTCTGTTCTGTGGGCAGCCTAGGCCATATTTGTCCAATGTGGGATTTCTTTCTCTGAAGTATGTGATACTAACCAATGTTCACTGTGGCTGCTTCGGCATTTGTAAAATCTCTGATGTTCTAGAAAACAGAGAGTCAAACTTGAATTTCCTGAGAACATACGCACTAGATAGACAAACCTGAAGTCCAGAGGAACTCCTGCTTTCTTTTACATTCCAGAAATATGATTCTCAATGGAAAAAATCACAGAAACATTCTTTTCAATGCCAGTGACACAAGGCATTCTTCATCAACAGATCTGTTAATCTGTTGTGTATTTTGAAATACAGCACTTGGGTGTTGTTGTGTATTGATGGAGTATCTTTCTAACCTGTACTTATTTCCCCTGACCTCTGGGGTGGAGATACAGTTACAGATGTTATGACATAAGAACGAGATGCTATCTAACTAAAGCACATCTCCTGCGCTTTCAGATGTGGGGACCTCTTTCTCCTCCTCTTCTTTTTGCTCCCTATATTTGTTGCTCGCATGGCAATGTCTCATTCCCTTTGTAAACTCCTTGGGCAGAAGGACCTATCCTCTTGGGTCTTTCTGTAAAGCATCTGTGGAACCACAATGGCATGTCAATAATTATGATAACAGGATAATCAGTCATGAGGGAGTGCTAGTCAACTCTCATGAGTTACAATCGATGTTGTGTTCTGCAGAACTAGGAGTGCTTTTATCTCCTAATTTGGTTTACAGACATATGTAGTGACCTGCATGAGGGACAGAACAAGGACACAAGGACAGTTGATGCAGGTTCCCTTTTTCCTGCAAGTGCCAGAATAGCTGAGGGTATATTTCAGGGTTTTTTGGAAATGTTTCCTTGCCTGTTTGTTCAGTGCACTCTGTCCACTTAAATCAAAGATAATTCAGCTGCAGAAGAATTAAAGTGAGTAGTGAAAAAGGGCAAGGAGCACCAAAATTCATTTCAATGAAGCTGGCTGTGCTGCCTGTCACTCAGAACAAGACAAAGTAAGTAAATTCAGGTCTTAGAAATCTGTGCCTGTAGTTTCAAAAATCAACATGACAGGTAAACACTTCTTGTACATTGTTCCGCTGCTCTACACTTCCTATTTGTATTTGCAGCAATCCTGTCATTACACAAAAGGGTTAACAGAGGGCAAAGGAGACACTTAATGTTTTCCTTTTCCCATCAGCATTCTTTGTATATCTTCAAGGAAATAATTCTGCCTTTTCTTCCCCTTTTCTTTAATTACAGAAAAAAATAGAATGCCACTAGAATACCAAAGTGCTAGTATCTTTGGTAACTAGTCCCCTAAGCAAACTGCTCTGTCAGTAATCATAACCTAATTACCACAGGCAATTGGAAAGGTTTGGTGTGGGTCTTTTTTCCTTTTTTTTTGTTTGGATGCAGGGAGGGTGTAAAGGTGGAGGAATGGTCTTTGGATTTGAACAGAGAATGTTCAACAGTAACAATAGTGTATATGTTTAAAAAAAAAAGTGCTGGAAAAAGTAAAAAAAAAAAAAAAGATAAAAAAAACTCCAGCCACCCTCTGGCAGATGATCAAGTGCCTGTTGAGACAGAGCAGCAAGTCAGTGAAATGCTGGAGTTGCCTGCTCAGTGTTGTGACTGTGCAGAAGTCCTGAAGTGACACATGCATCACAGGGCTGTCACAGCGCTGAAACAGGCCAGGGGTCATGGTTAAGAGCAGGGTGTTGCTGGATAAGGCTGAGGAAGCAGAGGTGGCCCCTCTGTGCTCTGTGTGTGGGTCTGTGTACTCCTTTCCCGTCAGGGCTGGCCCAGCACAGCCAAAAAAGCGGTTCCTTGGCAGGGCTTAATGGCAGGATGATGTAGTCTGTTGTGACTAGTGCATTCCTTTCAGGTTAAACTAGGGAAATGGCATTGTGTTAAAATTCCAAGTCCCATGAATGTTTTATTGCCACAAGTGCATTCAGGCCTCAAGGGGAGTGTGTGTGGTGGGGAAAGGGGGAGGGAGAGTGACTTAGAGGCTCGGGAACTATCAGAAGAGCACTTCCCCTGGAAAATTTTACCCAGCAGCATGAAGCTGACGGACTGTGATAGTCAGACAGGTTTCGCTTTTCCTGAGCTGTGGCTGTTTAAAATCTCACAGTCCAGACAATTAGCAGCTGAAGAAAATATGACAAGACACACGCAAAGAGGTTGGGAGATAGAGGGGAAGGAATGCACCGGGAGGGAGCTGGGTTGCCTTCTGTAAACTGCCAGACCTCTCCCCTGGCCCCCTCCTGCTCCGCTGCCACAGCCCAGAGCCCTGGGGGGAAGGTTTTGGGTCCCCCCCCCCCCATCTGCTGCAGGCCAGGAGTGATCTGTTCACTGTACGCCACTGACTGGGAGGCCAAAGCAGCTCATGGTACTGTATGTTACCATTACTACTCCCTCATTCCTTTTTACATTTTTTAAACGTCTCTTTGTATTAATGGCTGACGTGACTCGAGGATTTAATTTTAGCCTGCAGAAGTACAAAATAATGAAATGTAACAATGCTGCGCGTTTGCGAGACTTTACTTCTTTGAGGGAATAAACTTACCCATCCAATTTGCATTAGTCGTAAGTAATGACTTCTAGCAAAATTTAAACAGGATTGTTTAGGAGAGCAAGAATAGGGAATCTGGAACAACAGCCGTGCAGACACAGTCCTTGGAAAGAAACTTTGTTTTGAGTCATACTAGATTTTTTCAATTTGTGTTTTTATATGGTCTCAGGCCACTCAAGTCATGTGCTGTACATGATTTTTAAGTGATTTTTTTTTATGTTACCATAAAGTCTTCAGTTCAGAGCTCTTTGTAGTTTAAAATTATACTATAATTATTTGCATGTACATGTTGCTGGTGATTAGTGTGAAAATAATCTGCATGGATATATGTATATCGAAGTCTAATTGGGACCTTAGTGACACTTGTGTGTCGTCTGGATCTGTAAAAATCAGACTGTTTTTACAAAAAGGTAGGCACCTGTGTTTGGACAAGTTTGTTGTGGAATTTGTGTGCTGTTCACACATGTACACACACAGACTGGCTCTCTTATGCTTCGTGCATATACTACTTGTGAAGTCACTGAAGTCAAAGAAGCAGCAAGGATGTAAGTGAAGACTGATTTGGTCCCTCATGGGACAAGATGCTCTAGATCTTTATGTGTTATATCTTTATCTAAACACCTAGGTCTGGATGCAGAAATGTTACTGTATGCATATAAGCACAGACATTAATGTTTACAAAATACATGACACTAAAGAGTGATGTGACAGGTTTTTCATTTTGCAAGTGCGAAATGATCACAGAGAACATACAGTGTCTTGCAATAACGGTGTCACTTCAATGATTATGTATAAACTTAAGTTTATTGTTGCTCATGTTGTTAGCATTCTTACTGCTAGACAGTTCAGTTTCCTGCAAGGTTTCATTTGGCCATGTATTATATATTTGGTTTCTGAATTATATGATATCAGTGATATCAAACATTACATGAAAGGATTTGTATCTGCAAGAGATAATAAAAACTAATGGTGCTTAACATTGCCAGGTTAGCACAGAAAGTAGGGAAAGTAAGCCCACTGTACTTAAAATAAGACAAAATTTTATAAATAAACTGAAAAGGAACTTCTGTCTTATTTAAGTATGCACATACCTGTCTGTACATGTGTGAATAATGTTTACAAATACAGTTTTTTACTGATATGTACCATTCACTCTTTCTGAATCCCACAGTTAAAAATTAGTGTAGAATACCTTAGCAGCAAAGAGAAATACTTGATGTGTTTGAAATCTTTTACATTGTAAAGCACATGCACACAGTATAATTTCTCATTTGTTCACATACCTGCCAGGAAATCCAGTTATATATGACATTTTTCCTTTAAAGAATGTAACACTATGAAAGAAAAGAAATCCTCAAACAACCTGTAATAAACTATATCCTGTGCTATTTATGGCATAAGAACTCTTAGGACATCTACATTTGTCTATATGCTTTATTTCTTTTGGTTGCATAAAAAGACATAATTTTGTCAGATAAAAAAGATGTTAGTCTGATTAGTTCCCATTTATGATGGTTTGGTGGTGATGTTTTTAAACAGTTAAATTGACAAGGCTTATGGAGGGTCATAAACTCAACAAGCAGTCAGCCATAAAGCAAAAGAATGATTTATAAATTGAATCATTACTTGAGATTTCAGAAACCCTCATTAACACTTTTCATAAATTCTAAACAATATGCACTTTGAGTATGTGTTAGCTGTTTGAGCTGTTGAGTACAAACTGTTGAAAGTTTACTTATATTGATCTGCAAATGAAAATTTAAAAATGACAGTTATCAAGGATAAGTGGCTGGTGATATATGCTCATATAATGTATGTATGTATTTATGCTACTGTTTGTAACTGCTAAATATAATTTCCCAAGTCAGTTGCAGTAAATCATATCTCTTTCCTAAAAACTGTGATGAAGAAAACTTTGGAAGTACCCTGCAAATAGATTTCACATATCATCCCAAAAGAAGTAATTTGATAGAAGGTCTTATTTTACATTGCTAGCTACAAGTCTGATGTTCTTTAATTATTTTGAAAACAGAAGATGCAGTTTGTCTGTATGCATAGTAATGTGGAAGTACAACTAACTCCGATTTTTCCACTCAAATCAGAACTAACATTTCATACATTTTGCAGTCACTTTTCTCAAGCTGTAAAATAGTAGAGAACAATCTTGCTTTTACTGTTACGTCTAAAAGAGAATAATGTGCACTACACAATGGCTGGGAATTTCAGAGACTGCTAAGCATTAATTGCTAAGCATGTTTTGGATTTCACAAAACAGTAAGGCTGGTGTAAAGATGAAGAGATTAAAAATAATACATTTAACATGAATTTCTTTGCCTTTTGATACTTTGGAATATGCTGACTTTGGGCTTTTATATTTTGGCTTGCAAATGTAAAGCAGAAACTAACACTGTATTTTACTTTGATGCTTCCAGTAGTTGGGTCTTCACCAAAAAAATAAAAAAAGAAGTTATTTTGAGGTGCATACATATACGTGCACACACATACGTATGCATATATATATATATATATACACATCTGTATAGACATCTATATATACATGCATGCATATAGCATCTAATTATGCTACTGTAAGTTCTAATATAGTCTTGTTTAAACCAGTTTACATTTTGCTATAACTATGTTAAACTAAACCAGTAATTCAATGAATGATGGCTCAGAATATGATCTGGTTTTGTAAGTTGGCTGAGCTGCAGTAATTAGCTCCATCCACTTAACACAACAAATGTGAGGTAAAAATGTGTGAGCAAAACCCTCTTTCACAGAACTTTAATCATCCACATTTTAGCTCAGGTTTACAGTGGGTGATAAATGCATGTGCATTTAGGTACCATATTTAAATTGATATGCAACAATTTTTAAGCTATGGTAATTCAATTGTGTGTCTGAACTCAAAACCAGAACTGTGTGAACATGAGTAGAACTTGTTTAAATATGTCTACATTAGGGTTTTGGACTACTATAACTGGATCCATTTTTAGATGGATTCATATATTTTGATGCAACTTTCCAAGTAAAGACAGATCTTGAAAGGTGATGGTTTGCATTTTTTTTTTCTCTAGAAGGATTCTTTATTTACAATAATAAAGTTTAAATTGTCATTTTGGGAATTCTTTCTTAATAGTTCTTGAGATATCAGTGAAGGATGAATTTGTATCTCTCTCGTGTTCATGTTGTGCATATCACATCAAGAAAAGTTAATCAAAAGAAAAAAAAATCTTGAGGATACAAAACTGAATATTAGCAGTTGTACAGTTCTTACATCGGGCTTTAAGTCGAGTCTTTATATACCATACTCTCATGTGGCAGTTAGTACTATGCTGAATTTAAAAAAAAAATAAATCACTGACTACTCATCAGTGTTACATACGATTTTCTTCATGCTTACACTCCTGTTAAAGATGTGGGGTTTGTTTTGTGGGTTTTTGGTGTATTCTTTTATTCTTTGGTCAAAAACTTCCCAGCTGTTTTAGAGTTTTAAAGAATTGCAACATTTTATTTTGCAGGTAGCTCAAAAAAACCCCCATAGCTTGCAACTTTGTCATGTAAATAATTCTTGGTAACAAGTTCTTTCAAGGCCAAATTTGAAAAAAATTGTTTGGATATTTGGGGTATGAGTAAGAAAAGTATTTAGGCATGGAGTGATGTTTTATGTGCTTAGAGTTATGTACTTGGCTTCTGTATGGAGTCTGCATTAGGAAAGACTAGAAAATGAGAAGTAGAAGAAACAATGTATATGTTTATCTACAGGAAATCTTTGACAGAAAGGTACATAAATGATTTGTTGTTTCATGTTGACTTTGTAGCAATGTTGATAGTTTGTTACCTTAATTATTTGAGAGAACTTAGTATCTGACTGTGCCCACAAAAATCAGTGGCAAAATCAGATAGTGGTAAGGCCCAGAAAGAAAACATAAACTGGAGTAAACACATATTCTTTAATTTCCTTTCACTCTTTTTGTTCTTTACTCTTTCAGAAAAAAAAAAAAAATTACCAGGATCAGATACTTTTAGTCTTGTAAAGATTAAATCCTTATACTAGTTTTGAAAAATTTCTTTTCTTGTCTTGTAGCATTGTTTCCAAAATTACTTTAGAATGTAGACTTTGCTAGTGAATTACTAAGTTTAGTTATTTTTGGACTGTTTCTAGTTGTTTTCTTGTATCTTTAGGTAAGCGTATAGCCTCAGCCAAAGCAAGGATTTTCAGAACTACGTAGGACCCATAGTGGACCCATAGGCAGACCTAGTGATACGCTTCCATTTGGGCAGTAGGTTTTCAGCAGATTGCTCCTCTACCTTGTTAGACTCGGATATGAAGTGGAAAGCATAAACACACACCCCTGCATCTTCTGGGTGTGGACTAAGCCTGAACTTCCTTGGCACCGCAGCCGACAAAGTATTGAGGCCACTTCCAGGCACTAGTTTTTGCCTGCATATCCCCCCACCCCCAACCCTCTTTTATTAACAGGCCTGTAAAGACATGTTTAAAACAAATAAACAAGGTTCTCTGGTGATTAGGCTGTCTTGAACAAAAAGAGAGAAGCAAACAAACAGGTTGCTCCTTACTTGAAAACTGAAGAAGGATGATAAAATGTTAGGAAAGACATTAATCTAGAATTCACAGAGTAATGCATATTTCTCCCTTTTCATGTCTAGCATTATATAAGGGACTAAATATGATCTTGAAAGACTTGGGGTATCAATATTTAGTTTATTTATATAGCTAGTCTTCCTCTCTACTGCCAACAACTGGTGGGCTGAGGTGGATTCAGTTGACTGATGGAGGCATGGGAGCCACCACATCATATTATCACAAGTGTAAATTACTAGCCTCCTTCAGTTCCAGTACTTTTCTTCGGAAGCACTTCATCAAAATTCAACAATTCGAATTGACAAGGCTTATGTGTAGACTTCAGAATGACAGAAAGATAGGAAGGAGAGACAAACCCAGTCTTGCATCTAATATGGAGATTATTCATCATCCTCCAAAAAGTGAGAGCTGCTGGATGTGCTGTTAGTTGTGGAATTTTACTGCATTTCTTTTCTTTTCCATCCAATAGTATATCATCTCCTCAGCCTTCTGCTGGAAGTCCCATTAATCTTTGACCAAGAACATGATTAAGATTTTAGACACAATCTAATTGCAAAGCAAAAGTAAAATAGTTCTCTTCTGAGGCTTTGAAAAATTTGTATAACAGAGAGGGAAGAGTTTTTAAATTAATGGCTGTACTCAGTAACAAAGGTGTATATTGGCAGTGGTGTTATTTCTCATGAAGCAAATCATGTTCACTCTCTTTTCCTCCTCCATTCTCCACAACCAAATTCATGCCTCACCTACAAAGAAAACCACCTTGATTCATTGATCCCACTCCAAAGACTGTATTATTATATTCTGTCCCAAATAACTTGTGAATTTAATACTAGGATTTTACTGATACTCTGCCCATTTCTTAGCAAGCTACACTAGGAAGGAAGCCAGGTAATCATCTATTGAATTTTCTCACAAAAAAGGCTTCAAATTGTTGCTAAGAATACACTTTTGTAACATTTAATATGAGAGCAACATGTAGGATAGTTGCGAATTTGGAACCAGCTGTAAGTATGGCCTTCAACAATGCATTTCTTGCAATAGTATCTCTTGAATCAGATTCATTTTTTGCCTCCATCCTTTGTTTCTTGGGATTTTACTTTTCTTGCAGGCTGCATCTTCTGTTGAAACTTTCTGTTAGTGATGAAAACATTGTATACTGTATGCAAAATCTCTCCTTCTTGGTAGTTAGTGTATGGATATGCAAAGTGTCATTACATTAATGACTGGAATGGTATTTCTGCCAAAATGCTAAAGCCCAACAGGTAATTGTACCCGAGTTCCTTGATCTGCACAGGGACCTCCTCTGACTGTAGTATCTTAAATGTCAGAATTGATGTAAGTGCTGCAAGCTTTGCCTTCCACTTCAGAAGTCCTCTTCCTGGATCTTTTTCTGCTAGCTACATGAGTGTGGGGACCATCTGCTGATTCATGCTTGCATTTGCTCTGTGTTTCTGAAGGCATACCTATCTGTCATAACAAGGGTTCTGTTGGTGCCGGTGGGCCACAGCAGAACAAGCTTCAAATGAAGGAAAAGCCCCAAAGCATCAGCCTGTAGTCTACTGTGCTTTAAGTAAATAATAAAAATTGTCTGAGGAAAATGACAGAAATGGCCTGTGCGAAAAAGGGAAAACAAATGAAATTAAGACTATCCTCCCTCCTTTTCCTGAACTTTTAGTTCAGTCTCAGTATCCAGACTCCTGGCACTATCTGTGGGAGTGCAGAACATGCTGATGCTTCCCCAGGAGTCTCAGGGGTACTTTCTGGCAGCCCTCAAGCCCCTTTGGAACTATAGAAAAATTTCCACAGTGACAGTGACATTCCCACAGTGGTGGCAAGTCTTCCAACCAGTACTCTGCCTGTTGCAGATTTTCCCTGTGACCTGTGAAAATTCCTAACCTTTCCTTGATGGTCACTGGCATTGGCCTCAACAGGTGCTCTGAGTTCCATTGTTATTTAGAAGAGGCATCTGGCTGTGGGCATTTTGCATTAGCTGCACCAGTCACTGAAGAGTCTTTCACTTTTACCTCTTGTCACTGCTTCTCTCCGTTTGGCCTATCTTTACAACTCCTGGTCGGAACATCACTCCTAACTTACTCCATGGTCAGGTCCTTATTGTCCCCGGACAGACTTGATATGGAAGGGCAACATGTACATGTGTGTCCATATCTGTGTGTGGAGGGGAGGAGCAAAGGATTGGGCAGATATTTTTCCTGT